>JALBCT010000010.1:0-369770 GCA_030444905.1 Metschnikowia sp. yHKB443 | reverse complement strand
CACGGCCGTTCAAGGCGTACTTCAATCTGTTTCTCAAGAACACAATCAAGGGCAAAGACTCTCTCAACTTGTGGGGACCAGCAGAGGGTCTAGGGGCGTAGGTGCCGGACAACTTGTCCAACATCCAGTGGGATGGAGCTGCCAATCTCTTAAGGTGCTTCTTTCTGTGGGTTAGTGTTGTTCTAGTGCTACGAGACCGATATCGAGGTCCATCACCATGCTGAAGGAGAAAATCGGAGGGCTGTCTGCGAGACAGCCCAACAGTCTGACAAACAGCGCAACAGTCTGACAAACAGCGCAACAGTCTGACAAACAGTCTGACAATCCGACAATCTGACAAACAGTCTGACAATCCGACAGTCTGACAAACAGCCTGACCGACCGCAAATCTGACGATCAGTCTGACAGTCTGACAGTTTGACAGTCCGACAAACAGTTCAGCAGCCAGACGCGTCGTCTGGACAGCAGTCTGCGGACGTCCAAACAATCCAGTCAAGAAACTTGCCGTGTGGCTTGTCATTTCAGAGTTTTCTCCAGCAGTCAAGGTGAAGGACATCGATATCAAGACAAGGCTCCCTATCCGGGCCAGTAAACTGGCTGGAGACCGGCTGATCACCCGAAGGATTGCGGTATGGTGTGACTAAGTCACTGCCTTAGGTCTGTCTCTTGAAGAGCAGATAGACATACGGGCCTCTTGCCATTTTGATATACGATGGTGAAAATTTTTTGCACCGCGGCCGAATTTATACCTCGCTGAGATGCTACGTGCAGGTCGGTCACGGCACGACCGCCTGACTAAGCACAATGTGTAGTAGTTTCAGTGATTTGTATGGTTTAGTTTATTTTGGTCGTTTTGCTCTTTTGTAGTTTTAGTTTACTTGCCCCTTGATCCGTTGTCGGCCCGCACCAGGCGTGCTCAGAACACGGTGTTCTTGGGCTCCTCATACTTGTGGGTGTTGAACGCCAGGCCGCCGTTGCCCGTGGGCATGTTGGACTCCATGTCTTTCTGCTCGGGACTCAGGGTGCCAGACTCGAGTTCCAAGCGCTCAGTACGGGACTTGGTCGAAACCTTCTCGGCCTCGGCACCCGTCATGACTTTGATCCAGTCGATTTTCAACGAAAATGGCCCATACTGCTTGTCCAACAAGCCAATGCCGACGGTCTTTACCTCGGCCTTGTTGAGCTCGCTGCCGTCCTGAATGACGCCCCAGTTGGTCATGACGAAATCGTTCAATGGGATCACCACAGTCTCCCAGTCACCAGGGTGGTGCAAGAACAACCTGTGCTGGAAGAGGTCGGTCACCAAAGGCGTGTTGGCCTGGAGATTGACCAAGTACTTGCGGCGGTCGCCCTTGACCCGCAACACAAGCAGGTTGTACGCGGACCAGTCCCAGTACAGGTTGCCCTTGAGCCACGACTCCTGCTGGTCCTTGGTGCGGAACATGGCGTAGCCCGAGCGGGTGATTTCGGGATTGTCCTTGGGAAGATCCAAGTTGAGGTACCCGTGGAAGTGGCCTGCGCCCGAGGCTGGGTCGATGTCGAAGTTGGCCTCCGAGAACCCGCCCATCTCCTTGTCGCTCCGGGTCATGATTTTGCTGAACGACTGCTCCGGGTACTTGCGGAAGTTGATGATGGTCTGCACGGGCTTGGCATGTTCGGCAGACCTGGCAAAGATGCGGCTCAAGGAGGAGCTCAAGCCAAGGGTTTTCAAAGACATGGTGGTGATGATGAGTGAGCAGTCACGTGAGTTAACAGTAGCACTGGATAGTCAGAGTGTGCTTGGGAGTGTGCTTGGGAGTGTGCTTGGGATTATGCTTGGGGGTATGCTTAGATGTTTGATGCAGGCCCGGTTCGTTTTCGTGGAGGTCCACCAAAATTAGTAAGGAAAAAGCGGTGTTGATTAAAAAATGATATGAGTTTAGTCGATTCAAGATCAATTCGACAATTGGGTGTTGAAATTGCAGCGGCGGGTCCGGGCGACTATATATCCGGGAGCCTGATGCAAATCATATGCAAGGCACATTCAAAATGTGGGGCTACATAGACAGGGCTATTGTCACCCTTGCCATGAGGGGATGGTCTCATGTATGAGGGGCCTTGAGTATGGGTGGGACCACTGGCCGGCAGACATAGATATGTGGTCCTGCAGCCAGGGCCCGGAGTCGCGGCCGAAGCCTTCCATGCAGGCGATAACGACGGTCCCCTCAGTGGTTAAATCTTTATCGTGGCTTAGGATAGGGGCAATTCCGTCGATTCCAGATTATGAGCTCACCAAAAATCGATACGGACCGTCTCAGCTAGTCTCAGCTTAGTTCTTTTGAGAAGTTTGATGAATTCTTAGGGGCAATTGTAGAATTATGGCGGCTGGAATACGGATCCATACTTAAGCTTATCGACATGGCAATTTGACTCACGGCAACCAAAAACCCACGGCAACGAATCAGGCTCATGACCATCGTCAACCTAGAGTTTTCTTTTTGCCGGTTTCTTGGCTGTTACAACTGCCCTGTTGGCCGGCCCAACATGGCCTATTTTCTAACCCGCACCGAGGACCGTGGAATCCCGAGGAGCCCGTTGCCGAACGTATGACAATAATACAACCCTTGCCTGTCCTGTATACGATTGCAAGGTGGTACCTGATCTGACCGCTTAGGGCTTCATCAGAAGTCACGATATCTGGGTCATGCGAAATTCTCCTCAGCTGTGGAATGGCCCCGCTCGGTGCCCCGCAGTGGCAGTCCGGGTGACGCCTCAGTTTCCAGTGCAATAAGCAATTGAAACGGAATAGGGGAGTGTTACTGTAGTGAAGAGTGGTTGACGGGCCAACCTCGCTTTGTTCCTCGGATACAATGACAGGTCACTTGTGATGCAATATCTACTGGGCTCGGCAGTTGTTTACGAAAGTGTGCCGGAAATGAGTAATTTTGAATGAAAGACGCAGCCCGAAAACCGAAGGAGTCGTAGTGCAACAGCCGAAAAATTGGAGGTAAAATTGAAAAAGAATGAGAACAGAAGCTCGATTGAAGAGACTCGATTAAAGAGGTCAGTTGTATTGCAGTATAGACCTAACAGTCAGACTACAGTGAGGCCCGGTACATAGCGGAACCCAATATAGTGAGGCCTGAAAAAGCGAGACCTGATAAAGCGAGACGTATAGTAACAACACCAGGTTCATGGTAGGAGCAGATCCAAATCGACCTCTTCTAAAAGTGATATCTGTCTTAGTGAGGCCAAATTCAAGTGAGGCCAGAAGTCAGTGAGGTCTCATGTACAGTGAAAGCAGACGTATAATGAGACCAGACGTACGATGAGACCAGAATATTAGAGTAACGGGGTTGGCGAGAACAGATGCAAGGACCAGCCTGATGGTATTACCAGATCAAAAGTGATTTCGTACATGGTGAGACCTTATATAGCACGACTGGAGTTCTAGCGAGGTCACACGTAGAGAGAGTGAGGCTTGATACATGGCTAGGCCAGGCTGGTGAGCTCCAACTGAGAGCGAGACCTATTCGAAGAACAGCCTCACCCCGCTTGATACACTGTAACTCCTACAGTTCTTCAGCGAATCTATATTGTCTAATCGGTTACTGCACCTGCCAGTAGCCTGGGAACAAGAAGTGCATCTTCTCCAACAACTCCTTCTTGACGCCGTGCGGGCTGGTGCTCACCGCATACTTCATGGAGCCCTCCAAGTCCCGGCCCAAGCCGGAGGTGCCCGAGGCCAACTCCTCCGACACGACGCCGACCAAACGGGCGGCCACGTGACACGCGTTGGCGGAGTTGGCCTTCAAGTTACCCACGACGGTCTCCACGGTGACGGGCTCCTCGGTCTCGTTCCAGGAGTCGTAGTCGGTCAGCATGCAGATCATCTGGTAGGCGATCTCGGCCTCGCGGGCCAACTTGGCCTCGGGCAACACCGACATGTTGATCACGGACCCGCCCCACAGGCGGTAGAGTCTCAGCTCGGCGCGGGTGGAGAACTGGGGCCCCTCCATGCAGATGATGGTCAAGTCGTCGCCGCCGTTGGTCACGTGCTTGCTGTGCAACGTGGGAGCGGCGCCGCCGTCGTGGCCCTGCAAGAACCCCAGCGCCGGGATCGTGTCGACAATGAGTTTGTTGAGCTTGAGGTCGAACGGCTCGCCAAACGTGGCGTGCGCCACAAACCCTTTCTCGAAAAACGTCGCCGGCCGGATGCCCTTGGTGCGGTCAATCACCTGGGTCGGCACCACAAAGTCCCGGGGCTTGATTTCCGGTTGCAACGAGCCCACGGCAGAAAAGGCGATGATGGCCCGGACCCCGAGTTTCTTCAACGCCGCAATGTTGGCCCGCAGCGGCACGTCCAGCGGCAAGAGGTCGTGGTGCACGCCGTGGCGGGGCAAGAACGCAATCGGGTGGCCGGCCTCGGTTTCCGAAATGGTGATTGGGCCCGACGGGAAACCCCAGGGAGTCGACACCGTGAGCCGGGCCACGGGCTTGAGGTTGGGGAGGTCGTAGAGACCCGTGCCGCCGATCACGGCCAAGGGCACGGGCTTGCTGAAGGTGTGCGGCAACACGTCGGGGGTCTTGTTCATCGACATGATTCTGGTGAGCCGTAGTCGCATCAGGACAAGACCACGAGAGAGACAGATAGTTAGAGAGCATCGAAAAATCGGAGAATCAGCTTACAGAGAGTGACAGAGGTACATCAAGAGAAAAGAAAACGAGAAATTTACAAGGATATTCCTCTTGCCCACTTTCGGTACCCGCCTGTCCAGATACCTCCTCCGTCATCGGCGCACGTGACCGCCGCCTCAGAATTATCACCTCGCCACACCTCCTCATGCTATCTAGACACATCCCCCGGGCCTGGCCGGCGTACAGGCAGGCCGTCATGGCCGTCAGGCACTCGTCGAAGAAAGCAGACACGAAACACCCAGACACCCCAGAGCCCAACGCCCTGGCCAGACAACAGGCGTGCACGCTGACTCATACCCCCGCCGTCAACAAACTGGCGCCAGGCCGCCCCAAGTACTTGTCCTTCGAGGAGCTCCCCAAGCCGCCCAAGGAACTACAAGACATGACCACGGCACAGTTCAACGCCCGGCTCCACATGACCGAGCCCGTGGAGCCCTCCACCACAGGCTACTCCAGCCAGAGCACCCTGGGGTTCAAGTACGACTTCTTGCTCTCGCCCAACACCATCTCGAAGACGCTGCTGGCGAAAACCACCCACAGCGCGTTCGAGCCCAACCTCAAGCTTCTAGGCATCATGGTCGACCCGGACGTCGCCGCCTCCGGGATGCAGGAACATCCCCTCCGGGAGTCCATCACCGGCATGTGCTTGATGAACCCGTTGTTGCACGACATCAAGAACAAGACGCTCTGGGAGTTGATCCCGGGGAAACCCGCCGCCGACCAGCCGTTCGAGGACGGCGTCTACTTCAACGCGTTCAAGGACTGGGAGAGCCAGAAAAACTCCGAGTTCGAAAAGTCCCGGGCCGCCAAGTCCGCCGAGGAAAAGAAGTTCAACGACTTCTGCGACTCCCTACACCAGGCCCGCTCGTTTGTGCGCAAGTCCAAGGTCAAGGCCGACCGGGCGCTGGCGGCTCCGGGCGAAACCAGCGGCCGCCGCAAGTTCGACCGCACGTTGCTCAAGCAGTACCGCAAGTACCGCAAGGAGCACGGCGTCAAGAAGTTCACGAAAAATGGGAAGGAAGACGAGTAGCATCCGCACGGCAGTCTTGAGTACATAGCAACACAACTAAACGAAACCAGAGCACCAAACTAGAACACTGCTGATGACAGCCAGGCTAAATCAGACTACCCGACCACAATGACCGCTACCAGGCTACAACCAGACTAGAATTCACAAGTCCGGGCTCAAGAAGTCTGTAGGGCCTGTTGAGCCAAGGTATAGTGGCCCCGTGAGGCGGAACGGTGAGTGAGAGGCGAGCAGCTTGTCGAGGAGACTGTCGATCAGACTGTCTACTTTTTTGGACAGCTCAGTGGCGAGATCGACCGTGGCGATGTCGGCCGTGGCGACGTTTCTTCGGCAATCTCTGAAAGAATCAATACTACCCTGACTAGGCAGGATACTTCGCCCACGCCAAAGCCACTGCTCGAGCTACTGCCACTGCTCGAGCTACTGCCACTGCTCCGGCTACTGTTCATGCATCTATTCGATAATGTTCAACTCGACGTCTCCATAGCCGTACTTGTCCTTGTTGGCTTCGTAGAGTCTGCGGAGCTCCTCGACGTACAAGCGATGATAGTGGTCGAGGAGCTCCTGGGGCACCTTGCGGCTCACGCGCGGCGGCTTCTTCTGGCGCAAGTTGAGGAGGTTGGTGAGCGACGACAGCCGCTTCTTCTCCAACGTGGGCGGGCGGGGCGGCTCGGGCAAGTCCTGGAGAAGGCCCGGGGGCACGTGGATCGGGTTCCCCGTGACAATGTTGATGGGCGTGCGGTAGGGCAAGAAGCCAAAGTCGTAGATGAAGACGCCGCGGGCGCTGAAGAAGGGCAAGGTGAAGTGGAAGGTCAGCTTCATCCACTTCTGGAAGTGGTCGCCGAGCGAGCCCGGCGACGGTTTGGCGAGGCGGTAGATGTCGGCCTCGCCGAAGGCAAACACGGGCACCAACGAGACGTTGCCCAACTCGATGGCCATTTTGACGAAGCCCTTGCGTTTATGTAGCACCAAGCGGATTTCCCGCTTCGCCTGGGCCGGGAGCTGGGCGCGGAGCTTGCTTTCCTTGGAGTCTGGGTCCTGGTCCTTGTAGCCGATGCCGACGCGGATCTCCTTGCCGATCATGTCGTTGAGCAAGGACTCCTGGGCGCCGCCCACGACCAAGCAGACGGAGTTGTCGCCGTTGTTGACGATGGACTTGATGTTCTTGGCCAGGGCGCTGGTCAAGCCGAGGCTGAGGAGGTAGTCTCTGAAGAACGGGATGGCGAACTGCTCGGTCAAGGTGAGCGGGAACACGTAGCCGAGCCCGGGGAACAAGCGGGTGCCCTTGGACGGGTCGTGAAAGAGCTTGCGCAAGATCCGGAGCGGCGGCTCGAAGGGCTCGTTGCGGATGATGTTGGTGGCGAACAAGCCCATGACGCCCATGGAGATGACGCCGTGCGGGTGGTAGCCGAAGATGTAGCGGGGCCCCGTGGCGACGCGCTGGGTCTTCTTGGTCCGGGGCTTCTTTTCTGCCGACGCCGCGTCGGTGTCGTTGAGCCGCTTGCGGAGGCCGAGGAAGCGGAACACGTCGTCGACAAGGGTGCGGGAGTCTTCCGAGATGAGGTCCTGCTCGTCGTCCGGGGGCGTGTCGTCGTCGACCTCCTCGTAGGTGAAGGTGGGCTCCAACTCGCAGGTCTTGTGGACGACGATCGGGAAGTAGTCGACGAACCAGCGCCAGAGCACCAAGTTGCGCATCCAGCCGCGGACCCGGTAGACGACCTTGCCGTTTGTCGGGGAGTGGAGGTCGAACCCGTAGAACCAGATGAAGTACGGCGCCACCACGAGGAGCCACACGTACATGCCGAGGTAGAGCGTGAAGAGAAACAAGCAGAAAAACAGCGGGATGCACACGGTGTGCCAGGCCACGGCCAACGTCTGGAGGCGGCGCTCGAGCGGCGTGTTGAGCGGCGCCACGCTAATGCTGGGTTTGCGGAGCGCCAGCCGCCGGTTTTTCCTGTCTGGTTTGGGCGTCAGCGTGCCGGAGCGGGACGACGAGCGGGTCAGGGCCAGCAGGCGGGCCAGGCCCAGCGAGCTGGAGGCGGCGGGTGTTTTCGCCGGCGCCAGGCTGGACACCAGGGCGCCGGATGCAGATGCAGATGTTTTGGCGGGGTCGTCTTGGGCCCCGAGCCGGGCCCGGAGCGTCGCCGAGTCTGGGTCCAGGCTTTGCGAGGACATGGTGTTGGGGGTGGTGTTGCAGTGGGTGTAGAGGCTCGTGGCCGGCGCCCTTTGTTCGTGGTGCTTCCCGTTAGGGTGGTGGTCTTAGCAAGTATGGCTATGCGGGGTCGCTGCACCACAGTCCGGCAGACGGTGGACAAAGTCTAACCTCAAACAATAACAAGAAGAAGGTGCAGGCACAAAGGCAAGGTAGAAAGGGGGCTGTCCAATTGGGTTTGAAGAGATACAGAAACAGAATTTAGCCTTACGTGGGTCGGTCTTAGTTGGTCTGGTTCCAGCGACCTACTGCGTGCCGCAGGGGCAGCAGCATCAGACCCTAGGAAGCAGGCTGCGCGAGAGCCTTGCGGCAGGAACTCGGAATCGTGCGGCCCTACGCCTAGAAAAGCGTGGAGCGCCGACACTGATTTCAGCCACAAACAATAAAAAATAATAACATCATGAACTGATTAGAGTGTTAACCTCAATCACTATAACAGGCCTCCTGGTTCAGCTCCCAGAGTAGGACTCGTCGGTTCTGATGAACTATTAGACTACTCTAGTACATCGCGAACACACCGCGACACCATGGGCATCCTGTTGGACCCAAACCTTCAGAAAACACACTATGTGTTGGACACGCGGCGGCGGAAGCGGGCATTAACACAGGCGCTGCCCTTCTGCCAACTACTGCACGAGCAGCCCGCCCACACCGCCCACCGGTACCGCCTCTACGAGACCGTCTGGGCCCACCAGCGGCAGGCCATCGAGGCCATCCTCAGCACCAGCCACACGGCGTTCTTCGCCCACCTCCTCCAGTGGGTGCACGAGCCGCCGGCGCAGAAGCTCGACGTGGCGTTTCTCGCCTTGAGCTCCAACACCGCCAACAACCTCCGCATCCTCAACGACTTCTCGGCGTACGTCGACGGGGCCGCCCACCACGTCCGCCTCGTGCGGCTCAACTCCAAGGTCTGCTTCAACATCAAGGCCGCCCTCAAGGAGGTGGTCAAGCAGATTGTGCAAGGCCCGGCGGCCGCACCTAAAGAGGAACCCGACCACCTGGACACCGAGCCAGACCCGCAAGAGAAACCAGAGTCGGAGTCAGACAACGACGACGACGACGACGACGCGCTCGCCGGCGCCGACGGCGGCCGCATCTCCTACGACTTCGAGATTGTCCAGGACTGGGTCGACGCCTACACACGCAAGTTCCAGTGCGAGGACTCGCTCCGCATCGTGGTGGTCTTGGACGACACCGACGGCTTCGCCAACGACGTGTTGAACCAGGTGGTCCAGTTGTTCTGCGTGTACGCCACGTCGTGCCCGATCAAGGTCGTGATGGGGCTCAGTTCCCGCGACGTGGGCGACTGGATCAGCTCCAACATCACCAGCAACTTGCGCACGTTGTTCACGGGCGTCAAGCTCACCGCCAAGGACAACAACGACATCGGCTTCCAGATCGTCAACGAGATCCTCTTGCAGAACGAAATCACCGCAGAAAAACCGCTCTTGCTCGACGCAACCCTCTCGCTGATCATCCTCAACCGCTTCGAGACCTCAGACAACTCCATCGACAGCTTGATCACCGAACTCAAGCTCGCCTACATGATCCACTTCTACCAGCTGTGCCTCGCGTGTTTCGTTGACCCGCTGTTTCAACCGGCGCCGTTCCACTACGCAGCGTTGCGCAAGTTGCCGTCGTTCAAACGCCACATCGAGTTCCTCTTGCACAAGGCCAGCGAGTCGGGTCCGGACCTCCGGGAACAGGAAAAGAGCAACATCGCCTCGCTCCTCTCCGACGACGCCCTGCTCCAGACCCTCTTCAACGACGCCAAGGCACAGTTCCAAACATACCAGAACTGCGTCATGAACGCCGTCCACATCATCCACTGGCTCTGCCAGGGTGAAAAGGAAAAGTTCCAGATCTACAAGCTCGTCACCAACAACCAGCTCGTCAACTCCGCGTTCCTCAGCAAGATCCTCAAAGCAGTAAAAGACTTCACCGAGGCACAGACCCAGGACCTCATGGCATTCATACAAAACGCGCCGATCAGGCCAAATATAGGGGAATGTCGTGACCCGGACGTCGTGTCGCTAGCAAAGAACATCCCTGCCATGGGGCTTCTAGAAGCACTCACAACCTACCTACACCAGAACCTGCACTTGAACATGAAGATCAGCGACAACTTGTTCAACGAGGTGCTCACAATCAACGGCGGAGTCGACGAAATGGACCAGTTGCGTCCGCCGTTCAACATCGAGGAGAATTTTGAGAACTTGATGCTTAACCTCATCCGGCCCAGCACCAGAGCCGTGCTCGAAGTGGGGCTAGATGAGCCGCAGACATATTTGAGAGCGCCTCACATTCTCGAGGAAGCGGGCCAGACGGGATCAGGCTCCCGCTTGTTTGGGCCTGTCCTCAGTAAGCTCTACCTGGTGTACAAAGACGCCCCGGTCAACATCAACTTGTGGGATTTCTACACTGCGTTCAAACAGTCGCTCTCCCGAACCGAGATCCTACTGGAGTTGCAGAAACACGAGCATGAAAGCAACGCGGCCAAGACAATTGTCGAGAAAGCCGCCGCCAGCGAGGAGGAGTGGGACAAGTTGGTGTACGGATGGTTCATCCAGAGCTGTTTCGAAATGACGCTGATGGGGTTCCTCCGAGAAAAGTCGAAGGGCGACTACATGGAGAAGATGATTTGGAAAAATCTATAGCATCAATACATAAATATTAGGGCCCGTCTGCGCGGGTGAGTTACTTATCCTATGTGACCTTCTTCACCTTCTTCTTCTTCACCTTCTTGACCTTCTTTACGGTCTTGGGTTCCTCCTTGACTTCGGCGGGTTCTTCCTTCGCCTCAGCAGGCTCTTCCTTGTTCTCCTCAGCTTGGTTGGCCTCCAGCTTTTCAGAGTCGCCCTCGCCTTCTTTGTTTTCGGCATTTTCGCCCTCGTTGGACTCTGCCTTGTTCTCCTCGGAGGCAGGCTTGTCTTCCTCCTTGGACTCGGAGTTCTCAGACTCGTTTTCCTGTTTGGACTCGGCGTTCTCGGAGTTCTCGCCTTCTTTGTTCTCGCCCTCAGACTTTTCACCTTCCTCCTTGTTCTCGCCTTCGGACTTCTCACCTTCCTCCTTGTTCTCCTCCTTGTTCTCCTCCTTGTTCTCACCTTCTTCCTTGTTCTCCTCCTTGTTCTCATCTTCCTCCTTATTCTCCTCCTGGTTCTCCTCCTTGTTCTCACCTTCATCCTTGTTTTCCTCCTTGTTTTCCTCCTTGTTCTCTTCCAGATTCTCCTCCTTGTTCTCCTCCTTATTCTCTTCCAGGTTCTCCTCCTTATTCTCCTCCTTGTTCTCACCCTCCTCCTTGTTCTCCTCCTTGTGCTCCTCCTGGTTCTCTTCCTTATTCTCCTCCTTATTCTCACCCTCCTCCTTGTTCTCTTCCTGGTTCTCACCCTCCTTGTTTTCCTCGTTCTCGCCCTCGTTGGACTCACCTTCCTCGTTCTCGCCCTCCTGGTTCTCCTCGGAGTTCTCCTGGTTCTCCTCCTCCAGCGACGACTTTCCGTCTGGCTCGAACTTCTCTGCGACGATGTTGTTGCTGATTTTCTCCTCCTCGCCCTCCTTCTTTGGCGAGTCCTCGGAGCCCTCCTCCTCCTCTTCCTCCTCCTCCTCCTCCTCGATCTCGACCATGTCGGTCTCCGATAACTCGAGGCCCTCGTCTGAGACACTAGGAGTTTCGTCTGTTTCCGGGTTGCTTGTGTCGACGCTGGCAGCGGCGCCGCCCTTGCCCATGATGTCCTCGATGACGGACTCGCTCTCGGCAGCCATGCCCCACATGCTGTAGTAGTTGGTGATGCTGGAGCTCAACGCCTGCTTGTCCACGTAGCCCTGGCCGGCGGCCGCGGAGACCACCAACAAGATGGTGAACACGGAGAGGGTGAGGAGAAACAAGTAGCGCTTGGACCGAAATAGCCGCGAGGCCACGGCGTTTCTGATGAGCATTGGGTGGTGGGTGGTGGAGAGGAGAAGACGGGCTGATGCGCCAGCCTTAGGTAGGCTGCGAGAAAGCCGCGGTGTACGGGTGCGACACCGTGTTCGTTCGGGGTCGTATGTAGGTCGCGCAGTGGTGAAATTACGGGGAACCCGGTGGCTGGGGCACCACGGCCGGGACAGGCCTTAACGCATGGCGGTTTGCACGCCAGCCGCAAGTGGGCCGTAAGTTAGCCGCAGAGCGGTTCGGCGAGTGTCGGGAATTTGCCTCAGAAGTGGGCCCGTAGTAACACATGTTGGAGGGGCCAGTTGTGGCGAGGGCCCTGTCTCACTGCGGAGTCCATGCAGCGTTCCTGGTGCGCTTGGCACGAAACCCAAAGCTAATTAAGAAAGAGTTTGGAGAATTTGCAGAGGCTAATTAGGGCAGGCCCGCCCGGCGGACGTAGGCCGGAGTTACGCAAGCCCCCGGGCCCAAACCGGCTCCTAGCCACATTCCGTGACAAACAATAGCACCGCCAACGTGTGGAGTGAGGCCAGGTGCGCCCAGACAGGCAGTGGCAGCGGGGCGTGACACTCGTCACGAGGCCAGGCCCCGGCTAATGGGCACAATCGCCCGGCAGGGCCCCCGGTACCGAGGGAAGCGCAAAACACGCGAAACGAGGAACGGCCGGGGAAACCGTTGCCGTGCATGGACAACAAGCCAAGCCTGGCGGTGAGGTCACTACGTAAACGAGAGGGCTTACAAGTACGGCAGTGCCGGTAATAGTGGTATTGCCTGAGAGTCACAATTCAACAGAGACTGTATTTATTCAGGCCTGTGGTGATTTCAAAAGATCGGCAGCGATTGGTGGTGGTATTGGGCCGGAGTTAGCCCGGCGGCGCTGCGTCATCGTCGTCCTGCACGACTCCACGAAACATCACACCACTTTGGCGGCCCCATACAAAAAAGAAATACCCTCCCATTACGTACACCTCGCTGTGGCAGACGGTTCTGAGCTTTCTGTGCAAGCTTTTTTCCAACTGCTCTTCCTCCTGTCTCCGCCGTGCCAGTTATTATTTCCACCCCTCTGATTGGGAACCCGCTCCTTGTCCCCCCAGCCCCACGCCCGGTCCCTCTCTGCGGATCATTGCCTCCATCTTCATTGGTCACCGACGCAGGACAATCAACACCTGCCCACAGCCTCCCTGGACCCCTGGCCCCAACACCTTTGATCCGACCTATTCATGTCCGAGTTTGACTTTGACGACGCCAACGACTTCTTGTCGGCCATCTCGGAACTGGTGCCCTCCATGGACGCCTCGCCCGACTGGAACATGGACTTGCAGATGTTCCCCGACCAGCGGGCCGCCCAGCCGGCCATCTTGGAGGAGCTCCCCAGCTTCTGGCCCTCGCTGCCTGCGGTGCTGTCGGCCTCCGACTCGATCAACACCGACGGCATCTTCGTGGCCGAGACCGACTCGGCCGCCAGCACCCACCCGACGCCCGCCCGGGCGCCCGGCGCCCCGGCCCCCGGCGGCAACTTGGACCCGATCCTGCCGCCCGTCTCGTCGGCGGCGCTGGCCACGTTTGGCGGCCTGGCGTCCCACACCCCCATCACGCACTACCTGAGCTTCCTGAAGCTGCCGCAGAACAACGCCACGCCTCGGGTCAAGCGAGAATACCCCCACGCGGCACAGGTGACCCCGCCGGACCACCACGGCTCCAGCGCCGAGAGCCCCAGCGTCAAGTCCGAGACCACGTCGCACGTGGACTCGCAGGGCTCGCCGCTCGACATGGCCGAGTCCTTGCGCAACGCCGTGCCGTTGGCCACGGACGCCAACCGCGTGTCCAAGCTTGGGAAAAAGACCAAGATCTCCCACAACATGATCGAGAAGCGCTACCGCACCAACATCAACTCCAAGATCATCGAGCTCCGCGACGCCGTGCCCTCGTTGCGCATCGCCACGGGGAAAACCGAGCTTTCCGTCGCCGACTTGGAGGGCCTCGTGCCGGCGCTGAAGCTCAACAAGGCCCTGGTCTTGATGAAGGCCAACGAATACATCAAGCACTTGGAGCGGAAAAACTCGTCCCTCCAGGACAAAATCTCCGCGTTGCAGGAGCTCATCAGCCTGGCCGACGGCAGCCCCACCGTGGCGCCCATGGCCTCCGCCACCACAGACTTGCACCTCCGGGGGTACGCCCTCTCGCCGCCCGCGGCAAACTACATGGCCCAGCCGCTCGTGCCGCCCACCATGGCCACCGCCCGGCCCATGCAGATGTCCGAGAGCGCCGCCAACTCGGTCAACTTCAACATGCTCCTCGGCGGCTTCGCCACCGTCATGGGCTCCTCGTTCATCTCCGACGACAACTTCAGCGCCATGTCCGCGATCCCCATATTGCCCTTGCAAAGTCTATTCAAAGCTGCCACGCCGCAGATGGTCTCCACGTTGCACTTTGGCGTGTGGGCCTGCGGCTTGGCCATGATGGCCGCCTCGCTCGCCTCGGTGTTCCTGCCTCGCAACGGCAAGCTGGCGACCCTCTCCCCAACCGCGGTCGCCGCCAAGGTGTTGGCGGGCTTGGGCCACGCCGCCACACTGTCTGCTGCACGCACAGCCGACTGCGCCACGGCGCTCCAGATCCTCAAGGGCGAGGCCCCAGCAGGCACCGTCCAGATGTTCAAGCTGTACGTTGCGTTGTGGTCCCACGGCAGCGACTTTGAGAGCCTCCTTCTCCGCTTCGCACTTGGCCTGCTCCTCGTAAAGCAGCACCCTACGTTGTTTAAGGTTCTCGCCTTGCACATGCGCTGGTGCGCCCACAAGTTGACGAGCGTGAAGTACGACGGCGACAACGCGTACCTCAAGAGATGCTGCAAGTTGGTGCACTTTGACGGCTTGGAGATGTTCCGCTCCGCCGACTTGCTCCAGCACATGGACAACCTCCGCTCGCGCCGGCCCATCTGCGCCGGCATCCAGAACGGCGAGAACCGTGTGGACTTTGTCGACTTTTACCTCATGAACAAGTCAGACTACTACGCGGTGTTGTTCCACTGGCGGGTCCTTGAGATGGTGCACGCAATGAACGTCGTCTACTTGACCCTGTTCACCGAGCTGGCCGACACCAAGAAGGAGCAGCTCGACGAGCTCAAAATCGACGTCGACAGACTCAGCTTGTTGACCGCCGGCTGCGGCGCGTTGGACCGCCACTTGGCGTTGTTCAAGCTGCTCATCATCCCCGAGTCGGCGCCTCGTGCGTTCCAGGCGGTCGAGAACCTGGTGCTCAAGACAGTGGACTCGCTCAACCAGCACTTCCGCACACCGGAGTTGACCGACGGCGAGTTGAGCGAGGACGAGGGCTACAGCAGCAGCAGCGACAACACCGAAGACGGGCTCGGCAGCGTGGGTGCCTCCAGCAACAGCGCCTACGAGAAGGCCCGCCTCGAAAAGTCGATGATCTGCTCCATGAACTTGATGAACGAGCAGAAGTTCATTGTGCTTGTGCTGTCGCTCATGCTGTACTACGCCGAGGTTGACTGCGACGAGAAGAAGGTGCTTGCGATGGTGCAGCACTTGCGCTTCCGCTCGGACAAGACACTGCTCAGTCTCCTCTCCTTTACGAGTATCATCCAGATCTTGAACCTCTTGGTGCGGGGCGCCAGAGCCTGCAGCCCCGAGGGCGCCGTTGAGGATCTGCCTGTACAAGGCCAGTGCGCCAGCGTCGTGACGAAGGAGGCTGGCGCTGTTTTGGAGAGATTGGTGAAGGTTGCCCGCAACTGGCTTAATGACGACGCCCGGGCGAGCCACATGAGCTTCCTCTTCCGCGAGGAGTTGACCAACTTTGTGATGAGCAAGAGCATGGCTCTTAACGATCTTTGAAGAATATAGTTCAAACAAAAAATGTGTTAGAGTTTGGAGACCAGGTAGCGGGGTGCACGGCAGGAGTCCGGCCCCGACAGGCGTAGTCTCGAAGCACTGAGGCATGCCCGCGGAAGTTTCGCGTGCGTGATGCGCAGTGGTTTTGGCAGAGGAGCGTCGAAGCAACAGCTACATTGAGACCCTCACTCGAAGGTGCATGAGTATTTTGGGTTCCCGTGGTTCTGTTCTCGAAATAGAACAGCGCCGCCGGGGCCAGATAAGGTATCGAAGCTTAACTTAGTCTGGGCAGACAGCACAGCCATAACCCCCATTTTCCCGTGGCATGCTACGTGGGAGGCCCGGACAAAATTACGAGATCTGTCACGAGATCCAGCGGCCTATTTTGCCAGAGCCGAGAATGGTGATGTGGGCCACGATCTGCCGTGTTTTGCAAACCGTAGTCCACCACAATGCTTCTAAAAATTCGTTTCCCCTCTCATGGCGCCACGAATGACCCAAGCTGCAAGCGGTCTGGGCACTGGCTCGGCAATCTCCTTTCCAAAGAAGAAAGAACGGTCACATGGCCTGCGGAGCATACGATTGGCCATCGCCCTGTGCATGCCAGCGGCCGCCCCAAACCCTAGGTCGCCCGCTGCATCGTTAGACTATACAGATACGGATACGAGCGCGCAGCGTCATTTCAGCGACGGCGCGCCAGCTTAGTGACGGCGCGCCAACTCGGTGGCTGCGCGACATCTCACCCACTGCGCGACATGCATGGAGAGTAATTGGGTCTGTGGCTGGGCTGGTGCACGGTAAAGGCGGGGGAACAACGGGCGACGGGTGGTGCTGATAGCAGAGGCACTGCTGTTACGGAAACTGTCTCAAAAACAGGGGGCAATCTCTCGAGGCAGCTGCTACCCCGGGCCGGTCGCAGGGTGGCTTCGGTAGATAGGACGCATGCACATGCGTCTCTGTCTCGTCTCGCGGCATGCTCGATGGGTTTAGCCTTTACAGATGCCGGTTACTGGGGCACTAAACCTCAGTGCCTGGAGGTATATGACTGCTCCTTCCCACTCCGCCGATTCCGGTCCCCGTTGGCTCACTTGACTGTTCTCTCTGTCTTTATCCCAGCTCTCGTCTAGAATTTGTCCGTTGGTAACTACAACTAAATCTGAGCTAATCTCGTCTCTCGACCTGATTTCTCACCAACTCCTCCATTGGACCCCGACGGCCGTTCCACACTCCAGCTCTTTCTTCTACTATAGCCGGCGCAGACCCCAAGCTGGCCACTTCCATATATTCCTCCACTTCTAGCTCCAGCTGCCTTTTAGCTATCTCACAATCCCAAGCCCGTCTCAAGAGGTGGCTACTACAGCGTTGCTCGAACCAACTGTCCTTTTCTCAAGCCTTGTCTTGTCATGAACATCGAAGCCACTCTTTCGAAAACCCCAGACGACCACCTGGAGTCCGAGCTGGGCGCAGAGTCCCCCGACACTTCAGACATGGCCCAGCTCGACAGCACCAACAACTATACCATCGACTTCTTCTTCAAGATTTGTCTTCCGGTCTACGCCGACAGAGCCACTCGGGCACTGAGTGTACACGCCCCACTCCGCACTCTCCTTGATCTTCTGATTGCCCATTCGTTAGGGCTCAAGGGACTCCAGCGCCGCAGACTAGTTTTTGACGACTTGGCCGTGGCGGAGTTCGACGGCGTGCCGGGCATTGCCGTACGGCTGTTTGTGCCCAAGCCGCTGCAGCTCACCTACTACGGGTTTGTCCGTCACTTCTGTGTGGAGCTCTGTCCGCAGTTCATCTTGGCGCAGTATCTTTTTGCCCGGTTCCATATTCTCGACAACAACAACGCCGTGGACCTTGCGCCACAGGGCGACGCCCAGTTGGCCCAGTACAAGCTTCTAAACGGCGGGCAGAAGTTGCGCCTGCTCCTGTACTCCCAGCAGTACAAGGCGTTGTGCAAGCTATCCAAGAACTACGAGTTGATCACGGTCTCGAATCTCAGCCAAGTGGTCGCGTGCCACACCAACGACAACCCACTGCTAGGGGCTCTTCAGTCGGTGCCCCCAAACCGTGTGCCGCTGGCTGCGCTGTTGGCGGACATTGACCCGGAAGCTGTGTTCCAGTATGCCGGGTACACTTCTCGACAAGATGCTACGCCTGCCAGAGCGCAGAAGCCAGTGCCGGATCGGCTCGCCAAGCTTGTGTTCCCATTTGCCGACTCAGACACATCCCACATGGGCTCCTTGTTCCGGGCGCTACGAACCCTGCTCATCCAGGACATGGTTGAGATGAAGTCCAAGTACCCACAAAACGTCTTGTGCTTGCACCCCATCTTCCAGCTGCAAGAGTTCCTCGAGTTTGCCGGTGTTGCGCCGGCGCTGTACCGCAAACCAGCCAGCACGCTCTCAAAGCCCCCAACTCCAGAATCCCACGACTCGTTGACGTCCCGCATTCTTCACCTAGAAACCATGCTAGAGCACATGCACCAGAAACAGGAACAGATGGCCCGGCAAATGACCTCGATGTCCGAAGCATATTCCCGGGGCTTGGTGTGGTCGAGCAAAAGCCCCGACGGTCTTCCGGCCCCGGCAGAACAACTTTCGCCCGTTTCCATTGCACCCAGTGAAAATCGCACGCTACACCCACTGCCGCTAGTGGTGGACCCACACGGTCTCGACCGTTCGATTTTCACCCTCGGAAACGCCTACACGGCGCTCTCGCCGCCAACTCTCCCGAAACCCACCATCCCTAGATCGGACTCGGAGTCTAATTTCAGAAAAAGAAAGTTGCCTGATCTCTATTTCCGGAGGTGTCGCCCCAGCGCGGCCAGATAGAGGCGAATGACGCACCCCGTCTGCAGCACGGTTTGGCAGCTCTTCCGCAGCAACGCAGCCTGTATGTACGCTCAAGATAAAAATAATTAAAAAACGACACCGCTCCACTATGGCTCCACCGTCTTCCAATCGCGGCGCCGCATTAAGCTTCGGCCCTTCGCTAGCGAACGCCCCTCGCCGTGTCCCTTTTCGAGACTCGCTTCACCTCTCTTCTTTGCATACCGGTGCCTGGGACTTCGGCCAAGCAGGCACCAGCCTCAATGGTCCACTACTGAACAGTCCGGCAAACTGCGCCACTCACGACACGAACGCAGACAACTCTATTCTGTATACTTGTTCCGAAGCAACCGAGGGGGGTGGAACAGGCCAACTCGCCTCGTTTTGCGTCATGTACCGCTTTGTAATCACCTTCACAGTTATTCCACCTGTGCGCCCACACCGCCCTCGATAGTCTTTGTGCCGGCCAACTGTGAACGCTGCCGTTGATTGCACCCTGTCAACGCCCCACGCACACCTTATCTTTCTCGAAGCACGGAAGCTTCCAGTGGGACGCCCCAACGTGGTCCGGGCCTGTCTCGAGAGTAATCCCACCACTTTTGATTCGCCCCACCGTCCTGCACTGCATTCCCATCCAGGAATAGTCTGAGTCGCAGCCGCACGCCTCTCATGCAGGTGCTCACAGATACGAAGCTGTGGCCCTGCAACTAGCGCTCTGCCTAAAGCTCAATCTCAGAAAACAGGAATGGCTCGTAAGCATACCCTTCTCCCTCGAAGAACTTCAGCATCGCCTCCACCCAGTGGAGCCGCAACGAGTGCAACATGGCCGACGTGCCTTCCATCAAAACCAAAATGCACACCGTCAACGTAAACCACATGGCAAACAAACACACCGTAACGAAAATGCCCATTTTGCCAGTGGTGCCGAACGCGTTCAGAATGGTCATTGTCCACAACACACTAGAGAGCTGTGCATGCGCTAAAGACAACGCCCACAACCGGAGGTAGGAGGCGGTGTGAGACACACAGTTGAGACAGAACTCGATCGTGTGGATCACCTGGTGGATCACCACATCCATCAAATCAAATTCGTCGTCTCCGTGTCCATGCGAGCTGAGTATCATCGGCTCGATGTCATTGGGGAATGTGAACGCAGTGCTCAGTGTGTCGAACTCGTCTCCCGAGTCGTCTTCGCGAGATTCTCCTTCCAACTGATCTCTGACCTCCTCTTCCTCCTCGAATATTTGAAAGTCGTGGTTTCTCTGGGACTGGATGTCACGGTACCCCAACTCGATCGCACGGTTGTTCTCTCTACGCAATACCATGGGCTTGTAGAGCAACAACCACGGCACACAGGCCAATGCGATCAATACCAAGATCACTTGCACGTACTTCTGGCCGGGGTACAACTGGTCTTCGATGCTGCCGGGTGCCAAGAACATATTGATCAACATGTTCAAAAGCCCGGGTGGCTGGCGGGATTCTCCGAACCAGTCGACACACCACTTGTAGATTATCGTGAGGACAAGATACCCGAAAATGCACTGCATAAAGAGGAAGCCAGGGATGAAGTTTCCGATAATGTCGACGCGGGATTTGAAGAAACGGTGATTTACCAAACTGAAGAACAAGGAGTAATTCATGTGACAATACCCAATCACAATCGACATCTTCATCTTGTATGAGTTGGTGAAGAGAAGGCCGTTCTCAGAGCCGTGCCAGAACCAGTCCATACCAAAGGGATATACTCTGCCAGCTACCCTCTTTGCCGTCAACAAGATGGGCCCATCGGAAGGGTTGTAGTCTTTTGGCCATTCGTACTCCCAGCCCGACTTGAAAATGGACATGGACTTGGAAAAGATGTCGTTGTACATGAGGCCTGTGTACATGGAGAAGACGCCCATTAAGAGCACGATGTAGCGGCCGTTGAACGCCATCTCGAGGATCTCGTCCTTTTTCCGGACGCTGAGGAAGTAGCGTTCGTTCTTGATGAAGTAGAGCGCCACGCATAGCACGATGAAGCCGTGCCCCAAGTCGCCGAACATGATGGCGAAGAGAAAAGGGAACGTGATGATGGTGGCCAAGCCCGGGTTGACCTCCTGGTAAGTGGCGATGCCGTAGGTGTCGATGATCAGCTGGAAGCCTGCTGTAAATTTATTTGTCTTGTGGAACGTTGGCGGCACGCGGTTTGTCTTGAGTTCGTTGATGACGGCCACGAACGTGAACTCCGAGTCGTCCTCGTCGTCGGAGGAGTCCACCCTTGTTCTGGCCGACAAGAACGGGTTCTCTGGCTCGAGGGCGGACCCTCGCGTGGACGCGGTGTTGCCTAGTGTGTCTGTGGATAGGCTGATGGACTGGTTGTCTTCGGGCACGGGCAGGGAGGAGTTGATTTTGGAGCGGACCAAGTTTTTTAGGGTCCGGCGGATGTTGGGGAACTCGGCTTTAGGGATCCAGCCCTCGCCCACGAGGCAGCGGCGGGTGCCGTCTTCGTCGAAGCGGTTCAAGACCTCGTAGATGTGTCTCTCGCGCTTGATGATGTAGTGCCAGTCCGCGTAGCGTTCTCTGAAGTAGAGGAGCTCGGTGGTGAGGTGGTCTCTGGTGGACTGGAGGACGTTGTACATGTCTTCGATTTTCAAGTTGAGCTGCTGGAGCTCGTGCAGGCGGGCGGTCGAGTTGCCCTGGGCGTTGTCGAAGATGGTGCCGTCCATGGACTGGATGATGCGGCGCACCCGGGCCTGGAGGTAGTCGCCGTGGACAAACAAGATGAAGGCGTTCTTGTCGACGAGCGTCCCCTTCTGGGACTTGGACGCGAGCTTCTCGTCGATGGACATGTCGCTGAAGTAGATGTTGCCGCGTAGGGTGCGCCAGAGGATGCGGCGCAACACCAAGACCTTGTCGCGGGCCACGGTGCCGACGATGGAGTTCATGGTGTAGTCGTCTAGCGCGGCGGCTGCCTCGAGCGGGTCCAGGCTCAAGAGCGCCTCCTCGTCGTCGTCGATCTCGAAGCGGGCAAACTCGTCCGAGACCCGCCCGCTCGGGTCGGCCACCTTGTTGCTGTGGAACGCCTGGACGATGTTGAGCACGTGCCTGTTCTCGACCAACGCCAAGTGTTTCTGCTCGAGCGCCGCGTACGACTCGTCAAGCCCCTGGACCCGGTCGTGGAACTCGTCCACGTGGTCCCGGATCGTCTGGAGCTGCAGCAGCGTGGGCAACGGCCCGTGGTCCGCGGTCAACGTGGCGAACGGGTCGCCGTGCAACGCGCCGTACTTGGTCATGGCCGAGGCCAAGTACTCGAACTTCAAGTCCAACGCGTCAATGTCCCGCAACTCGGCGACAAACGTGCGCTGGAACGGGGTCAAGAGCGAGTTGAGGTCCCGGAAATGGACGTGGCCCGTGCGCCCAAGGGCAAACACCACGTCGCGGGCCAACTCAATCGTCACGTAGAGCTGGACGAGTGTCATGGGCGCCGAGCGGAAAATGGCCTCCGGTGCTGGGCCGGGCTTGGCCTCCGGGCTGCTGCCGGTGAGATTCCAGAGCATCGTGCTCCAATGTGTGTGGGGGATGTGCTGGGGCAACGCGGAACGCCACTAGTGCAAAGTGGTACTATGTGGGCTGGAGGCGGGTGCCGGGTCTAAGGCGGGTTTCGGGGTCTGTTCTGGCGGCAGCCACTTTGTCAAAGTCCACGTATGGCCGGTCTCGTCAATGGAGGTGGTGTCTGGGTGCGAGCGGCGCGACCAGCCTGTCCTGCAGAGGCCGCTGGCCAAGCCGGCCCGGCCTGAAATAGACCGGGGAGGAACTGGAGGAAGTGGATATGTGAGGGGGAGAATGGTGGAATATCGTGGATATATAGTGGATAGCTGTTGGTTTTTTGTTTAAGTTGTGTGTCTTGGCGCCTGGTGTTTCAATTGGTTGAAGGGAAGCAGCTCGGCAGTGGGATGAGTGGGGTAGGCCGGTGAGGCTCTCTCAAGTTAGGCTGTCTCGAAGAAAACAAGGGGAGGCGTCAAGGCCATCGAAGATAGGTTTTCTGCAGTGATGGAGAAAGTAATTTGTTAGTTTAGAGATTTGAGGGCCGGTATGGTGGTCTTAGGTTAGTCGACCTGGCCAGCTCGGGAGACCTTATCGAAGAACCGTGCTGGAGTTGGTTTGAGCCAGTCGTTGGGGCTTTCTTTGGTCAAACCATTCGATGTTATTGTCTGACAGATGTGCTGGGCAATTAATATGTTGAACCGCCGGCCAAGCGATACGATTAGATGTATGGCCGATCTCAGGGCTCCATCGTTAGCTCCGCCTCTTTGACTAATTTTTCCAATTTGACAGGTTTGCTTGACTGGGTCGATATTTGGAGTCATTTTGTCGAGGCTCCTTTGTTTTGATCGATCGGGATGAGATCGGTGGGGCGACTTTCCAGGGCTGATTGCCGGGCTCGATATTGGAGGCCGATTCGCCTGAACTGTTCAGGCGATCATTTAAGTCAATTCTTAAGTAAAAATTTTCAAGCCAACTAGCGTGGAGATGTTCGGGCCAACTTGCCAGAGCCAGCTGCTCGGCCACTTTGCCAGGCCAACTGCAAGGCCAACTGCAAGGCCAACTGCTGGCCAAATTCCCGACAAGTTGACTCGGGTGAAAATCTGTGACTGACAACTAATCCAAAATAATTCAATTCCCCGGTTCACGCCAGCTACTCTTCACCTGCCAATAAATCTCGTATTCGTTTTCACACCGCCGATCCTACGGCTACGCCTCGAGCGCTCCGCGGACCTCGTATCAGCACCGACCCGACGCCAACTCCCATCCGCCAAGCGTGGCCCCGCTTCCCTTCACCTACCCAAATCCCCTTTCCAACTCCACCTCAATCTCTTAATACCGACTCCACCTATCCATGTCCATATACGCCCCAGGCGCGACTCCACGTAACACCATGGCGCTCCTCCTACTCACGCTAGTGGTGTGCGTGGTGGCGAGCCCCAGCCGGCTATATAGCGAGGCCATTGGCTCGCTCCAAACATACGAGCCTAGTTGGGTTGACACGCCCGAGAAAGACATCAGGCTCGGCTACCAAGACCCCACAGTCAGCCACACGAGGAACGGGCTACCCCCGCCGGTGGCCAGCAGCATTGCCAGCCTCAAACAGGCGGCAGCAGAGAACTACTTCGACGCCGCCTTGGCCTTGGCCGACATCTACGCGTTCGGCAACTACAGCGTGCCCGCCAACTACTCGGAGGCAGCGTACTGGTACGAACAGGCGGCCGGTCTCCAGCCCAGCGGACACGCCCACCACATGCTAGGCCACATCTACTCCACGGGGATGTTTGGCGCCGTGCCCGTGGACAAGCCGCGGGCCCGCCTACATTACGAGTTTGCTGCTCAGAACGGCGACATTGCCTCGATGCTTGTGCTCGCGTACAACCACCTCCACGGGATCGGGTGCCAGGCCGACTGCGACGTGGCGCAGTTCTACTACTCGGCGGTGGCCCGGCACGCCATGCAGCTCGCTGCCAACGACAAGAACCCGTTCGACCAGCGCCTGGTCCTGCACAACGTCAACTTGGCCGACTTCGACGGCGGCCTCTTTGGCGAGAAGCTCAGCGAGTCGGAAAACACCCTCCACACAGAGTTCAACGACGTGTTGGCCGCCCGCTCCTACATCCGCGAGAAGAACATCGACGCCTTGGAGTGGGAGGTCTTTGACCTCTACTTCGACGCCTTGGAGCTCTACTACGGCTCCCACAAGAACCCGCAGCACCGCAAGAACGCCTGCAGAAAGGCCATGAAGTGCCTGCTCTCGGGCGAGAGCCTCCAGCCCGTCAAGGGCCTGACCGACTACCGCTTGTGGATCAAGTGCACGAACCTCGCCGCCCACATGTTGCTCCGTGGCGAGGGCTGCGACACCGACTACAACTTGGCCTACACGCTCCTCAGCCGGAGCAACAAGCTCATGCCCGACGTCGAGAACAACCTCGACTTGGGCGTGCTCCGCGCCATGGACCCGACCTCCAACGGCAAGCTCAGCGAAGACTCCATCGCGTTTCTCGAGGCAGCGGTCGCCAACAAAAGCACCCACGCCTCGTTCCTTCTCGCCCGCGAGCGCATCGTCTCCAGAGACCCGTTCCTGACAGACTACACCCAAGAAACGTTCTCGTTGATCAAAAAGGCGGCCTATGCCGGTCATAAAGGCGCCTTGTTCTACTTAGCTGACGCCATCGAGTCGGGCTTCGCAGCAACCGTCGGCGAGGCCCACTCGTGCACAGACTTGTCGTACTACTACAAGGTGTTCATTGCCGACATGGAACAGTACGTGCTCCCACACTTACCCTGGGCCTACGAGCAGTTGAAGGCAGGCAACCGTCAGGCCGCCCTCCTTGGCTTTCTGATGGCTGCAGAGCAGGGCTTCATCAACTCTCAGGTCTCGACCCTGTACTTGCTATACCAAAGAGAGCCGCTTCTTGCCAGCTCCTCCTACAACATATCGCCAAGCCACTTCGAAAGCTCTCTCCATTACATGGAGTTGGCTTCTGCGCAGGGCCACGTCGACGCTACCATCATGTTGGGCGAGTACTTCTCCAACGGGTTGCCGGGCTACAACTCCACCGTCGACCACAAGAAAGCATTTGCATACTTCAACAAAGCCGCTCTGGCTGCTTCACCCCACGCCTGCTACAGAATGGGTAACATGTACGAGTATGGCATGGGTACCGAAAACCTGACCATAGATTACTACATGGCCAAGCGTTACTACGACTTGAGCATCAGGTATTACGAGAACTTGGCCCGCAGCTCGAGTGAAAGCATCAACACCTACGCCATCACCCTTGCCTTGTTGCGGATCAAGCTCAAGTCGTTGATTTTCCCCCACACAGGCAAGAAGGACCTCCCACAACTGGGCTGGTTCAATACATTGAAGAACATCGCAGAGCCCAAGGAGCAAAACGATTGGAAAGCTCAAGCACACCACGAAGGCATAGAATACGAGGATCAGGATGACTTTGGCCCGTTCGACTACGTTGTGCTCTGCATCGCTCTAGGGTTTTTCGTCTATGTCGTCATACAAAACACGCGGCGTGTTTTGCGCCGTGATGGCCAGCATGCCCCCGAGGGGCAGGGAGACGGTCAAGCTGCCAACGTCCCGAGATTTCAGGTTGAGTTCTTCTTTGCTCTCTGAGCGAAAGGATACTCTCATTGTGTATATAATCCGCAGAATCAATTTTTGTAGCTATGCAGAAAGCAAACAAATCAAGTTTTGGCTGGGCCGATGTCAGTCATAATTTCCCGTACAAGCGGGTGACTTCCTATCAATTTCTGGCTCAATGAAGTTTTTGCAAGCTTGGAGTTGTTGCTCTCGTGGACAATCTTGGGGAATTTGTAGATTGCTAGAGCATCGGTGGGCAAATCGTAGACCCAAGCCTTCCTCTCTGCCACGGATATGAAGTCCCTGATGGATTCAGCCTGAGAAAGAGTTGCCAGTGACCCAAAGACTATAAGCTTTGACTTGGCCCGGGTGACGGCAACGTTAACACGTCGCCAATCCTTGACAAGATTTCCCGGGTTTCTTTGGGCGTTTGACCGCACCATCGAGATGATGATACATTCCTTATCTCGCCCTTGGAACCGATCTGCCGTCAAAATTTCCAATTTCGGTATGTGAGTGAATGTTTCGTGCAATAACTTGAGCTGGGACCGGTATAGCGTCATCACACCTATAGCGCCGGGATCGACCCCGCAAGCGCAGAGGCCCTCCACTGTTTGCCTCACCAACTCAAGATCTATGTGATTCGTGACTCGATCTCCAACTGAACGCTCGAAACCTGGGATCAAGTCGTAATTGAAAAAGATCACCTTGTTGTGGGAATTCATGGCATGATCGAGCCATGCCTCTTCAGACATTGACTTTGATTCTGAGACGAGATACCTCAGCAAGTTCTTCTGTTCCGGAACCGAGAGTGAACGGTTTTTCACATCCTCGTTGCCACATGTGAGTTTATCCTCATAGACAAGCTTATTACAGATATGCATGATATCCTCACACATTCTGTATTGAGAGGTCAACTCAACTACGCTTTCTGGATGCCTTGTTGCAAGCAAGGAGAAGAGCGATTTCGACAACTCCGCCTTGACTCTTGGACTGGGGTGTGTGACAAGAGGCGGCAACTGATGGTGGTCGCCCACAAGAATGAAGCGATCGCATAATGCTAAGGGTCCCAAGCATATAGGAAGAGAGACTTGAGAAGCCTCGTCCACTATGCAATAGTCGAAGCTCTGTCTTGCGCTGAATAACGGATCTGAAATCCCCAAGCAAGTACTGGCCACGATCAAGGGGTCCAAATGAGTTCGCTTGTAGTCCTGATAGTCGGAGACAGGTTTATACTCGCCACCCGATAGATAAGGTTTTATGTCAGGATGAATCCTGGATTCTTTTCCAAGTCGAATGAAATCAACATCCAGCTCTTTGACTTTTAGAAGGATGTTGTCAACTGCAGAGTTTGTGTAGGATGTCAATAACACGGACTTGCCCGCTTTGGCCAACATAGTGATTAATTGTGCGATGACTGTGGTTTTTCCTGTTCCCGGCATACCGAGGATCAATGAGTAGTCTAGAGTCTTACTCACTTTTCTGAACACATTGACCTGAGACTCGTTGAAATGGTCATCGTACTTTATATCAAACAAGGGCTTCGGCAGATACCTAGGCGAATCGTGATCAACAATCAATTTCCGTCTCTTGTGGTCTCCGGAACGCAAAAATAAGTTGAGGATGTTGAATCTTGCCAATCCCATCCCGTAGCCAAACTCGTCTTTATCTAGTCTGAACAGGATCAACTCGAGCTTGGCTTGCGAAGAAGTCTGGGTGTTTCGTAGCACTCCAGCTCGATGGAATTTGTCTCCCTTGGAATTCGTGGTGATGATTCTTCTTTTGGTGGCAATGCGTATAGCGTCATGAGACACTTCCCGCACGTAACCAGTGGCTAGGTTGAAGTGCCCCGCCTGGTCACTAATGATGATCTTGTCGTGCTTGACGATTTTGCCGCTATTCATTGGCAAAGCATCGGACGATGATTTTCTTTCAAAAGTGTAGATAAATGCATCCGAGCCATCGCACATTTCAGGCTCCTGGCGAATAACCACATCGGCAAGTGTTGTGCCTTGAGTGTTTTCCCTTTCTAGCGCAGTGAGGACCCACAAGTCTTTATTGAAGCGTGACGCAAACTCTTCCTCTTTCGTGATCAAATCGTTCCAGAAGTCCAAGAATTTCTGATAGTCTTCACGACCTTGTAGATGGTCTGTTAGCTCTTCATAAACATCCTCATCCAAGCCGCTATTCTCCGCTGTTCCATTCTCAGTGAGATAGTTGAAAGTCATGCAACTCTCTTGGACAAAACATCTTTCACACTGTTGTTGTCTCACTAAGTCGGGAAGCGCTTTGCTTTCTCCGTGTAAGAACACCGAGATTCTGTTGCGAAGATTGATGAGCGATCTCAAGTCCAGCGGCGATATGTCATGCTTTATTGTTGCTGGATCCTGCGAGATGTACGCTATCAAGAATGAGGACACGTCAATGTTATACCTGTCCTTGAAAAGAAGGGAATATAAAGACGACTGCACCTGATGCGATATGTGTGGCTTTCCGGTTTTGATTTCCAATGGAAGAAGGAATTGGCCATCGGCTGACTCGCCTTGTAGCGTTGCTTTGAGCGAGACATCCGCTATACCCTTTATACCGAACATCGGGGACCAGATGTTTTCCTCCACATCCAATATCTCCTCCACTGAGAATAAAATCTTTTGACGATTGAGGTTGGTCGGAATCTCTGACGGACTGCGCTTATAGAAGGTGTTGAACCACCTCCAAACTGTAGGCGCCAACTTGCTCACAAGCTTCTTGACATCTTCCACCACGTCCCCTAGCGAGTACAAACTGAGAAGTCGCCGATTGATTTCAACATCGACCAAGTTCCTTATGAATTTGGGAGAGTAGTCACCTGTGACGCCGCAGAGCTGGAAGATTTCGTGGACAATCGTACCCACAGTAGCAGGTATGCTGACTTCACCTGGTGGGGCAAGTCTTCTAGAAAGAACTGTTCTCCTCGGGCAGAACAACTGATCCGCAATAGTTGTGGAGGATATGAGGGTATCAGGGTGCAAGATCAAGATGTTGTTCGAGTTGTCAATTAGCTTGGGGTTGTCCGGAGAAGTGTGGATCACATGGATGATGTCTGAGGCCTTTATGTCCAACTCTGATGCTTCACCGCGTACAATGAGCCTGGTTCTGTTGTTGTTTTGATCAATGACGGAAAGTATAAGCTGTTTCCTGGTGCTGCTCTGAGATGTGTAGTCTGTCTGCAAGAGTTTTGTGATTTGGTACCGAGTGAACTCGGGTCTTGTGAATGATATTTTGGCGGGAGACTCCTCCTCGGTCTCCGAAAGCAGATCGTCTTCGTTCTCTGCTGCTTCTGTATTTGTCTTCGCTTCTCCGCTTTTCTTTTCCTCGTCGGTGCAAGTATTACTGGGCACCGTAGATGTTACAGTTGAGGGCTGCGTGATCTTCTCTAGAGCTGCCAAATCCAAGTCGTCGGAGAATGGATCCATGTCGGGAGCTGGGTCTTGTTCTGGTATTTGCTGCTGAGGCCCAAAACTCTGGATCTTGAGGCTCGCGAGCATGGAGTCGTCTTCAGAAGACATATCGTCCGACTCCTCGGTGTCGTGATTTTCTGGTCCCTTGAGGGCTGGTGCGTCGCCGAGCTTGGCCATCCAGGACTCCAATTTAGACGCCGTTTGCTGGCCCGTCTCCTTCTTGGCTGCTTCTCGTAGACTGCGGGGATCGAATGATCTGGACCGCGTGAGTGTTGGTGATGTGGACCAAGAGGCCAGGGCGACATCGGAGTGAGCCCTGCTGTACCGTGGAGTCTGTGATGGGGTGTTGGATATCTCAACGCCGTACTTGGAGAGCATCGAGTCGGTGACCTCGTTGTCGAAAGTAGCAGGTTCCATCACAGAGATGGGTTCCATTGTCTTCAACGGTGACGAAAGGATGGGCTTGACGCTTGGGTTGTGTTTGGTGCTCGGTCTCCATCTGACGCCATCGAAGCTGTCGTCGGAGCTTTGCTGCTCACTTCGTAGTTGGGGCTCAGAGCCAGAGGCTTGGGTCAGTCCAAATGCTACGCGTTTCGGTAGGGCATCGGGCTGGACAATTTCGGCGACGGTGTGGTCTATGTGGCCTGAATGGTTCAATGCATTGTTGCGGAGGTTGCCGTTTGCGGTGAAGTCGTGGCGGTTTGTGGAGGCAACTTGACCCACGGTTTGATGGCGTTGATGCTGGATTGGATCCCGGTTGGTGGGGTTGTATGCTAAGGTGTTGTGGGGCTGGAACTGGTACACTTTGCGAGGCTTGGAGGACTTTGATTTCTTGCGGGCCGGCAGGATCGCTTCTTTGTTCGGCTCCGTCATCTTGTCATTCTGGTGGCTACTGGTGAGGCGCGTTGATGGCAAGTGGGTGCAACCGATGATCTAGAAGGCAATCACAATAGGATACGTTGTTTTTGGGAAAGAGGTGTTGTGAAAGGCTTGTTTGAGATGCTGCTGCTAAAATAAGGCTTACTGTGTAATTTTTGAATATAAAATTGTAGTATGCTTTTTGGAGAATTAGTCTATTTGGCGAGAATTGTAGAAACAGTGCGGAGTCAGCGCCGGGTGCAATAAGAGCCCAGATTGAAATGAATAGCCACCCAGAAATGAAGAATCAATACTTGCCATGGTTATGCAAGTAATATCCCAATGAGCCGTTACGCAACCAAATGTAGTTGTAGCCTACATTTGTTTGCTCTAGACTATATACCACGACAATGCGCTGGCCTGAGACCTCCAAGAACGGACCATTGACACCATCAGGCACAACATGAATCAACACCCCTCCCTACTGGCCCAATTCTATTATATCCCAGTTTGACTGCGCCTGTTTATCGCCTATAGGTCTACGGATGCCGTTGGAATTGGCCCGATGCGCATTTAGAGGACTTACCCACCAGCAAAGAACATAACCCTCGAACCTTCTCTATAGCTTGACCAGCCTTAGCATATTCTCCACATCTCGAGTCTCCTCTTGTCTCACCCCTCATCCCTCATCCTCTTTCTCTTTCACCTTCCCGTTTCTGTTGCCGGGCACACCCGTGCACCGGGGCCTCACGCAGGACAGGGCACCTTTTTTTTCTCAACCTCATCGTGCAAACTCTTTTTCCACCACACAGCCATGGCCTACGTATTGACCGAAACGGCGGCAGGGTACGCCCTCCTCAAGGCCGCAGACAAAAAAATCCACAAGTCGTCGTCGTTGATCGAGGACTTGAACTCCGTGGACAAGGTTGCCGAGCAGTTCAAGATCCACCGCTTCGAGAAGTTCCAGTCCGCCGCCAGTGCTCTTGAAGAGGCCAACGCCGTGATCGAGGGCAAGGTCTCGGACAACTTGAAGAACCTTTTGGAGAACGTCAAGCTCGAGAAGAAGGCGACGTTGGTTGTCTCCGAGGCCAAGTTGGGTAACGCCATCAACAAGTTGGGCTTGAACTACACTGTCGTGTCCGACGCTGCGTCGTTGGACCTCCACCGGGCGATCCGCGAGTACTTGCCCGAGCTTCTCCCCGGGTTGGACGACGCGGTGTTGAAGCAGATGTCGCTCGGGTTGGCGCACTCGATTGGCCGCCACAAGCTCAAGTTCAGCGCCGACAAGGTCGACACGATGATTGTGCAGGCCATCTCTCTCTTGGACGACCTCGACAAGGAGCTCAACACATACGCCATGAGATGCAAGGAGTGGTACGGCTGGCACTTCCCAGAGTTGGCCAAGCTCATAGTCGACTCCGTGGCGTACGCCAGAATCATCTTGACCATGGGCGTGCGGTCCAAGGCCGCCGAGACCGACCTCAGCGAGGTGTTGCCCGAGGAGATGGAGGAGCAGGTGAAGGCTGCGGCCGAGGTGTCGATGGGCACGGAGATCACAGAGCACGACCTCGACAACATCAAGGCGCTTGCCGAGCAGATTGTCGAGTTTGCGGCCAGCAGAGAGCAGTTGCTGAACTACCTCAGCTCGCGGATGAAGGCCATTGCGCCCAACTTGACGGCGCTTGTGGGCGAGTTGGTGGGTGCCCGCTTGATTGCGCACGCCGGCTCGTTGACGTCGTTGGCCAAGGCGCCCGCGTCGACGATCCAGATCTTGGGTGCCGAGAAGGCGTTGTTCCGTGCGTTGAAGACCAAGCACGACACACCCAAGTACGGCTTGTTGTACCACGCGTCGTTGGTGGGCCAGGCGTCGGGCAAGAACAAGGGTAAGATTGCCCGTGTGCTTGCGGCCAAGGCCGCCGTGGCGTTGCGCTACGACTCGTTGGCCGAGGAGCGGGACGACCTGGGCGACTTTGGCTTGGAGGTCCGCAGCAAGGTGGAGCTGCGCTTGAGCGCTTTGGAGGGCAGAGACCTCCGCACCACCAAGGTCACCAGAGAGGCGGTGAAGATCGACATGACCGAGTCCAGAGCGTACAACGCCGACGCCGACGCCATTGCCGACTCCGACGACGAGGCTGTCGAGTCCAAGAAGCGAAAGAGAGACGACGACGAGGAGCCCAAGAAGGCCAAGAAGGAGATGAAGGAGAAGAAGGACAAGAAGGACAAGGAGGAGAAGAAGGAGAAGAAGGACAAGAAGGAGAAGAAGGAAAAGAAGGAGAAGAAGGAAAAGAAGGAGAAGAAGGAGAAGAAGGAGAAGAAGGAAAAGAAGGAGAAGAAGTAGGGGAAATAGATTCACACTGCATAATGTTTTCGGGACAACACGAGGGACAAGGCTTACGCGTTAGCCCAGTCCATTAACGTAGACAGACACCATTCGGGAGCATGGATTGAGACCAGCTAGATTGTTGAACGGCTGAGTTATACGGTTGCGGAATGGGTGGGAAAATGGACTGGAACGGCTGAATGGTAATGGACTGGAACGCTTGAGTGGATATGGACTGATGAGAATGAGTGACCGAATGGGCTATTGAGACGGTTGAATTTTTACGAAAAATTCACTGTTCCAGTCTACATTTGTCGAAGGATTCATCGCTTGACCTGGTGCCTGCTTTGCCGACGACAAATTCCTTCTACGGCCCGAGGCACGAGCCAAAACAGTGCCAGTAATTTCTAACCCGCCATTGGTCTGGTGCAGGCCGTGGCGCCGCGCAGATACGCCAAGCCAGGCTTCCCCACAGGTCCGAGGAGTGGGGTAGTATTGTTGCTGGGCATCAGCCAGCGCCAACTCCGACAACCGAAAATCAGAGAAGGAGGACCAGACGGTTTCGTCTTGCCGCATACTGAGCCGGCAGCTCGCAAACTCGCAAAAGTGGGTCGAGGCATCAGGTGACCGGAGGGACATATCCCGGCCAGAGATAAGCTCGATCGGTGCGGCGCTGCCTAGATAACGGCTGGACCAAGGACACTAACCACCCGCCAATTTCACACGCACCGGCGACCACCAGCGACGGAAATTGGGGAGTGGGCCGCCAGTGTCAATTGTACTAACGCTGTTAAAAAAAGTCGATTCTACCTGGCTTTGGCACAAGACTAGAATGCATGGAAGTCCATGGCGCTGAGCGGTGGGTGCATGAGATAAAGGCATAGATAGAGTTGCAGAAAAAGGAACGACGCCTCCCCACGCATGAATGGCCAAATGGCAGACGCCGTGCCCGAGCCACTAAGCACGCCCCGATAAACTTTGGTAAGGCAAAGGCCCACCTGCACCAAGTGCGGAGGGGGATGGTCAGGCGCACAGGGTATTCTCAGATAGAGGCATGGGCCAGATAAGGGGGGCACGGCGTTTTCGCTGTCGGGGTTAGAGGTGCTGCCCGATTCAGCGTGTCGCCTCTTCATCTGGTCCCAATCTGGTCTCCATCTGGTCTGGCAAATCGGTCGGCAAATTGGCCATGTCAATGCCCACGCCAATGGACAGACAAGGCTTGGGCCGCGCAGGCTATAAGGCTCGGCACACTGCAAGGACTAACGCTGGTGGGACTATCCCTAGCCTGATCTGGCTTGGCATTTTTATTGACATCTACCCTGTCACATGGCCTGGTATCTCTTCTGACACTACTCTACCGTTTGTCTATATTGGTCTACCGTCTGCCTCCGCTTTGATCGTGGGCGTGCATCCGCCCGCCAGCAGCCACGGCGTTTTTCCCACGCTGCGCACTGCACGCCTACTGCACCCTGATAAGCGGTGCTTATCGCGGCCCACGCTTTGGGGTTGCACCCACTCCACGGTATAAAGCCCGGCCGTCCGGACCTGGCTGGAGGCTTTTCCCACAGACAATGACCGTGAAAGAGTTGAACTACGTCACGTACAGAGACGCGTCCACCGAGAAAACCGGGGGCGTCTACATCGACGCCTTCGATGCCCAGGACAACAAAGCGTCCATGTCCCGGTGGGAGCTGTTCAAGGACGGGTTCCGCCGCTTCGACACCGAGGACTTGGGCCTCGACCCCAACCTCTCGGAGGTGGAGAAAACAGCCATCATCACGGCAAACTCGCCCTTGTCGCGCTCGTTGAAGGGCAGACACTTGCAGATGATCGCCATCGGTGGCTCCATCGGTACCGGTTTGTTCATTGGTTCCGGTAAGGTGTTGAAGAACGGTGGCCCTGCGTCGGTGTTGATCGCGTACATCTTGATTGGTGGCATGATCTACACCACCGTCCACGCGTTGGGCGAGTTGGCCATCACCTTCCCTGTCTCCGGAGCTTTCGTCACATACAACACCAGATTCATCGACCCTTCGTGGGGTTTCGCCATGGCCTGGAACTACGCCTTGCAGTGGTTGGTCGTGCTCCCGTTGGAGTTGGTCGCCGCCGCCATCACCATCCAGTACTGGGACGACACCACGAATCCGGCAGCGTACTGTGTCATATTCTACTGTCTCATCATCGTCATCAACTTCTTCGGCGTCAAGGGCTACGGAGAGGCCGAGTTTGTGTTTTCGTCCATCAAGGTCTTGGCCATCATCGGCTTCATCATCTTGGGTATCGTCTTGATCTGCGGTGGCGGCCCCCACGGCGGCTACATCGGTGCTAGATACTGGTACAACCCCGGCGCCTTCAACCACGGCTTCAAGGGTCTTTGTTCCGTGTTCGTCACCGCCGCGTTCGCCTTTGCCGGTACCGAGTTGGTCGGCTTGGCTGCGGCCGAGTCCGTGAACCCCAGAAAGTCCATGCCCAAGGCCATCAAGCAGGTGTTCTGGAGAATCTCCTTGTTCTACATCATCTCCTTGATCATCGTGGGTATGCTCGTGCCTTACACCGACGAGCTTCTTGGTGTGGGTTCTTCCGTGAAGTACTCGCCCTTCGTGATCGCCATCAACAACGCCGGCATTGGCGGCTTGCCCTCGGTGATGAACGTCGTCATCATGGTGGCCGTTTTGTCCGTGGGTAACTCCTCCGTCTTCGGCTCGTCCAGAACCTTGGCCGCGTTGGCCGCTGCCGGCCAGGCCCCCAAGATCTTCAACTACATCGACAAGAAGGGAAGACCCATGTTCGGCATTCTCTTGCTGGCCGTCTTTGGCTTGATCTGTTTCGTGTCTGCTTCTGGCAAGCAGGACGACGTCTTCAACTGGTTGTTGGCGCTCTCGGGCTTGTCCTCGTTGTTCACCTGGGGCTCCATCTGCTTCTGCCACATCAGATTCAGACACGCCTTGAAGGTCCAGGGCAGAGACACCTCCGAGCTTGCCTTCAAGTCGCAGGCTGGCGTCATCGGCTCGTACTACGGCATGATCCTCTGTATCTTGATTCTCATTGCCCAGTTCTGGATTGCCCTCTGGCCTATTGGCGGCTCGCCCGACGCCGAGGCCTTCTTCTCCGCCTACTTGTCGTTGCCCGTGGTGATGGCCTTCTACATCGGCCACAAGATCTGGAAGTCCAACTGGAAGCTCTACATCAGATCCAAGGACATCGACTTGGACACCGGCAGAAGAGAGCTCGACTTGGACCTCTTGAAGCAGGAGCTCGCCGAGGAGAGAGCCATCATGGCCACCAAGCCATTCTGGTACAGAGCGTGGAACGTCATGTGCTAGAGTTATCTCGCTTCTAATTGTATATTTCAAACATTTCCTTACGTTCAACAAAGTGTAGAAGTCGAAGCCAGTTAAGGGAACTCAACGTCTCAATGTGGTAATCCCCAATTAGCTTCGCAATTGAAGCTGGCCTAGCAATTCCCGAACTCTAATGGACATTCCGAAGCTATCAATATTGAGTACTCAGATCTCGGAATGATTGGTCGATCTTTCCGAGAAAAGTGATCACACCTCCAATGTTGGAATTCTGACTATCCGGTAATTGTTCCAACTTTGCGAAAAGAATGACCAGACTCACCGGGATTGCTAAGCAAATTTCTGAAAATTTCTTTATTTCGTGATGACATGAGTGTGGGATGAACTTTATCAAGTCAAATCGGTTCAAGTACATAGTCGACAACTTGCACTAAGCCCTCGGTTCAGTCGCTGCTGACAATATCCTAGCGTTGTACCGAACAAACACTCGTAGACACCTACATTTTTCATTGATTTGTCTTTATTCTGGTAACTTGTACCCTAGTTTTTTATGCGTGATTTATTCTGGTACACTAGTACCCGGTTTTGACCCCACCGTCTAAGGCAGGGCTAGTGGAGACAGATCCCCGATGCAAGTTTATATGATGATGGCGAAGATTCTGTGCCACCAGCGGCGTCTGCTCTTCTCTGCGGCCGACTCGGCCTCCTCCTGGCGGATCAAGTCGAGGTCCGGCACCAAGCGGCCGGTGTCCAAGTCGATTTCGCCCGAGCGGATCAATAATCTCCAGTTCTTGGAGTAGATCTTGTAGCCGAGCCAACTGAAGACAATCACGGGGAAGCCAAGGTAGCCCTGGAAGAAGTCGCTGGCGTTGGGGGCGCTGCCGATGGGGAACAACGAGAGCCAGAACGTGGCGATGAGCACCAAGGCGTTCATGACGAAGCCGTACCACGAGCCCAACTCGCCGGTCCAGGCGCGGAACACCAAGTCGTCCAAGGACCTGTTCTGGGTGCGCATGGCTGCCCGGAAGCGGATGTGGGCCATGTTGATGGACATCCAGGTGAAGATGGACGAGAGTCCCGAGAGGGCAAGGAGCCAGTTGAAGGCCTCCTGCTGCTTGTCGGACGCGGCGATGAAGGCAAAGAGCCCAAACACGTTGGTGACGATGATGGCGAACAAGGGGCGGCCCTTTCTGTCGATGTAGCCCGTCCACTTGGGCGCCATGCCCTGCTCGGCCAACGAGTTGAGCGAGCGGGAGCACGCGTACACGGAGGCGTTGCCGACGGACAAGACGGCGATCAAGATGACGGCGTTGATCACAGAGGGCAAGCCCTTGACACCGCCGTTGACAATGGCAATGACGAAAGGCAGCGTGGTGGCGTCCACGGACGAGGTGCCGTTCATGAGTCTGGGGTCGTTGTACGGCACCAACGTGGCAATGAGCGTGATGGTGCCCAAGTAGAAGATGGCGATGCGGAGGAACACCTGCTTGATGGCCTTGGGCAACGCCTTGGCTGGGTTCGACGACTCGGCGGCACCCAACGAGATCATCTCGGTTCCACCGAAGGAAAAGGCTGCCGAGACGAACACCGAGCACACACCTTTGAAGCCGTTGGCGAACGGTCCAGGGTCACGCCAGTACATGCCGCCAACAAACTCGCCGTTGGGGCCGCCGCCGCACACAAGCACGATGCCCAAGATAATGAAGCCGATGACGGTGACGACCTTGATGAGACAGAACGCAAACTCGGCCTCGCCGTACCAGCGCACACCCATCATGGTGATGACAAAGACCACGAACCAGAACACCGACACGAAGATGACCGGGTTGAGGTCCTTGTTCCAGTACTGGATCGAGATGGACGCGGCGACAAGCTCTAAAGGTAGCAACACAAAGAACTGCATGAAGTAGTTCCAGCCCACGGCAAAGCCAATGGCCGGCTCCAAGAACCGCGTGGCGTAGATGTTGAACCCGCCACTGATCGGGAACGTGGTGCTGAGCTCGCCGAGCCCTTGCATCGTCGTGAACACAAACGTCGCCGTGAGCACCCACGCAATGACAATGCCGCCCGGCCCGCCGGCGTGGAGCGCCGAGCCGGACCCGACGAAAAGACCCGTGCCGATGGAGCCGCCAATGGCGATCATCTGCAAGTGTCTGTTCTTCAACTTCTTAGCGAGCGGCGAGTGGGCGGCCCGCATGTTGGCCCGGCCGACGGTGTCGAGGCCCTCCAACTCCTCGAGGTCATAGACGTGTTGCTGTGCAGGCTTGAACGAGTCCTTGATGTTGGACCAGGCCGAGGGCTTGGCGGCCTTCTCGGAGCTGCTGGCCACGTAGAGCAGGGTGCTCTCTGAATCCTTGGAGATCATGGTGAAGAAGAAAAAAGAAGGGGTGGGCGGGAACGAAGCGCCCGCCGGTGCGTCTCATCGCCGGTCATGAGGCCATCACCAAAGGCCGCGTCAGGGTCGCGGCATGGCTGGTGTAAGTATGGAAAAGCCGGTTGGCGGTGACTCATTGCCGGCTTCGCCGCGCACCCGTGCCTCCGGCACCGTCGCTTGCGGCAGCAGAACCCGACCCTCGCCAGCACTGGCTGGTGTGACCGGCAACGGGGCTTGGCGAGATGCGCCGGAAGAACAAGCCCGGAAAATCTGGAAGCCAGCTTGCTGCCCGGCCGCCGGCCGCCGGCTGGCTGCAGGAAATGACTCTTATGCTTCGCCGTAGGCCCCTTTCTCTCCACGTGATGCCGTCACGTTCCTGGACTCACGTTCGCGTCACGTTCCTCTCGTCACGTTCTCTCGTCACGTTCTCACATCACGTTCTCACATCACGTTCTGGCTGACGTCCTCCACCATGTCCTCGCTCAAAGAGTACCTAGGCAGTATGTATCCCGCCCGCCTGCAGCCCGACTAACCCCAGAGAAAGTGCGTGTCATCACCACCGACGCCCGGCTCTTCGAAGGCCTGCTCCTCAGCTTCGACCACTCCACGAACTTGGTGCTAGCCCACACCGTCGAGAGACTCGTGTACCCAGACGGCGAGAACCAGACGCTTCTGCTCGGCGTCTACCTATTTCGCGGCGGCAGCGTGGTCTGTGTAGGCGAGGTCGACGAGTTGGCCGACGTCGACTGGATGCAAGTGCACGGCGAAGAGCTCAAGGGCACCAAGAACCCGCTATGAACAAACGTTTCTACATAGCTGCGGCTCACCCCCTAGTTGTCCCGCTCGAGCGGGATCCCGTGCTGGTGCATCTTGATCGCCAACTCCAAGAGGTAGTCGATGGCCTCGTTGTACACCTTGGCCTTCCAGATGTCCTCGCCCCACACATAGAGGCCGTGGCGGCGCACCAACACCGCGGTGGTGCCGGGGTACGCCCGGATCGCCGCCTGCAAGGTCTCCAGCAAGTCCTCCTCGTGCGGCGTGTTTTCGATGATGGGGATCACCATGGTCTCGTAGTTCTCCATGCTGCCGACCTTCTGCACCGAGCCGTCGGCCGCGGCCACCAACTTGGGGAGCGCCTTGATCTGCTCGATGTGGTTCATGCGCAACTCCACCTGGTCGCCCCAGATCAACGTCGCCAACACCGCGTTCTGCGAGTGTGTGTGGATGCACGCGCCGGCCGCCCGCAAGTTGTAGCAGTCGAGAAAGAGCGGCGTGCACGCCAGCGGTTTATACTTGAACAGATTCACCAAGTCGGGCGACAGCCGCGCTTGGCCCTCGCCGTCATTGGGAGTGTGGAGAATGCGCCCGGGGAGCTCGGCGACAAACATCTCGCGGGGCCGGAGCCTCTCCTTCTGGATGCCCAGCGGGGCAATGTAGACGATGTTCGGGTTGGGGCCGTGCACGTCGCGGATGGACACGCCGCCGCCGGTGCCGGTGACCCAGCCGTTGGTGTAGAAGAGCCTGCAGAGCTCGCAGATGAGGCTGGCGGGGTGGTTTGGGCGGCTGTCGTCGAAGTACATGGTGGTGTGGAGTTGCACGTGACGGTTGATGATATCGAGAACGTGATAGTATATCACGTGACTCACAATCACGTGACTCAAAACTGTGTAGGGTCCCGGTACCTGAATGGTGGCTGTGTAGCGGGCAACGCAGATTGTGCAGTGCGTGGAGGGAGGAATCTGGGGGCGGAGCCCGGGCGGCTAATGTCCCGATTCCGTCTGAAACCAACGGCTATCGCCCGCCAGTGCTGGTATTTCCTGCGTGCCTCCAACTGTGGATATGGCAACGCGTGGTTTTGCCAAGACCGAGATAAGGCCTTTTGGGGTTTAGACTTCCTCACCCCAGAAGTGTTGTTTCACGCTGGCCCGCCCTGCACTCGGGCATTTGGTCCACCGCCCCCCTGCACCGAGGAGTTGCTTTTCCGATCGTCTGGTATCTGGTCGAAAGGCCGAAAGCAAACCCCGAAGGTTGGTGATGGTTTGCGCAGAGGCGCCACTCGCTTAGTGGGCAGGTGTGCAGGCCCCAGGTTGTGGTTTTGATTTTTGGTAACCAGTGGTTTACGAATCCACGGTGCCACCTGGGCGGGCGCCGCAGAATGCTGCAAACGCGTTGTTTGCAAACAGACCAATTCCCATCAGGAGATAATACCGGCGGCTCTGGGCCGGGCCTATTATTGGCACCGCCACACGGGGAGCAATTTCAGCGGTGCTGGCCATACAGGACCCATTCCACGGGGGATCAGGCACTGCGGCCGGCCCGCGCACGGGTGCACCCAAAACACCCAAACCATCTCAATCTGGCCGCAATGACAGGCAGCGGGCCTGTAGATAGCGCCGGTTACCGGTGCCCCAGGCCCACTAATTTTCCGGCAAATTGCCCACGGGGGCCTCCTACAGAAACAGACTCTTCAGAAATGGTCGCCCAAAGAACCCACCATATCAAGTCTCCAACATCAAGCCCGCTCTAAGTTTAGGGCATCGTACTGGCCTGCCACTTTCAATATTTTGTCCGCTCCCTCTAGGACAATACGGGTCGAGGCATTAGTGTGCATCGGCGCGCACAGTCTGCATAATATTCCGATGACACCTGCATTTGGCCATGCACCTGGTTCTCATAAACAGGGTTCCTGGCACGTGGACAAGGCTGAAAGGGGGACATTCGTTTCGACCGGGCTTGCTCCATCGCCCTCTGGCCTATAGTGTTCGGCGCCCCATCACGAGAATTCCCCTACTCATACCCCTGTTGTTTTACTTGCACTCGGCCGACCCTCTTAAATACCTGTTTTGCCGCAGCTCATCCGACAGGCCCGTCGCTCCACGCACATCGCCGTTACGCTAACTGCAAAGGCCTATTTTCAGCATCCGCCAGGCCTCCAACTTAGGCCTCCCAGCAGCAGCCCTTGAGCCCTGCCCCTCCCATCTGTTTGTCCCGCTTGCGTTGCCTAGGGCTATTCACGCCACTGCAAGTGCTAAGTGAACAAAGTGCACCCGCAATTCCACCCGCATCTCATGCTGCTGCATCACTCGTGCAAGTCTCCAGGCAAAGAATACCAAACCACCGCCATCGTCCCCGGCCCCACCATGTTCATGCGCCCGCTCCTGCGCTACATGACATGGAAGCACTGCTTGCTCTTCACCGCCATATGCCTCTCCCTCTGGAACCTCCTCGACTCCAAGGCCACCACCGACTGGGTGGCCTCCAAGCTGCACTTTGACGACAACACCCTCTGGGACTTCTTCGCCACGTTCCACGAACGCCACCAGAAGATGACCAAGGTCACCACCCGCTCCACCGTCTACTCGGACATCTTGGACAACGCCAACTTGTACCAGTTCTTGCAGCAGAGCACCCTCGAGGACCGCTGCAGCATCTACTTCAACCACTTGACCGTCCAGGACCCGCAGTGGATCGTCGACCCCCACAGAGGCCTTAATTTCAACCGCCCGGCCTTCTTCACGTTCGAGCAGTACAAGCAGGACTACATCAACGAGCACAGCAAGCAGGCCCAGGCGGCCGCCGCCGAGGGCAAGCAGCACGAGAAACTCCTCTCGGACGCCCAGATCCGTGAGCGTTACGACAGACTCAAACAGGCCAGTCTCACCGACGAGCAGGTGCTCCACGACTACATGGCCCACATGCGCATCTTCCTGAAGTGCTTCTTGAGCCCGCCCGGCGTGGTCAAGTTGAGCGAGGACCAGTCCTTTGTGCGGAAACAAAGACTGTTCCTCCTGAACAGAATCGAGTTCTCGCCCCGCGAGGAGTCGAAGAAAGGCGTGCTTCTCCGCGAGAAGGTCAAGTGCTCCCACGTGGAGAAGAAGCTTTTTCCCTGGCTCACGACTAACTACCCAAAGTTCACCAGATGGAACAACGAGAAGCCAGAGTTCCCCGGCACCCTCCAGAAGAGATTGGTCAACACAGGCTGCTTCCTCAGCGACTACAAGAAGCGCTTGAACGGCAGAGGCATCGTCATGACCATCCACGACGCCCACGTCGCCGACGCCAGCAGACTCATCCGCTTGCTCAGATACTTGCGCAACAGCTACCCGATCCAGGTCGTCTACCACTCCGGTGTGTCTGACGAGTCCATCCAGAATCTCATCCGTGCAGCACGCAAGGACTTCCGCGGGTTGCCTCCTCAGGACATCTGGTTTGTCGACACGAGACCCGCCATCGACGAGAAGGGTCTCGACAAGTTCTCGGGGTACACCAACAAAATCATGGCCGCGTTCTTCAACTCCTTTGCTGAGATGCTCCTCTTGGACGCCGACACAGTGCCGCTCCAAAGCCCAGAGTTCTTCTTCAACTTGAAGAAGTACGTGCAGACGGGCACCATGTTCTACAAGGACCGCACCTTGCCCGAGTACAGAAGCGACGCCGACCTCATGTTCTTCAAGAAGCTCTTGCCTTCGGTCGAGGACTCGATGGTCTTCAACATTGCCCAGGCATCCGACGTCACACTCAACAACCACTTCTTCAACGGCTTCAACCACATGATGGAGTCCGGCTTGGTGCTCGTCAACCGCAAAATGCACTTTGCGCAGCCTTTGTTCATGGCAACCATGGACTTCTACACAATGGTGAGCTGGAGAATCCACGGAGACAAGGAACTCTTCTGGTTGGCGCTCTCACTTTCGGGTGATGAAAACTTCTACTTCAACGACAACTACGCCGCCGCTATTGGTGAGTTGACACCCGAGGTGGAACGCCATTCTGACATCAACGACGTCAAGAGCTTCCGCTCCAAGGAGATCTGCTCCAACCACCCAGCACACATCAACGACGAGGACAACTCCACGCTCCTCTGGTTCAATTCGGGTTACCGCCACTGCGGCAACGTCATGAAGAGCAAGTACGACATTGAAGCTGATTTCAACCGCAAGAGACGGTACCAGAACATCAAGACTCTTGAGGAGTTCCGTGAATTCTTCACCGCGCCCCTCAAGATCAGAGCTGCAATCATTCCGCCATTCAACCCCGACAGAAAGGGATTAAACAACATTGAGCATGAGCCCGATATTCCATGGGCAACCAACGGCTATTGCATGGGCTACAGTCACTGCGCATACTCACTGATTGGTGGGTACTACATCGAGGACGGCAAGACAAAGAGCAACACCATGAAGGGTGTCTACATCGAATTTCCCCCTGAACAAACTGCAGTTTTCGACAGGATCGGCGAGATTTGGGCAGCGCCTCTCGAGTGGATGCAGTAGTGTAGCCATGGGCCGAGGTTTTTTATAGAGAATTGTTTGCTTTCATGAATAAAGTTGATCAATGAAGAACATCACTTGTACATTCCTGATGATAGCTTAGTCAGTCGAGCTGAGCGCAACTTGAAAGGTACTTAATTGACGACTTTCCTACCGTAAACTCCAGATAAAATCGAACCAATTACTCCAGTCTTTTTCTTGACCCTATAAGCCAGACACTACCCTTTATAATGCAATTTTGATCGGCATGGACCACAATTGAAGTGAGCTAATATGTCAGTTTCAACGAACCCGACTCATGACTTCTTGTAGAACTTAATATTTGCGGCGGCGGATTTGGGGAGGCATAGAACTGGGTCGATTGGTTCCATGTCGTACTTCTCGTTGAACATTAGACTCAAGCCAGCCAATGCAAAACAAGTGTGGTAAACGTCAGTCTGATTGTCCGGCCGATCGGCAAAGCCGCCTGCTTCCAAATCCTGGCAATCCAAGATGAAGCTCTCGAGCATATCAAAGCTGATGTAATGAGCCTTGCCAATGGCCGAGAGACTCAGCAACACCCACCAGCTGTAGCACACATCTGGGAGCTTCTCGGGTCTGCCATTGAACCCTCCAGAGCTCTTCACTTGGCGTTCGCTGAGCCACACTGCTGTTTTCGGGCTCAAGCTGTCCAAGGAATCACACAATGCCAATGCACCAACACAAGTATAGACCTGGGCGGCATGAGACTCTGCTCCTGGGAACATGCCAAAGCCACCATCGAAGTTCTCGCAGTCCATGATGAACTTCAGTGCAGACTGAGCCACGTCAGGCGTCATGCGGTCCAAGATGGTTAAAATGTACAACGAGACAAAGACAAAGCGGGTGTCGACCTCGCCAAATGCGTCGCCCGTGAAGGAGCCGTCCGGTAGTCTCAATCCCAAGACAAAGGTGGTGATCTGGTCGCGTTTCTCCGAGGTCAAAGTGTCAAGCACGTCGTAGATGAGCAATATTTGCAATGCTGAGAGTGTCGTCAAGACATGGGCGTCATGGCCTGGGAACGGAGCAAAGCCGCCGGCTTTTTCATCGAAACAGCTCATGACGAAGTCAACCACCTCCTCCCGGGGTAGCGTATCGAGTGACTTCATCACCGAGAGGGCCACAGTGCCCCAGTATAAACCGTTGAGCCGGAGGTGCTCCAGAAGCCAGTACTCATAACTCTGTTTCGAGACTTTTGAGTCAAGCTCCCTGATGTATTTGATGTGGAGGTCTTTGTTAAGGGACTTCATGTTGGTGGTGCACTGCGCGCTAGAAGCTGTGGTGCGTATTCATGCTGGAGCGAGACCGTTCCTAAGTCGCATAAATCAGGTGTTAGGCCAAAACTGGAGCAGATTAACTCCGATGCATTTGTGTTGGCGAAGAAAGTCGCCATTTTGATTATGGCCACCGCAATTTACATCGACTCAATTTGAACTTGGTGTATGGTAAGGCCTGCTGCAATCAGAGGCCTTGCACGCAGTATTAGAAGAAAAGCTCCTTGTAGACGTACTTCTTCGTGCTGGGTCTGTATTCTGCGTAATTGAGCTTGCGAGAATTTTGGTTTGAGATGAGGCATCCCAAGTTAGCGACTTTGCACCCGTTGTATGTGACCTCGAATGTTTCAAACTTGGGATCGAACAACATGAGAGTGGTTGGGAGTGGCTCCACTCGCATCACATGCTGGAAGGTAGGGTTGACCAGTCTCAAGTCTTTGAGAAACGGCAGGAGATTACCTTGGTCTAGTAGAGTCTTGACCAATTTACGGGCCTGTTTCACTTTCGGGGCAAGGTGCACTTCATCGGCCAAGATGTTCTCCACGAGTAGGTCTTCACCCTTCATTTCCTTCTCAACCTGGGCTCGCTCCTGTTCGAGATCGTGCTCAAAGACAATGTCGTTTCTTTTCAACTTGTTCATGAGATCGTCGCGAAACAAGAAGAGTTCCTGAGATATGTAGCTGATCCGCATGGGGTTCCAGCCTAGAATGAGGTTACCCTTAGGTAGGAGACGGTCCAAACGTGACACGAATACTTTGGGTATGGGGGTTTGTGGCAACATGGACGAGCTGGGCTTTCCTAGGGAGTAGCTTGACTGCCATGGGTCGTTTGTGCCCGGTATGAGCAAGAACTTGCAATTGTTGACGACGAGTGGGTACTTTGCAAGCATCTCGGCGAGGAAATCGAAATTGCTCTTATACTCTTCCGAGTTGGAGATCGACATCAGGCCTTTCGAGGCCGTCAACGGGAGAGAGGTGAACGAGCCAGTCATGACAAGCATGAAGTTCCCGTCCTCGCCATTCTCCTGTGCGTCTAGGATCTGATCTTCTAGTTTGGCGAAAAACTTGGTCAAGCCCGCCCGGATCTTGAAGTCGTCGAGGTATATGTTGGATCCCAAGAGGATGACGCGATGGTCGTTGAGCGTCTTCTCCAATGTGGAGAACTTCTTGCGCAAGGTCTTGTCGATCTTGACAACAGACGTGGCCGAGGCCTGGGGAGAGTTGATCAAGCCCATGAAGTCAAGGTGGCCGTATGCTTCGAGAGATACGTCTCTTTTTTCGGCAGGTGGCTGCCCTATGCTTGAGACGTGGAACCGGCCACTGATGACGTTGGCGTTGTTGCTCATGGAGCCGCCCGACGCCGAGTAGATGCCCTCGACAACAACATACATCCCTAGACAGTAGAACAGGCCCTCTGACTTGATTGCACGCAGGATGTCTAGCTCGATGAAGTCCGAGGAGTCCTCGAGGATGAAGTCGCCGTTGATGTTCCTTGATAGAAGGCCGAACAACACGAACCGGGAACCGTCACGACCAAGCACGTTCTTGATGAGGGTGATTTCGCAGGCCGTATCCCCCAGCGCTTGGTTTCTGGTGATGGCGGCGATGCTGGAAAAGGACGACTTTTGGAATGTCTCATCTCGCGAGAGCCGGTCGCTGATGAGGAAGTACCGTTGCTGGAAATACTCCAATGTATCTTTGAGAGCATGGCTGAGTTTCTTGCTGGCCAAGTCGCGGGCGTGGAACTGCTTGCGGGTTCGATCAAAGACAAAGTTGGGCTGCTCGTTGGGCATCACAAACTTGACAAAGTCCCGCCAGTCCATGACGTCGTGCTGTACACCGCTCGACCCGTCGTAAACAAGCGTGTCTGTTCTAGCGGCCAACAGCGACAAGTCGGACCGTGAACTTCTGGCCACAGTACTGTTGGACCGACTGCTCTGTTCCTTGGTGATTTCCTTGATCACCTGAACGAGTCCGGGCCCGTCGACGAACAAGCCACGGTCCTGCAGCTTCCATGTTCTGGCAATGTCCTCGAGAAATAGTAGGCCCTTGGGGCCTCTCCACTGGGCGCCGAACCGCGTGCTGAACTCATCAGAGAGGGCCGCTAGCGCGTCACTTTGAATATTCAAACCGTGTTTTTTTGACAAAACCCGGTACGCTATGGGCCGCACATTGCTGGGCTGGAGCTTCACAGGGAGCAAAGCTGGGCCAGACATGGTAGAGGCAACGTTTGGTGTGGTTTAGTGTTTGTCTGGTACGGCTCAGTCGCGTCTTATCGCGTAGTGGCCTGGCGCGCCCGATGGGATGGAGGTGCGTAGGTTAACCATCATTTTGTTATATTGATACTCTTGGCAATTTTACCGGGTTATTTGATGTACATCTTCTATTCTCTCGTGAGAGCTCTGGAATTCGTTTACTAGGTTCTCCGCTGGTCTCGAGAACGCACCAGTTGTTTCAACCGCTCCGCTTCCTCGCCAAAAGCCGCGAGGCGTGCTGAGAACCGGGCCAAGTCTCGTCTCTGCACGAGGTACTCGGTTTTCTCTCGTAAATCGTTCATGATGTCTGAGGTGCTCAGTTTGTGGCCCATGGTTTCCAGCCTCCGGTCAAGCTCGGCGCACTTGGCCTCTAGTTCTGCGTCCCGTTGCTTGACGGCATTCTTAAACTGGCTCAATGTCTCGACTATATTGTAGAGCCCGTCCACACTGTGGTCCGGGTTATTGAGGTCGAATTCGGAGAGGTACTTCTCGAGACGCTCAGCGATGTTTGAGTACGACGCGGGAATCGTGACTGGCTTCAGCTCGGCAATAGACTCGAGTATGCTCTCGTACCACACTGTCAGCGGCTGCCCGGCTCCAGAAGTAGTCGAATCACCTTGGGAAAGGCTCGAGGTGTAGAATTTGGTGACCGCACTCCTGTGCTTGTGTAGTAGCTGCTCGGCGAGCTCGAGATCAGTCGGAGGTTTGGCAGGAACAGGTTCCTGTGTCTCCTCAACTCTTGCCAATGCTCGCTCGAGCTCTCGTAAACTTCTCGCTAAAGCAGCATTTGCCTCGGCAGAGTCGGCTTCGTGTTGCGCCATTCTGATCTCCATCTGTTCCACCGATCTTTTGAGCGCCAGCTGTTGGCTCGCGACGGCCTCGTATTGCTTGGCACAGACTTCTTGCACAGCTGTAGGATCCTTTGCTCGGAGTGTCCGCTGAACTTCATGTACTTTGTCGTTCATGTCCTGAAGCTCGTTGGCCACTTGGTGCCGTAGCAGGTCGACACTCTGCTTGTACAGTGCCTTCTCTGTTTCTCGATCCGCAGTATAGGCAGAGAGCTTTGCCTTGAGACTCGACAACTCCCGCTCGAGGGACTCAATTTCTTGGTGTCTCTTGTTTTCACGAATTGTGAACTCAACCTCGTCAAAGCGGCATTTATGAGGCTCTTGTGGGTACGGTAGTCTTGCATCAGTAGTTGGCTGACTCTGGGCTGGCTTCACAACGTCCTGAACTGACTGCTTCAACACACCAAAATCGTTGTCGTATATTCTCCTCATTGCTGACCAGAGCCAGCGCACGGGGCCAGAACGCAGGGGTTTCAGGACCTTGTACGAATCCAGTGTCCTGGACACTTTTGGGGTCAGACGTTCAAGAGCCCTATACATACGCAAGGGGCTTCGTCTTCTTGTTGAGCTCGTGTAGTTGCTCTCAGGGAGGGGTTTGTGATCAAGTTCATTCGCAACTGAAGAACCAAAGGACCCTGGGAAGATTGTGTGGGGTCGAGATGGTGCACGGGTCCGAAGTGGTGTCGAGTAGTGCTTTTGAGGCAGGCGGAGGCTGGGCAATCGGCTCCGAATGTAACTGTCGTTTTGTCTGTTTACTCCGAGACCGCTCAAGTCGCGGCTTTGCGCATATTTGTCCGCCAAGCTGAGTCTCAAGGTCATCGAGTCGCGTGGAGTAGTTGTGCGCGTTTGTTGATGTCTGGATCGCGGTGCATATACTTTACTTCTAATACCCACTATTTATTCCGGATTATTTTGGTGATTTCAGGTTTCTGGACTATTAGGTGCCAATATCAATCTCCCCAACAAGCTCGACGTTGCGGCTCGAACTTGCAACGTAGACCTTGTACGTACCGGTCTGTATGACCCACTGTTGACGCACCGTGTCCCAAATGCTCAAGTCTCTGTGCAAGAGCTTGAACGAGACCTTGGTTGACAGTTTCGGCTCCAAGAACACCTTTTCGAAACCGCGAAGTGCTTTTGGCGGAGATGCCACAATGGTGTTGGGGAATTCAACGTAGAGCTGAGAGACGTAGCCTCCGGGCATGTGACCGTCATTAGATATCAGCACCGAAACCTCATAAATTTCTTCCCACAACGCAGGATTCCCACCTAGTCCGCCGCCGGAAATTGGTGGCGATGACCGATGGTGTGGCGTGTAATCCTTGGGGTACTCAAAATTCTCATCTTCGTCAAGTAGTCTCACGTTTTCGTCGTACAAGTATGGGTATATGAAACCTGGAACGGTGTCAAACTCATCGTGCGGGAACAAAGCGTCCTCAGGGTCACAGACATCATCTGCTACCGCGGGTATCGACGGAAGGTACTTAGCAGGTGGGAATAAAAGCTCGGTCGGCAGATTGAGCTCTTTGATCTTGAGGTTGTACACCTGGAACTTGCTGTAGGACAAGCCGTACCCAAAGGCGAAGCGTGGCTTCATAGCATGCTTGTCAAAGAACCTGTAGTCCAAGTAGATACCCCGGTCGAAGATGTCCTGTGGTTGGGGCCCGTCGTACAAATTATCGAGGATCGGAACATAATGCTGAGGCTTCTTGGCAATGGTAAACGGGAGTCTTCCCAGCGGGTTGACTTCCCCAAACAATACCTCAGCAATGGCCTTTCCCACGTACTGACCCAATGGGGCCGCATAAATTACGGCCACCACATTCTCGTGGTCAATCCACTGCTCCATATCCACCGGGCCCACAGAGTTGACAACCACCACAGTTTTTCTGCAACGGTCTGCAACGTGCTTGATGAGGTTGTCTCCGTTGTTCCAAAGACTAACATTGCGGCGGTCGCCAAAGTTTTCGTCAACCTGAATGTACCCTTCGCCAGAGTATGCGCTGACAACAACCACGGCCATGTCTGTGTAGTCTGCCTGCTCCTCGACATGCTCCAAGTTCCAGTTGTCAGAGTTGGAGTCGACAATAATCTCTCGCTGCATTGCCAATTCTTGTATAGCCTGGAATGGTGTCACCACCACCGGGTTGTTGATGGCGGCAGATCCCCAACCCGAGGTGAGCACGCCGTCAGTGCAACGCTGGTCTTTGCAATTATTGCCCCTGCTGTCGGAGTTTTGGGCACTACCCACAATCAAGAGACGCCTTATCCCATTCAGGTTGTCGATAGGCAAATGATGTCCGGTATTCTTGAGTAGAACAATTGCTTCACGAGCAATTTCCAATGCGACAGTATCGGAATATCCTGTTCTAGCATCAACGTGCCAGTTCTGCTGCGAAATGGGGCCGTAGTGCTGGTATGGGTATTGCTGACCAAATGTGTGGAACGTCCAAGAGCTGAAATTTGGCACGTCTTTTTCCAGAGGGAGGTTGATGGTGTTGGAGGCAAAGAACGGTGCCAAGATGCGAGTTACCATGTCATTCAATCGCTCTTGCGTCACAGTTTCGTTGTAGATGGCTCTTGTGAGAGAAGGCCCCCAAAATGACCGGCCGCTCAACCATTCGTCAAATATTTCACCAGGCATGGACATATCCAATCCGGCCAAAGCAGAGTATATTCCCGAATGTTGCGCTCCCCAATCAGATACCACAAAGCCTTGGAATCCGAGCTCTTCTTTGAGCAAGTAATTGAGGAGGTATGAGTTCTCACAGGCATTGGTGTTGTTGACTTTGTTGTAGGCACATAACACTCCGCCCACACCGGCGTGCACAGCTTCGGCGAAAGGCCATAAGAAGATCTCGTGCATGGTGCGGTCGCCAATATTGGAGCTGATTGAGGACTGAAGGTTCTTCCAGTCCTTGATGTCCCACTCGCCAACCTGGCGAAAATGCTCTTGTTCATTGCCAACGAAATGCCGCACCACGGCAACAACTCCTTCAATCTGTATTCCTTTGATTTGCTGAGCACCAGCCACTCCTTGCAAGTACGGGTCTGCCCCGAAACTCTCCCAGTTTCGACCACCCTGTGCTTTCAAGCCAATGGGGCCCACAGATGGCGTAAGGGCAACATGAATATTCTTCAGCTTAAACTCTCGCCCTTGAGCTCTCCCTTTGGCATGCATCAAATCTTTGTTGAATGTGCTGCCGGTGGCTAAACCTGAAGGGAAGTGAGTAACGAAATCGGTGAATCTGACTCCATTGGGGCCATCCTGGAGGCATATACTGGGTATGCCCAATCTGGGAACTGACCCAGTATTTCCTACACACGGTCCAGAACCCCACCCGGTGCCTGTGGTCAAGTTGACCTTCTCTGCGATTGACATTTTCTCAACAATCTTGCGAGCCTTTTGGTACGCTCTCTGCCATACATCTTCAATCCGGCCACCCAAAGCTGAAATTAGTATACAGAACAAACGAATAGAAAGGCTACTTACGGCTTGGGTAATATGGCGGCAGGTAGTAGAATTCCAGAAGATGGTTATCCGCCGTGTATAGTTGGGTGCCTTCTTCATGGTACCCTCGTTTCTGCAACTCGTGTTTAGTGCCATTGGCCGTGTAGCGTAGGTGGTTGTGAACGTCGCCTATTTAGAGAGACCAAGCATGTGCTACCAATAGCACTGTCAAGATGCTTTTGGCGATCATGTTTTACGCCGTGAATTGGGTGCAAAATAATTATACATTCGCAGTGCGCAAAGTCTCTAATTAAAGATCACATGACTGTGTTCAAAGATACGTATGGCCCGCAAAGTTGCACGGCAACACTTGCGACCAAATCATTAATTACTGGCAAGATCTCTATTGAAAACCCTCCACCTGCACCTGCACTGGCGTGATGACATTAGGCGCCAAGTTGACCAAGGGCGGCTCCAAGTCGAACCTGGTCATGGTACTGGTGCTTTTCAAAGTAGAATTAGATCCATTGTTGTTGACGTTAATCATGGGCGACAGGATGTTGCGGACCATCTGTGGCATCTTTGTTGGCGTGAACTGAGCCTGGTTGCACAAGTTCTGGTTCGTGAGTAGTGGCTTGATAGATTTCGAGATGCTTCTCACAGACGGGCTGGGCGGACCGCTGTCGGTGTGGTTGATGGTTGTGATGGAGGGTGCTATGGTGGTCGAGGACGCCGTGGTCATGACACTGGAGTGTTTGCGACTGGTGATTGACTGCTCGAGATCGTCGATATTAAGTAGGGCCAATGAGTTGAGGGCATCGGTTGCCGAACTGTTGTGGCGATGTCTTGAAGAATCTGCCTCCTCGGGCTGCGATGAATCCGCTGGGCTGCCATCCACGTGGGCTGCCATGAACTTTTCGTAGTTCTTGAGTGCCGAGGCTGGGTCGAGAAGCATAGCGCTTTCAAAGTACCCTGGTCGCGAGTCGTCGATCTTGATGGTGTTGCGAGGCTTTGCACCGTTGAACAAGTTAAATAAGTCGGCCCTGTAGGTTTTGTGTAGCTTGTTGCTGGTCACGAAGACATTATCGAGTTGTGAAGTTGGCGAGGACACGTGCTTGACTAGCGGGTATAGCAGCGCGAGGCTGTCGAGCTTGTTGCAACGCAAGTCGATCTTCTGGAGCGCTGTGGCGTACTCAAGGCCCTCGATGTTGGTGAGTTTGTTGTTGTTGAAATTCAACGTCAAGAGACACCTCAAGTTCCTGGGGAACTTCTCCAAGTTGGAGATGTAGTTGTCTGCTAGGTTGAGGTACTTGAGACACTGTAGGTGTTCGAGGCCCTCGGGCAAGTCGTCTAGGAGGTTGTTTGACAAGTTGAGCTTGACCAAGTTGACGAACGGCTGGAACACGAAGCTCGGCACCTGTGCAATGGAGCTGCCGGTCACCGTGAGTTGCTTGAGGTAGTACCATTTGCTGGGAGGTAGCGGTGGGTGATCGGCTGATGTTCCGTGGTGCGAGAACGGGTGCATCTGGGCAACGTCGTTGAGTTTGTGCGAGGCCACGCCGTCAGTCAGGGTCATGGCCCGGCGGCGGGTGTTGCTGAGGAAAAAAGCGTTGGCTGCGGTCAGGGACTCTGACGTCTTCTTGCCGCGGATGTTGAACGAGGACCTGCCTGATTCGTCATCCAACACCAAGGAGTAGAGGGCGTCGGCGATGTTGGTGAGTTTTGTGTTGCGGACAATCAAGATGCGGAGCTGCTCGCTGAGCGTGTGCCAGCCGTAGACCTCGTTGGGCTCGTATTCCACCAACTCCAAGACCTGCAAGTTCTTGAACATCTTGAGGGGCACTGAGGTGTCGCACGGGTACTCCTCGTAGCCCGTGACGCTGTTGATCTTTGTGCGGGGGCTGAGGATCAAGCACGGCAACTTGGTGAACAGCGAGTAGAGGTATTTGATGTCCTTCTGGATGACCTTGGGGTCTTTGCTGAAGGAAAACGACATCCAGTACACCAGCGCACTGGAGACAATCAGCTTGATCGAGTTCATCGACGTGATGGACCGGGCATCGCTCTCGAAGTTGCGCTGGGACAAGGCGTGGTTGGCCATGAACAGAATGAAGGTCGGTTCGTGGAACGGGCTGTCCAACTTGACGTTGAGCGGCCCGACATCGACGTCAAGCGTCGAGTTGGCAATACGTTCCGTGATGTAGTAGAGGTGGTGGGTCGTGAAGCTCTGTCGGAGCGGTTTGATGTTGGAGGCCGATCTGACTTTGGAGAAACAGAGAAGCCCGTTGGCCAAAGCCTCCTCGTTGCGCCGGATGTACGTCGCTAGCCGTTGCACGTACACGTCGCCCTCGATGGACGAGTCGTGTTCAAAGGCACCCATGTTTTGGGAGGTGGGTGAATGTGTGGGGGAGCTGTGTTTACTGTTGTTGTGATGGGCTGTTTGACCGCGGCTTCTTTGATCCGGTGTTGAACACGATGAATTTTGGTGTGGGTAGGGTATAGATGTTCTTGTATTGTGCCGTTATTATTGGAGGCCCTTTCTGTCTGTTTTGGTTTGACCTGGTGCCTGGCGTCCCTGATGCCCTGATGGGTGATGTATTTTCTCTGTTTACACTTTGGTATGTATTGACCAAATATGTCCTGATTCGGATTCCGCGGTCAGCCCAGCCGCAGTGCTAAGAAACGACCAGTAGAATATAGGTACCAAAGTGGAAAAAGATTAAACGGGAGTTCAATAGCGGTTAAGAAGCCAACAGCGTTTAATTGTCAAGTCACGAGACAAAAAGAGAACGAAACCTCTATACTTTCCCTAAAAATGTGGCTCCAGCGGTACCTGTAGCATAAGACTGAGTTTGGCACAACTGGTCAACCAAGCCGAGTCCATGGAACTACAATCTCTGAACCTCTCCAGTTCTGACACATCTCCAAGTCAATTGGCGCCGCTGCATCTTTCCCACTCCTCATGACCGACCCATTATCGCTCTTTTGGCCAGTGTAGATCACCGCGACTTTTCTCACCCGTCACTCCACCTCCACCATGAACCTCCGCCAGCAGTTGGCCCAGTTCCTCAGCATGGCATACGTCTTCACGTCGGCGTTTGTCGCGTGGAAGACCCTTGGCGTCATCACCAACTCCCACTCGCCCATAGTCGTGGTGTTGTCTGGATCCATGGAGCCCGCGTTCCAGAGAGGTGACATTTTGTTCTTGTGGAACAGAGATGCCCAGGCGCTGGTGGGTGACATTGTGGTGTACGAGATCAAGGGCAAGAACATCCCCATTGTGCACCGGGTGGTGCGTGAACACCATTCGCCCAAGAAACAGCTACTCCTCACCAAAGGTGACAACAACCCTCAGGACGACATCCCGCTCTATGCGCACAGGCAAATGTACTTGGACCAGCAGGAGGACTTGGTGGGCTCGGTCAAGGCGTACTTGCCGAAGTTGGGCTACTTGACCATCCTCCTTTCAGAAAACTTGTACTTCCGCTACGCCTTGATTGGATTAATGGGGATCTCTGCGCTCTTGAGCAGCGAGTAAATCGGTAATATAGATAAACGTGAAGTATTGTAGGTATAGTGGCTGAGAAAAAGCTCAGCAGGAATTAGAAGAAAATAGACAGAGGGAAGACAAGGCCGTTATTGTTCTCGATAGCGGTACCACCATTCTAATAAAATCAGTGAACTGTAACCAATACTCTTGTCTCGGTCATTTGCGCAAATCGGGCTCAGAAATAGCTCGAATACGCGGCGTCGAACTTAAAAAAACAAAACGGTAAGGTTTGTCTTTTGCAATTGGACACTCGAGAATTATTGGTGAAGTAGCTGCGTTCCAGAAGCTCGCACACGAGAGCCCCACATGGGGTCCGATGCAAGGTTGTGTTCTGATACATATCGTGTGCGACATGGAGGGTCTTGCTACACTATGCGACCTACTCACCGACATCTGCTGCCTTTTCAACAAGAATCACTCTGACAGAGCCAAGTCAATGGCGCTTCCAGGCCTATGCCCTGGAAAGCAAAAAGAATTGCCTCCAGCCAGAGTCGAACTGACGATCTCCTCATTACTAGTGAGGTGCTTTACCAACTAAGCCATAGAGGCGATTTCTGTCTGTAAGCGTTTTTACGTGATTCCGACGAATAGTTTTAGAGTGCCCGCTCCGAGTCGCGTAGGGACCTTTGCACTGACGAACATTGCAGCTGGCCAATGCTCTTGGTGGCTTGCGGGACTGAGCTACTTTGAGGACGCACGTGACAATAGGGAAAGCCACAATTCTCCTTCGAATCGGTATCCAATCTGTTTCCATTCTTGAGGAAATAAGATTTTTCTTGTATAGGTTTGAAGGGACCTTATAAGATCCACAGTGATTGTTTCCTTCCTATGCTTGGCTTTCGCTTGTATGGAAGCTTATGATGCTGGCTCCTACAATGTAGAGTTCGTTCAAATGACATTGGGGGACTCCCGGGGAAAAAAATTAGACAGATTGTGTTAAATAAATTTGTCCAAGCCCGTAAATTCTTGGAAATACGAAGGAACTTCGGCAAAAAGTCAACTTTGTAAGCGATTTGTCGATATGATATATGAAGTGATTCAAAGAGAGTGCGGGAAGCATGAGGAGACAACAATTTGATCTCGACACTTAAGTGATCTGGTGACGACTACATGACTGATCAAGGTTTCGTTGGACATCACCAAGTCATTTTCAGGCTGGATCGTTCGATGCCACGCACACTCGAAATGAAGATTGTCTACGAAATAAGAACAAAAGCCTTATCTATTAACTTCGGTTGCCTAGGGTATGTGATGAATGAGCGGCCATGTTCAAAGAGGACATGTCTGCATACGCTGGGTTTGAAAACTGGTATCTTGAACGTGTGGTGAATCACTTCCTAGAAAGTAGGCCAAATACAAATTGAAAATAAGCAGAAACAAAGATTAACCGAATACAAGATATTTTTTCGTTACAATTGGAATTAATTCACTGACTCTATCTCAACTCCGGTCACAGCGACCCCTTGTGTCTGACTTCCTGCAGTTCTTGGCTGTGATTGCTTGCCTGGGCCCGAAGAAGGCCAGAAATCAGCACACAATACATTCTAGATCGGCCTTCAATCTACTGGTCACTTACAGCCCTATCTGACTCAACTGCTACCCGAAGCTGATCGAGTATGAGATTGTGCGAAAGCAATGGGTGACCCCAAAGTGACCAAGACAGCGAGAACAGTATCCGACCCTTTTGCAATTGAAGCGGCCCAGGGTCTGGTGTGCAAAAATGAAGCCAGGATGCAAAAAAAGACGACCTCGGTGAGGATCGAACTCACGATCTCAAGATTAACAGTCTTACGCCTTAACCAGCTTGGCCACGAAGTCTTCTGCGGTACTTTCTTTTCATTGGTTGAACATGAGGATTAAGTGAATCTGGAGGAAGAATCTATATTTTTGCAGTTTTGAGGCTCGTATTATCTTCCTTGAGCTCTGTGCACCACACTCTACTGATGATTTTCCGCTTATCACCATTTTCGCGTGTCGAGCGCATCGCCAGTGCGCAGCGCAATACTCAGACACCATGAAGGCCGTGGTGACAGGAGCATCCCGAGGCATTGGCCTTGCCTTCAGCAAGTCGTTGAGCCGGGCAGGGTACCTGGTTACTATGGTGGCCCGGAACGAGGCTTTACTTGCCCAGAGGACCCAGGAACTAGACCGCTCGTCTGGCCAGAAACATCACCAATTTGCTGTGGACTTGGCACGAGTGACCTCGCCAGACTATGACACCAAGAAATTGGCGGCGCTATTTACAGACGCCCTGCTTCTTGTGAACTGCGCCGGGATGACCAACCACAACCTACTAGCCCGCATGAGAACAGAGCACATTGTCTCCACACTACAACTCAATCTCCATGTGCCGACGATCCTACTGAAGATGGCGATTTTGCCCATGCTCCGAGCACACAATAAGCACGGGAACACCCCCCAGATCATCAATGTCTCGTCTATGTTATCTATTACAGGGCTCACGGTGCCCGGGACGTCGGTGTATGCTGCTCTGAAGGCCGGCCTTTTAGGGCTCACCGAGTCGTTGGCCAACGAGCTTGGCGGGAAGTTGCGCGTGAATGCGCTTCTTCCGGCGTTGGTGCCGGAGACGGATATGGGCAAGACGGCGTCGCCTGCTTTGCCGTCGGTTCTGCTTGAGGCAGTGGTGCAAGCTTTCGACACGATGGTGCAAGATCAGAGTATGAACGGCAAGTTTGTCACTGTTGACGAGCACGGGCCCCGGACAATAAACTGACGCAGCCGGCTGCATCAGAGCACGTTTAAGAGCAGACTTCGCAAGGCGGTGGCCTCTGGCAGAGGGTTCTCGTCAAGCCAGGCTATAAACTCGCCCACCATGGAAGCGTCGGAGTTGTCTGCAACAAAATCAACAAAATAGTCAGAAACGTCCTCTGGGACGCGGTAGGGGTAGTCGAGGAAGAATGCCTGGAGGATAGCACAGGTGGTGCCTAGGCAATTTAAGCGGTGGTGGAGGAACTCGAACTGCATCGACAACTCGGTGACCTTGTGTCCCCGGCGGCCCAGAAACCCGGCAAGATAGTCCATCACCTGAGCATACTTTGCCCTGAGGAAGGCCACGAGTTTCTGTAGTGTGGCGAACATCTCGTGGTTGCCCGCATCTAGCGAGTTGAAGAGACAGTCGTGCCGTAGACTGAGCCAGGCCTTGCAGAAAGACTGTAATCTTTTGAAGGAGTTGTAGACCGCCAGGTACGCCTCCAGCGATGTTGTCTGGCGGGCCCAGCGGCGGCGAATGTCCAGCACTAGGCGTTCGATGATGCACATGAGTAGTTTGGTGTTTTGGGGGTACTGGGCGTTGCGGGCCATGACGGCGTACAAGTTTGCCGGGCGCACGTGGCGGAGCGCCAACTTGTCGGTGGCTGCCAACGAGTCAATGAGGAAGGCGTCGTAGGCACTGAAAGTGGGCGCTGCCATGGGCCTCAACTTGAGGCGCGAGACCACGTTGGCCCAGTAGCCTGTGTGGTGGAGTGCCCAAAACGGCTCCAAGTCCGAGTACAGTTTTGGCTGGAGGAGGAGCTCACGCACACCGTCGAGGTCCCGGTCGTAAGGCAGGTGGAGCCAGTACTCGACAAACAAGGTCTGCAGAAGACGGGAGCCCTGCTCGTGGAGCCAGTGCACCACCACGGGCACCAACGCATACAACAACACCGACAGGTGAAGCACCAACACGTGGAGCACGTAGCCAAGCACCAACATGTCGCGGTGGGTGGCCATCACGGGCGCCGGGTCCATGGCGAGCCACTCGTCAATGTCGCCTGCTAGTTCGTCGTGGTGCTTGCGCAAGTGCGCCGGCACCGAGTCCAAGTCAAAGAGCACTGTCTGGCTCAAGCTGTACCACAGCGACTTGGTGCCCAAGGCCATCAGCTTGCCGACCTTGAGCGCCGCTGCCTGGGCCAACGTCCAGGGCCTGTCGCTGGGGTACTGGCCCGGCAGCCCGGCCACCGCCGTGACGATATTGCGGAAAATGGCGAAAATCTCCACATAGGAGTCGTACGCCTCCATCAGGAGGTACGGCTTCAACGCCGCCATGTGGGCGTACGCGGAGTCAGAACCGACCAAGTCGTGCGGTGGGTGCTGGGCCCACAGCGTGCAGTCAAACACCAACTTCGCCGGGTGCTTCATGCCCAAGTCGGTCAAGGCGTGGATCTTGGCCACGAGCGGGCGCACGAGCCGCTTGGCCCGGGCCACTGCCACCACTCCGCCCACTGGTTTCCTGCGAGCCATAGTGGCTCGGCCAGTTCATGTCGCGCGGTCCACCACTACCTCAGCTTCTGGATACCACTCTAGTGTTTGGGCACCTTGTTTCAATTTTATGAGGCTATTAGCACGGACGGTGTATTTCTCGGCGGTGCTTGTCTCGGCGGCGCTAGCGCTCAGAGGCGTCAGCCCCGACCGTGAGGCACTCTACAAACCGGACGCCAACGGACTCTGGCACTGCCTACTGGACCCCTCGGTGGTGATCCGGGCAGACCAGCTCAACGACGACATCTGCGACTGTCCCGATGGCTCCGACGAGCCCGGCACCAACGCGTGTCCCTACCGGCCCAACAACATCGGGTTCTACTGCGCCAACAAGGGCTTCAAGCCGGCGTACATCGAAAACTACAAGGTCGACGACCAGGTCTGTGACTACGACCTCTGCTGCGACGGCTCCGACGAGCAGGCGGGGCTTTGTCCGGACAAGTGTGCCCAGGTCCAGGCGCAGTACGAGGAGTACATGGCCTCCCAGCGGAAAGTGCTCGACCAGGCCTTGCAGATCAAGGACCAGTTGAAGACGCGGGCAGCGGAGTTGAGAAAGGAGGTCGAGGCCAAGTGGGCCAAGAAACAGGAGTTGGTGCAAGGCGCCCGGGCCAGGCTCTTGCACGACGAGGGCACACAGGCCCCGCCTCTCGCCCAGGTGTCGGAGCACCAGCAGTCGATCCAGAACCAGTTCGCCTTGATGGCCGAGCAGTTGCAAGCCAGCGAAAAAGCAGTGCAATTCTTGGAGAAGACCTTGAAGGACTTGCTCGAAAACTACAACCCCAACTTCAACGACTATGCCGTCAAGCAGGCCGTCAACACCTTTGCCGACTACTTGTCCAACAAGCCCGAGAAGGCCGCACCCAAAGAGTTCAACCTCGAGGACGCGCTCCAGCACTTGGCCGCCGACCATCCAAAGGCCAGCGACAAGCCCTCCGTCACGGGCCTCGTCGCCCACTACCACAGTGTGGCCAAGTCGTATTTCGGCGACAAGCCGCAAGCACCAAGTGCAAAGCTGCCGGAAGTCCCTGCCCCCGAGCTCACCACCAAGACCCTGGGCCACTCCAACACCCAGAAGCAGTTGGAGGACCTCGAGATCGAGGAGCGCATCTACGCCGACAACTTGGCGCGGGACTACGGCGAAGACGACATCCTCCGCACCACAGAAGACCACTGGGTCACGCTGAAGCTCGCGGGCTACACGTACAAGTTCATGCTTCTCTCGGCAGTGTACCAGGACTCGACGCTCGTGGGCCGGTTCGACCGCATCGAGGGCCTGGACGTGTACTTTCTCCACGGCAGCAAGTGCTGGAACGGGCCGCAGCGCTCGGCCGTGATGTCGATGGTTTGCGGCGTGGAGCAGCGGCTCGTGCTGGTGAGCGAGCCGGAAAAGTGCCACTACCGGTTCGTGCTCGAAACGCCCTTGGCGTGCCGCAGCTTGGGCGACGACAAGATTGCCGAGTCGTTCAGCGTGGACATCACCCAGTTGCAGTGACAACAGATCTCCACGGCGGTTGTATCGCACATCTATGAGTAATGACTATGTAGCCTCCTTGTCTAGTCAAAGACAATCTTCTTGCCCAGGAACTTCACGTCCTTCAACTTCTCCTGGGCCTTCTTCTTGGCCTCCCACGACGGGTGCATCCGGTCGCTGCTGGCGGCGCCCGACTCGGCGGCCAACTTGGCCTTGAGCTCCCGCTTGCGCTGTCTCTCCTCGAACTCGAGCTGTTTCTGCTCCCGCTCGCTGGCCACCCGCTGGTGCTCCTTGACCACGTGGTTCGCCTTGCCTCCGTACTTCTGCTCCCAGATCTTCTGTCTGGCTCGCTGGCCTCTTCTGTTCTTGCGCACCGTCGTGGCCTCCTTCACGATCTTGTCGTTGTCGACATCGCTCTCGTCGTCAGAGCCGCCGGAGTAGTACCCTGTCGCTAGCTGCGGGAGCACTCGCTTTTCCTTGGGCGCAGTGACCTTTGTGCTGGGCTCGGCGGAGTCTGACCTGGAGTCTGACTCGGAGTCTGAGGTGTTGGAGTCCGACTCGTTCTCGCTCTCGTTGTCTGAGCCTGCAACCATGTGGTCGTACATCGAGAACCGGTCCTTTGCACTGTCGTCGTTGTCCGAGTCTGAGTCGGAGGTCTCATCGTCACTTGCTTGGCTGGTGACGGTCTTCTTTGGAGCCTTGGTGGTCTGAGCCCGGGCCGCCAACTCCTGCTTGGTCAAGCCGCCTCTGATTTTCTTGAAGCTCCACTCGATCTCGCCGCACAACGGCTTGATGGTCTTGGAGTTCCACATCTTCGAGATGACCCCATTGGCGGCCTTGTCGTTCTGGCAGTACGAGACAAAGAAGTGGGACGGGTTGTAGGGCAGCGTCTTGTCGGAGAGCGCCGCCGCCACAACCTGCGGCAAGTACAGCGGCGGGCTGTCTCTGTCCTTCTTCTGCAATATGGACGACACCGTCTTGACGAGCTTCGAGGTGACAAGCTTGTCGAGAAACTGCGGGTCCTCAAACAAGCCCTTCAAGTGCTGGTGGTCGGCGGGCCACGTCCGCAGCTCCTGCTTCGTATATCTAGAAACCTCCCGCAACAACTTCTTGTGGCTGCCGTGGAACTTCTTGGCAAAGAGGTCGGTCTTGAGTCCCTCGATCTGCTTGAACGCCTCGCTCGGGGTCGCCGGGAGTTTGTTCATGAGATGGGTGTTTTTCCGGGCCCGGAGAAGCTTCAGCGTGAAGGCAAACCGGGGCTGGGCCTGCGTGAACTTGGCCTCCAAGAGGTCCAATTTCCAGAGCTCGTTTCTCTTGTCCCTCATGGTGGAGCGATGATCATCTCGCGAAATCTGCGCGTGGGGAAGACTACGCCTCACGAGAACAGACAAACATAAAAACTGGTTGGGCTGGCAAAATGGCAGAGTCGGCAGTCAAAAAGGCAAAATACGACGCCGTGCCCGAGGAGATTGGCTCACACGAGGCCACGCCACAACATGATGGGATGAAGCGGCCACTCGCCGTTTCAGTGAAGCCAGCACAAGATGGAGAAACGAAAATAAACGTGGACGAGTCGAAGAAACGATTCGGGAAGAAAGTCAAAAAGCCCGTCCACAACCGCTGCCAGCTCTTCCTCACCTACAAAAACAGGCAGTGCCTGATGCAGAGCAAAAAGGGCCACAAGTACTGCTCCGAGCACATTTCCCACGACGAGGCCAACACGCTCCAGCGCACGCCGTGCCCGTTGGACCCAGCACACTCTGTCTGGGCCGGAGACCTCGAGGCACACTTGCTCAAGTGCAACGCCCGGCCCACCGTGGAGCGAGACCTGTGGTATAGGCCCAACTTCAACACTATACTACAAGGAACCGCCGAGGAACCTCAGGAACCGCCGATTCAGACCGAGGACCCCGAAGAGAACTTAGAGCAAGTACTAAAATTGCTCAAAGTGTACGGGGCCCAGTGCCTGCCGCTCAGAGTCAATGTCTTGCACCGAGACGGCCTAGATCGGTGGCTTGAGCTGAAAACCAACCACAAACACATCCTCCAGCAGTCGTCGCTAGTCGGCGCCATGGACGAGGCTGGGCTACTTACCCCGGACTGTTTCTACGTTGAGTTTGGCTGCGGCAAGGCAGAGCTTTCCCGCATCGTCAACACTTGTATGCTACACCAATACCCCACGGCAGAAAGCACCACGTACGGATTCGGATTTGTCGACAGAGGCGTCAACCGGATGAAGCTGGACTCCAAGATTGTCAAAGACTGCGCCGGTACGAAATTGTCGCCGCACGTCAAGCGGTCCCGGATCGATATCGAGCACCTTGACCTCGATGTGTTTTTGCAGTCGACGCCAGCGTCCAAACTAGTGGCCATCTCGAAACACCTTTGCGGCGCCGCTACAGACTTGACGCTCAAACTGATCCTCAACGCCCAGCAGTCTCGCGACAAGTTTGCTGGTGTCGTCGTGGCCATGTGCTGTCGCCATGCCTGTGACTACCACCAGTTGCTACCGCCCTCCAGGCAAATGTTGGCGAGACACGGCTTCACTGGCCAGAACTTCACTGCGCTCAAAAAGGTGGTTTCGTGGGCAGTTTCCAGCACAGACGAGTCCGAAAGCCAAGAAGACTTCAAGCTGAAGCGGCAGATCGGCTTGGTGGCCCGCCGCCTAATAGACGAGAGCAGAGTCGAGGCAATCAACAAGCTCTGGACGGGGTACAAGGCCGAGTTGTTTGTTTACGCTGGCCCCGAGCTCACGTTGGAGAACCACTGCTTGAGAGTCACCAAAGTGGAGACTCAGGAGCAGTACTAAGGGAGTAACAAAGTATTACAATGGCAGCCTGGCTACCTCGTTTTTCCGTTCCTGTATTAAGCTGTGGCAGCACTTAGATCTTGGTCTCCTTGACACCGTGCTTCCAGATCACGACGTATGGAGTGGTACCGTCCTCGCGGTAGTTCATCAACACAATCATGGCGTCAGGGTCCATGGACTCACCGGTGTAGAAGTCCCAGTCCTTGAACGAGCCAATCACCTTCTTGACGTAGGTGGCAGCACCCTTCTCGAACACCTCAACCTGGTCGGGGTCAGACTCAGCCAACTTGGCCTTGACAGCCTTCATGTAGCCCTTGATGTAGGTCAAGAACGACTTCTTGTCGAAGGCAGTCTGCTGCAATCTGAACGAGTACACCACGTTGTTGACGGTCTCGGCACCGTCCTCCAACTCCTCAGCACCATCCTCGGCAGAAGGGTTTCCACCAATGTCCACGTCACCACCAGAGCTGACAGTGACCATGGCGCAGTCGGCCTCGTAGACAACGTTGTCCACCTCCTTGAGGTCGTAAGCGTCGGACAACAATTCGTCGCCGGAGAAAATGTCGGTGTAAATCTTCATGCTGATGGAGTGATAAGGCCTGTGTAGATAGCGGCGCTATATATACTGGGAAAAATTTTCTGCACGCGTCCGGGCCACGTGAGCGATGAGGTTACCCGGCCTCTCCCCGCCATGCTTGGCGGCCATGCAGGCCACGGCCTCCAGAAACGGCCACCTGTAACTTAGACACTGTCTAAGTGGAGAACTTATAATCTTGCTAACGCAAGCGCTCTGAAGTTTTTTCTTCAGTGTCTTGCAAAAATGTTTTGAGTGTCATTTCAAGTGTCTTGACATGTATTGTTCTGCTGTCTAGTCATTAGTAGTGGGTGCGTCTCGAGGACCCCAGGCGCTCAAGGTGAGCCGTAGCATGGCCTTGTGAGGTGCTCAAAATTCGTCATGATAAGTCTTCGGTTCAAACTCGCCGCTGAACGCCCGCCGGATCCAGTCCATGATCCGGTCAAACACAACCGTGTTACCATTGTGGAACCGGATCGAGTGGTCGGAGTCGGGGAACACCATGAAGTCAAAGTTCTCCACGTTGGCGAGATTGAAGTCGTCCACTAGGCGTAAACTGTTCTGGAAGTGGACATTGTCGTCTCCGGATCCGTGCATGATCAAAAACCGCTTCACTTTCTTGAAGGTCTCGGCATTTTGAATGCTGGCCGTCTGGTAGCCCAGCGAGTTCTCTTGCGGCGTGCGCAAGTAGCGTTCCGTGTAAATGGAATCGTAAAGTGTCCATTTCGTGACTGGGGCAATGGCCACGCCGTACGAGAAAACAGACTTCTCGTCAGTCTCCAACGTTTTCAACGTGAGGAAGCCGCCGTACGACCAGCCCCAGATGGCAATACGTGACTCGTCGACGTAAGGCTTCTCGGCCCACAATTTGGCTGCGGCAATTTGATCAAGAGGCTCAAAGTGCCCCAATTGGTCCCGCACACAAAACTTGAAGCGGGACCCCAACTTGGAGTCGTGGTTGTTGTAGCCGGTCCCGCGGCCATCAACGGTCACTACAATAGCATTGAGCTGCGAGGCCACCACTTGACTAAAGCCAATGGCGAACTCGTTGGTCACCAACTGCGAGCCAGGACCACCGTAGACGTAGAAGAGTACAGGGTACTTCTTGGTCTCGTCGAAGAAAGGAGGAAAGATCTCCAACAGGTTGGCCAAGATATTCCCGCCCGTGACACTGTCCTTGCCCAAGTCAATTTGAGAACGCACCAGGCGTGGGATCTCAAACTCTTCCAAGGCCTTGCTCACCTTAGCATTGTCCTCCACCACCTTGAGAGTCTCTCCAGAATGCAAGTCGATTAAAGTCTGGCGAGGCACGTCTGGGCCTTGGTAGTTGAGAAGCAAGTACCTCGAACCCGATGAGAAAGAGCCGGAGTTCCAAGAGACACCGCTGGTCACGGCTTTGATTGACGGAGCGTGATGCTGATGGAACACGTCCATCAAGTTGACAGAATAAATGTGTCTCTCCACAGAGGAGTTCCGCGTGGCTGAGAAGTACACTATGTTCTTTTGAAGGTCAATGTGGTTGCTGAGCACCTCCCAATTGCCCTCTGTGAGCATGAAGGGTTTTGGGTTGTTGGGAGGGGTGAAGTAGGCCAAGTGGTTGTAGCCATTATGCGAAACAATGTCGATGTAGCCGTCGGCGTACCGCCCTTGCGAGTCATTTCTGGGGACAAAAAGGGCGTTGGACGTCACCTCAAACCACGAGTCTTTGGCGTGATGTGATCTGATGATTTCAGAGGAGGCATCTGAGACGGCATTGACCATGAAGACTTCCATGACATCGCTCGCTCTGTTTGTTGTTTTCACCAGCAAGAAGTCATCAGACACCCAAAGCACCTCTGTGATAAGCTTATCTTCAATTGCTTCAGAATGAAGAACCACAGCTTTGGTGTTGAACGAGGCGCCAGAGACTTCAGGAAGAGTCACAACCACCACGTCGACGATGGGGTTGGGGTAGCCTGGTTTCGGGTACTTGATGGTCTTCATATCCGGGTACTGTTCGTGACCTTCTTGGACGTAGAACGGGATAGAAAATACGGGGACTTGAGCATCGTTGAACTTGAGAAACGCCATCTTGTCGCCCTTGGGTGACCACCACAAGACAATGTCTGAGGCAAACACCTCCTCCTCATACACCCAGTCGGGCTTGCCGTTGAAGATATCGGCACTGCCGTCGTCAGTCACCTGCAGGATGGAGTCCAGGTGCAAGTTCTTCACGTAGACGTTGTTTTTGTGGATGAAAGCGACTGCGTCAGAAGTCGGCAGCCACGAGACAACCGAGATCCGAGAGTGGGGGTCTAGCAAAGGCAGAATATCACCGGATGCTACATCGAGCAACCAGAAAAGCCCCGACAGCGAGTGGCGCCAGCCCTTCTTGGTGTCTGTCTTCAATACAGCCTTGCGTAAATCGGGCGAAGCCTTGAGGGAGTCCACATTGTACTTCACTCCGTGGTAGGTGAACTCCAGATTCTCGAAGAGAGTGTACTGGTACTTCTCGTCGACTATGCTTTTCACAACGTACTTGGGGCGTTCGCCCTCGGTGTCCTTCAATAAATATGTGCCCTGGTCGTTGGTGATGGACTCAGGGGTATTGATCCACTGTAGCTCCTTCACATTGGGGCGGAACTTGCCGTCTCTGATGTCCTCGAGCGCCAACTGCTTCTTTTGGTGCTGCGGCGTGTGCCACGGAAAAACCTTGCCGGCTTGGCCTTTGGCAAGACGGTGGAAGGAATCGTTCAAGTATTGCGCTGGGGTTTGGCGGGTCTGCAATAAGGAGGTGACAGCTGAGACCAAAAACGCTGTGCCCCACACCAAGATGGTGGCAAGTACAACACCGTAGTATAGCAGCCGGAACGCCCGGTAATGCTTATACCAGGGTTTCTTCTCGGATGGGCTCCGAGTCTTGAACATGCTTTCTCGGCTCATTAGGGGTGGATTTTGTGGGCCGCAGTTTTCGCTACTGGGCTATCCGCCTTCAGTATGGTGTATGGCTGGAGCTAGTCGGAGTATAGACCGGTTTGAAATACTGGGGTTTGAGTTTGAGAGAGGGTATGACTTTATGGAAGGCTGAGTAGAAGGCACTCGCTATTTATGAACGGAGGTTGACGGTACACAAGCCGCGCACTGCGTCATCAATGTGTGGCTCGGCAATTTTAGACCGAATTTGGTATATTAAGCCTTCGCAGCGCTGGTTGGATTTGCGCATCGGCATCGGCTGAGCACCCATTGTAGCGCCATTGTAGCCCCGTTGAGAACCGGCACTATGAGACCAGCTTCTCCACGGCTGGAGATATGTAAAGTGCCTTCCGCCATGTAATGTTATCTATGCTGTAGGGGACAGATCGGTGTCTGGTGTGATTGGGAAGAAGAAGCCACGGCTGCTTTCCTCCTCCAGATGCGTGTTGGGTGTGGTGACAATTTCACTCAACAACTCAGGACTGATTTCGGTGAGAATCTTGCGTAAGTTGGACCTCTTGATAGGCTTGGAGAGGAACCCAGACATACCGGAGCTGAGACACTCCTTCACGTTGCTCTCGTCGGTGAACGCCGTGAGCGCAACAATTGGTTTCTTGTACTTGAGGTTCTTGCGGATGATCTTCGTGGCCGTCAAGCCGTCCATTTTGGGCATCTGGACGTCCATGAATATCACGTCGAACGCTGCCATCTTCTCGTACGAGGTCTTCACGAGGTCAACTGCCTCGGCACCGTTGCCTGCCATTGTGATGTTGCGGAAGCCTTCCAACTTCAACATGCGCTTGATGACTTCTTGATTCACTGAATTGTCCTCAGCGACCAAGATCCGTAAGTACGACATGTTGTCCAAACACGTCTCGCCACCGAGGTTGCTGACAGTCCCGGTCGTGGACTGGTTGACAGTGCAGGTTGTGGACAGGCTCCGCATCTGTTTCTCCATGGACTCGGTGTAGCTTTGTTTCCGTCTTGAAGAGGTATCGTCCATCCGGTTATCGGGGCCATCGCTGAGCGAGTTGCTCTCTTCGATGTTGAAGAGAACCTTGCGGTTCATCTTAGCGTTAGGATTGAACTCGTCCTCACAGAACTCTGCAAGCTGACTAGGAGGCACGATGACCTCCCCTACCTGGGTCAAGGGCAAAGTGAAAGTGAACTTAGATCCCTTGCCTATGGCAGATTTGAGAGTGAGTGTGCCGTTCATCATTTTGGCAAGTTGTCGACAGATGGAGAGTCCGAGACCAGTACCGCCGTAGCTTCGAGAAAGTGTCTGGTCGCCCTGAATGAATGGCTCAAACACTTTTTCGTGTAGCGCAGGCTCAATACCAGAACCGGTGTCGCGTACTTCTACCTGGATAACCCAAGTCTTCGGAGCATTGAGCCGGCGCAACTTGTACGTCTTGTTGTTGCGGACAATCTCAGCGTTAGCAAACTCCGCGAGGTCCGGCAGACTCTTGGTGTCATTCTGAATTAGGGATGGCTTGATTGGCTTTAAGTCGCCAGTCTCGCTCGAGCTGCTGCCCGCACGAGTTTCGGAGTCTTGTAGGACTTGGTTGCGATTATTTTCGTCGTTGAGGTCCGAGTCTGACAGTGCAGGCGTGGCGTCGGATGATGCCTCGGATTCGTCTTCGTAGAATTGTTCGACAGGGAACTTGCTAGGCTCCGCAAACTGGGACTGGAAGATTTGCTCCTCGTACTCTGATGTCGAGATTGTCATAATGCTGTGAGTGTCGATGTTGTCGAGTCCGTTACGCAAACTGCGCAACGACGCTGCGGTGTTCGTTCTCCTTATGTTGTGGATATCGGGGATAGAGGACTTGCGCTCTTTCTCCAGCTTGGGAACCAGGCTGACCGGAGCAAACTCCAAGTCTTCATCGACAGCGTCAACGTAATCGTCAGGAGTATGGCTCTTGATGCATACTTTGGCGAAATTTTGCTCGCGTGAGGCTTCTAAGTCGTACTCACCCAATAGTCTAATATTGACGTCAACGAAACCATCGACCGGGGTGAACTTCAAACTGTTCGAGACCAAGTTCATCACCACCTGGATTATGCGGTTGGAGTCGCCTAAAAGAACGAGCTTCCGCAAGATAGCGGGCTTCAAGATGATCCTGAAATTGACGCGCTGGTCGAGCGCTAGTTTGCTGAAGATGGACTTGACCTGGTACACCACGTCCAAGATCTGGAAGTTCGAGGTCTCGAGCTTGGAGCGGTTCAATGTGTTTTTCGAGAAAGTGAGCAACTCTGTCAAGATGTGAAGAAGTAACTCGCCGGATCTATGGATTAATTTGAGCGAGTCCTGGATCTGGGTATGGTCTGTTTCGTCCATGGCGATGGACGTCATGCCTAGAATACCGTTCAATGGGGTTCGGAGCTCATGCGAAATGTTGGCGATGAAAACTGTCTTGGCCTCGTTGGCTGCCTCGGCCTCAATCTTGGAGGCTTCCAACTCCTTTGTTCGGAGCCTCACACGGTCTTCTAGGTGGTTGTACTGCTTCTCCAACTCTTCGGTCATGATGTTGAAGGCGTCGGACAACTCTGTGATTTCGTCCTTGAAGAACTTTTTTGACTGAGGGATGCGATCCGGTAGGCGTATGCCTGTAGAATAGACTGTGGAGTTGCCTGAACTGACCAGGTTGCGTTTCTCGAGGCTGCCTGCGGCGTCGGAACCATCCTCTTTCCTAGAGCCCTGCTCTTTCTGTTTCTTGGACCCCGTGATGGACTCTGCTGCGTTTTTAAGCTTGGTGATGGGGTTGACGAACCATACAGCCAACGGGAAGGTGATGAGGCAGACAAAGACACCGATGCCGATGACGACGGCGATGATGATGTCGGCGAGTTTTTTCACCGGCTGGGAAAACTTGGACTGCACCTGCTCGACAATCACCGACCAGTAGGTGTCGCTGTCCATGTGGACTATGGAGAAGCCGATGGCTACGTCTACGCCTAGAAGCGAGCTCACCTGGGTGGCTGTGCCTTCGCCCTTGGTGAGGGCTCGTGTTGCAGCCTCAGAGCGGGACAACGGTAGCACCGTGTTTGTGAGGACCAGGAGAGACGGTCCCCGGAATAGTAGCTCGAACCCCGCAAGGTCTGTGTGGTCGGTGCCGTTGTAGACGGGCTTGATGGCGACAGAAACGTAGTCGTCGGTGTACGTTGAGTTGTCGAGAGCCGTCTGGATGGCCTGTGCGTTGGCGACAACGGTCAAGTACCCCGAGACGACTTTCTCGGTCAAGATGATGGACTGGTTGGCGTTGACCGGTAGCGTGAGGGCCACGTAGTAGGTCAGGGAGTTCAGGTTCTCGGACCAAGGGCCCGAGATGAAGCCTGTGGTGATGGCGTTGGTGGAGTTTGTTTCGAAAAGAGCGGCGGGGGCCAGCAGCATCAGGTCCAACGGGTAGAGTGTTTCCTGGGCGTCTTCGGTCAAGTTGACGGTCAGCGCCAGGGCCACGACGTCGAGATTCAAGTTATATAGGCGGGCCGAGGCAAAGGTGTCTGATGTTTTGAGAAACGTCTCCATCAGGAGCTGGGTCTGCTGGAAGATCGAGGAGGAGGTGTCACCTACACGGTAGTAGGACACGGACTTGGAGATGGACTCCTCCTCGGCAAGCAGCGAGCACTGGAAGTAGATGAACTGCACGGCCTGCTTGATCTGGGTGGCCTTGAGCTGGGCGATCACGTGGAGCCGGTCAGCCCGAAGGTGGGAGACGTTGTCAGAGACATATACGCCAATCACGATGCCGAGAATGAGAAGCGAGAAGAGCGATGCGAAGCACACGAGGATGATGAGCTGCGGGCGGATTCCGATTTTGATCCGGCGTAGCTTGCCGGACTTGCGGAGGTTGAAGTTGAATTTCATTGTCGGGCGGCCATGGGTAGAAGGCACCAGGGTGTGCTTATGCTGATGAGGATGGGGGAATGAAATGTGAGGTGTCCTTGTGGTTGTAGGTTGGGGACAGGTGTGAGGAAAGAGGCCAGTAGTAAGCCTATGCTATTGTTGAGTGGGAGCCAGAAGAGGTATAAGCTGTTGTGGGAAGGGCGGCTTGGATGTAGTGATGTAGAGGGCGCTGCGAGATTCAGCAAAGACAAGAAAACGGCGCGGGCGGAAAAAGAAAAAAAAAAAGAACATGGATAGACAGACCCTTGACAGCACAGCTGGGGAAAGTGAAAGTAGAGGGAATCACGGCAGAGGTCACGTCGGCCTACCACCGACTTGGTTGCTCTTTCCCGAATATAAATAGGGCCGTTCCCCCCGTCATTTTACAACTCCCACCAATATTAGCTAGGCCGGCCCCAGAGCCTCTGCGCACTGCTGGAGCCGACTCTATAGCGCCAATCTAGCATGCCTGGTGCACGCACCTCGGCGCCGGCCAAAGCCCACGGCCAGCACCCAGCCACTAACTGAGGCGGCACTTGGAGAAAAGTCGAGCCGCACAAAGAGAGCCGTTTTATTCGCTCCCGCTGCCGCCGGTTCGTTGCTCTGATGTCACCTGCTTTCTCCGCCATGCAGCACCGTAAGCCTCATCGTGGGGCCAAGCGCGATCCGATGGAATCTTGGCCCTGCCTTAAGTGACAGCGAGATGACAGCAGCCCGGCCCTGACTTTCCGCTTCTCGACAAATGGCCATTTTTTCGCCAAATTTTCTACCTAGTCTTCCAGTAGTGGCCCCGGGCCGGCACCTGCGTCCTGTCTTTTCCGCCGGCAATAGGCAGTCCTGTAAGCCACTCGGTCCTGCCGGTGGGGTGCTCGCTTCGCGCATTTTGCTCGGTTTATACTTAGCAGCGTCATGACGGAACCGCTTGTCTGCACAGTGCGGCTTCACATCATCACGGCCACCAACCACCGTTTCATTCGCCCCGCTGCCCCACCGTCTGCGCCGCCCCCTCCACCTTCTGCAAAATGCGTCTAGCAGGCCCGGCGGTTTCGGCGCTTCTTCTAGCCGTGGCTAGTGCCACATCAACACACACAAGCCTGAGTGCTGCCAGTGCTTACTCCAGGTCAAACTCGGCCACCCGCTCCAGCGCCAGGACAACTTCGGCCACCACGTCTTTTCCCACCGTGGACTTGTACTCCGACGCGTCCGTGGGCCTCTGCATGACCATCTACGACTCCAGAAACAGCCCGTTGTTGGTGCGGCCGGACTACCTCGGCGGGAACTTGGTCCTCATTGACGGGCTCAACATCCTAGATTGCCCCGCGTGGATCTCCGTGATAAGCACGTACGAGCTGTATCCAAGCCTGCTCACCGTCAACAGCCACACCTACAACGTCTACGACTGCTACTACGCAGGCGGCTACACGCCCTACCTCACCACCACAGAGTACCTGGAGCTGACCACCAAGACAGTCACCACAGAGTACTACGGCCTCACGGGCACGCCGGAAACGTACGTGTACCCGTACGAGGACTACGCCATCGGCTACGCGTTCCAGGACAACTTCACGCTCCCTCTCGCGTCCTCGTCCTCGTCGTCCAACTCGTCGCTCAACGTGACCAACCTCCAGTTCCTCTTGGCCCAGGACGCGTCGTTGCTCAGCGGCTCGTTCGGCCTCTCCTTGAACAGCTCGCTCGAGGCGCCGCTCCTCCAGCAGCTCAACGACACGGGCGCCTTGCTGGCCTTGGGCTACTCCATCTACTACTACACCAACGTCACCAGCACGGGGCTTGGCGGACACTTGCTTCTCGGCAGCGTCGACAAAAACTTATACACGGGCAGCTTGTACGCGTTCGACACCTTGCCCTACGAGGGCTTGCCGTCCCTGGGCACCAGCATGCCTCTCGTCGCCATCGACTCCATCAAGCTCGTCAACCTCAACACCTCGGCCCTGGTGTACCTCTACAACGAGGAGCCGTTGCCCGTGCTTCTCGACCCGACGTTCTCGTCGAGCTTCTTGCCCACGGACTTCATCATCAACCTCGCGCTCCAGACAAACGCCTACTACAGCTCCAGTGACGGCTACTGGATTGTGCGGTGCTCCGACATGCTCGACGCCGCTGCGGAGATCACCCTCGCTTTCGGGCCCTTGTCCGTCAACATTCCTTTGGACGCCCTCGTGTTCCGCACAGAAACCACCGACTCCTTTGCCGACGGCTCGCCCGCGTGCATCCTCAACGTGTTCCCGCAGGAGTACCTCGGCTACACCTGTATCGGGTCGAACTTCCTTCCTTACATGTACATGGCGATGGACCTCGAGGCCGGGCAGATTGGCTTGGCCAGCGCCAACACCACGTACCTGGTGCGCTCCACAAACAACACGCTGAACGCCTCTAGCATCTCCTCCGGGAAAATACCGTTCGCTACCACCGTGCTGGCCGACAGCAGCACCACCGCCCCGACGTTCACGTTCGGGTCCCCCGACATCTCGCACATGACGTCGATCCCGGCAAAACTCTCCCACATCTCGCTCGTGTCCGGGCACATCTACGTGACCGCCGACGGCGGCAGCTCGCTGTCGGTTGACGACGCCAGTGCAGCCAGCGCCCCGACCCACACGGCGGGCGCCATGCCTGTCTACAGGCCGCAGCAGACGTCTGTGGTGACGCTCTGCGTGCTCGTGGGCGGCGTGGTGGTGGGTCTTTTGCTTTGTTGACTGTATATGAACTATGCTAATGCAATATTATGGATGGAACATCGCTGTAAGAGAGTGCGTGAGGGAGCGAAGTGAGAGGAGCCGTGCGCTAGTGCTGCTTCAACTCTATGCTGTCACTTGCCTGGACCTCGGTGTCCTGGGCCAACGCGGCGTACCCTGCCTTCAGGTCGGTCTCCACCACCCGGTAGTAGTTGTACCACATGATGTCTATGAAGGTGATGACAAGACCGATGCAATTGACCAAGCTCAAGGTGTCGCCGAAGATCACCGAGCTGAGCATGATGGTGAGCAACTCCTTGAAGATCCCAGCAATTGAGAGCGTGAGCACCTGGGCCACCGAGAGAAGCTGGAACTCGCAGAGCGTCATGAAGAAGGCCAACACACCGGGGGTCACCATCAACAAGATCGTTTCCGCGATGCCTCTGGTCTCCCACATCGGCAGCGACGTGAATTCCAGCCAGCCCTCGAAGACGAGCGCAAAGAGGAGGAGCGCTGCGGTGATGGTCGGGGAGATGTAGAGGATGGTCAGGATCGGGTGTTTTGTGTGGCCGTCCTTCTTCAACAAAAGCTGGGTGAACGACCAGCGCAAACCCGAGAGCACGGACGCGGCCAATATTAGGGCGATGCCCACGGGCTGGTGGTCGTCGTCGAGGGAGTCCGTCAGAGAAGGCCGCATGGTCATCATCATGACAGAGCCGCACATGATGAGGACAATGACGACAAGGTGCCAGCTGAACTTCTCCAAGCGGAACAAGAGCCCAAAGAGAAGCACGAAGATCAAGCTCAGCGTCTTGAGCATGGTGTAGAGCGACAAGGAGATGAACTCGAGCGACACGTTGCTGAGGCCAATGTCGCCCGCCAGCGCCAACGCACAGGGCACGATCTGGCAGATGTACGCCATGAGCGGGATGTGCAACGCGCCCCAGAAGGTGGGCGACGGGTTGACCGCCGGGCGCAACTTGGGCCGCACGTAGAGGATGCCCAAGCTGAGGAAGAAGAGACACGTTTGGTGGAAAGCGGTCACGAAGAGCGGGAAGCGGAAGTTGAGCCCCTTGCCAAACATCCACTTGTTGTACACGGAGATCAGCATGGAGAAGAAGTACCACCCGGCGATGTACAACAGGGCCACCACGAACCCTTGCAGCGAGGCCTCGGACCGGGCCATGTTTAGTGTGGAGTAGGTGGTGAGGGCGGACAGTGCGCGTCGGTTCGCTCGATGGGGTGTCACTTCGATGGAGGTGTCACTTCGATGGAGGTGACTTTGTTAGTGGGAGTAACTTTTGGAAAGTGGAGGAGTGGTTTCGGAAGACAAGAGAAAGAATGAGAAGAGAATGTGTTGGGAATGTCGCTCGCGCTGTCCCGTCTTATCTGGACTAGTAGGTGTTCTCGCAGCCGGGCCAGATGAGCTCGACCAGCGACTGAAAATTTGGCCGGTTACGGAATTCGGTGTCGGCACTAACAAACTCCGAATTGAAGACGTGGTCTACAGATAAGCAAGGTCCACCTGCTAATTGCTCATATCTTAACATAAACCTCAATTCTCAAATCTCTTTGATGAGGCCTCTCTTGGACAATAGACAACGACAAACCTTGTGAAAGTCCTACGAAGAGAAACTGTCAAAATTCCCAATATGCCAATTTGCTTTACCCGACTTCAACCAGCACACTTAATTCTACCCGTGTCGTAGTCTTGGCCGGACCAGTACTGGCACCGCCGCCGCATGCGACAGGTAAAAATAGAAGCAGCTTGCATGCATGGAACGCAACAAGGGCCCATTTGCTTGGACCATGCCGAGGGCTCCTAACAGCAAAATCAAAGTGATAAAGTGAAGACAATGTTTTCGGAGAACTCGCCACAGACGCTGTAAAGGTTTTTTTGAAGGTCTACCGTGAGATTGGGTAGGTGGACATGTGCTTGATTATGTTGGAGAGGCGCAATAGTTGGGATACTGGGCGGGGTCAGGTATTTAGCTCGGAACAGGCAGATAGATCAATTCCACATCGCTAGCCGCCAGCACTGGGCAACAGTAGAGATGTCGGTCATGGCTGTTGATAGATCTTGTGACTCTCAAACTGGATATTGACTAACTGAACGACGACTTTAGCTGGAAAGGCCACCTGAACAATGACCACCTGAACTATGACCACCCGAACCACGACCGCCTTTGAGCAGGCCATTGACATTACCAACATGCTTAGCTCAATAACCCTTTCGAGAGAATGCCCTCTGTTATCTCGGACTCGGCGACATTGGTCGCACCATAATGAAGCGTCACCAAAACAAAAGACCAGATCGCCAAACAAAGCACCCAGCTGAAACACAGTAGAACTGCTCAGTAGAATTGTCCAGTATTCACTTTCATTACAGCCATTTCGTTCAAAGCCCTCTCGCCCTTTTCAAACTACGTCTCTCACCTCTGGCGCGCTACATCACCACCACCATGAACACCGAGCACGACACGCTGTCGCTCTTCTCGCTCCAGAAGACGTACCTTGTCGAGAAGCTCAAGGAGCTATGTGCGGGCTCGGGCCTCTACGCGTTGGTGCTCGACCGCAAGACCAAGCACGCCGTGTTTCTGGTGGTGCTGAAAGACACCTTGCTCCGAATCGTCACCACCGTCGAGGTGCTAGAAGACTCGCGGCGCGTGCTGAACTACCTCCTGGCGATCTACCTCGTGGAGCCCGTGATCTACAACTTCAATTGCATCTTGGCCGACATCCACACCAACAGATACAAGCTGGGCGTCGGCTTGTTCGTGCCGTTTTCCCAGTGGGACGAGCAGGCCAACAAGATGTTCCACCTGAACCGCTTCTTGCACAACCCGCAGGTCTCGGCGTACTTTGACGGCGGCAACGCCGTGTCGTTTGTGCACTCGGCCATGGTGCCCGTTGACTCGCGGGTGTTTCTCGCCGACCACGACACGCCAAACTCCATGCCCATTTACTACAACGAGAACTGCGCCGACTTGGTGCTCCCGCAGATCCGCCGCTCGGCCAAGGCCATTGTGAACGCTGTTGTTGTTGCGGGCGAGTACCCGTTGATCCGCTTCTACTCGCTGCCCGAGGCCAGCCACCAGGCGGCCCGTCTTCCTGAGTTGATAGCCGACGAGGTGCAACGGCAACTTGACGACTACGCCCGGGCCAACCACGACTTCCCGCCGCAGCACGGGCCCGAGAAGCCCCGGGCGATTTTGCTCATCTGCGACCGCACGTTGGACTTGTACGCCCCGCTTTTGCACGAGTTCACCTACCAGGCCATGGCCATGGACATTGTGTACGGCTTGGAGCGCGAGGGCGTCTACAAGTACCAGTCAGAAAACGAAAAGGGCGAGGCGCAGACGATGGAGACCCGGCTTGACTCGGAGAAGGACGAGACGTGGCTCGCGTTGCGCCACCTCCACATCATCGAGGCGTCCGAGCTCATCATCAACAAGATTGGCGAGCTCATCAAAAACAACCCGATGATGGTCGACCGCTTCAACGCAAAGACGTCCTCGGACTTGATGTACGTGGTGGCCCACCTCCAGGGCTTCGACGAGGAGCGGCGCCAGGTGACCCTCCACAAGTCGTTGATCGACGAGTGTCTCGACATCAACGCCACGCGCAAGCTCGCCGAGTACGCCGCCGACTTCGAGCAGACGTGCGCCGCCGAGGGCACCCTGTTCGAAGGGGTCCACAACAAACACCTCCACGACGACCTCATTGTGCTTCTAGCCCGAGACGACCTCCACGTGAACGACAAGATGCGGCTCGTGCTCATCTACGGGCTCTACCGCGGCGGGCTCTGCGAGGCGGACTTTGTCAAGCTCGCCAAGTTCATTGGTGTGCGGGACAACCAGATCGTGTCGCTCGTGCTGCGGTGCTTCTACAACCTCCGCAAGTTGAACTACCCGATCGTCAAGAGCCTGGTCAAGGACAAGAGCGTGTCGCGGCAGACGTTCCACACCATCAACAACGAGGGCACCTACAACACGTCGCGGTTCACGCCCGGGATCAAGCGCGTGCTCTACAACGCCGCCAAGTACGAGCTCGACGAGGACTGGTTCCCGTACTTCCGTGACAAGCCGTTGGAGGAGGACCTCCCCGGCCAGCGTGGCCTAGGGCCAGCAGGCTTGGAACTGACCCGGTCCTTGCGGAACCCGCGCATCAAGGCGTCGTGGGCACCCTCCAGCTCGAGGTCGTCCAAGTCCCGGGTCAAGCAGCGGGTGTTCTGCTTTGTCGCTGGCGGCGTGACACACTCCGAGATGCGCCTGGTCCACAAGCTCTCGGCAAACTTGAACAAGGACTTTTTCTTGGGGTCGGAGTGCATCTTGAAGCCCCGAGACTTCCTCATTGGCCTCCAGCACATTGACGACGCCAAAAACCCCGAAAACCTACAGATCCCGCTCCTGCGCATCCTAGCAGAGGAGAGCGGCCAGGCACCCGACCACTTGTTCCAGGTGCAGAAGCCCGCTGCCCTGGGCACCCCACAGAGTGCCTCCTCCACGAAAACACCCTCTGTGCCGGCGCCGCGGACCCCCACAGGGACCAAGCCGCAAACGGCGCCCGCCAGTGCCCAGTCGATGTTCAACCCTGCGTTGCCCGAGGGCAAGCCCGGGAGCACGACGCCGGCCCACTACCAGAAACGGACGCAGTACACGACCAGTTTGGAGCCGGAGCCAACCAAGGAGAAGAAGCTGTCGCGGCTCAAGAAGTTTTTCAAGTGATGACAAATGGCAGCGGAGACAAGCGCTAACTCCGGCACCTCGTGTCTCTTGGTGTGCCCCATCATTTTTCCTATTCACTGCATAACAGATACATTACGGCCGGCCCTGCCCCATCCGAGACGTTCCCTGGTGTAGAACCGTGTAGATTTGTGCTGGGCATACTCCAATGATCTTATCGGGAAAGACCACATGCAGTCAGCTGTCAAAAAACAGGTACCGAAGAAGCCAGTGAAACTTGCCAATTGCGACTCGCCAGAGAAAAACCCGGCGTTAAGAAAAGTCAGGCCGCTGTCTTTCACTTCTTAAATCCCAATCTCTCCTTTTGCCCATCTATATAAACCCACCTCGGCCCAATTTAGCCCTCTAAGCCGTTAAGCACCAGGCATATATCGCGCAGCCTGAACGTTCCCGGACCCTCCGCTGTGTGCACACCTTGACAAGCCTCCTACTAGAAGGCAAATTTCGACCCGTCCCACCACACAGCTATGGACATTCTAGACTGGCACCAAGATCCCAGTGTTTGGCAGTGGCCCGCCGGTCTGTCGCCTGCCTGGCCCGCGGCCCACGCCAACGTGTCGCTGCCGGAAGGCTACCCGGCTTGGTTGGCCTGCCACTGCAACGACGGCTGGGGACCACTCTCCCCTTTGTACAACGACTTGGCACCATGCTTCCTCCAGGGACTTGTGTTTTTGGCGGCTGGCGTGCTCACGGTGCTTGCGGGCTTGAACCAGGTCCGGGTGCTTTCCCGGCGCAAGATTCTGCTGGGCAACAAGGTCAGCTGGGCGTTCTACTGCAAATTGCTTCTTGGCGCCTTGAACACGGGGTTCGCCGTGTCGTTGCTTTTGGCCGACGACGCCACGGGCGTGCTCCGGTCTGCGTTGTTCGTCAATGTTCTCGCCAACTTGGTCGCCTTGGCCATCCACTACATTGAGCACTTCAAGTTGACCGTCTCGAACGGCGTGCTTCTCTTTTTCTGGCTCTTCCAGGTCCTTTTCTCTGTGGCCAGGGTGCTTGCCTACAACTTGCGCTCGGGGCTCCACTCCCACCTGGCCCAGTTTTCCATCTTGTCGGCGGTGTGTGCCACGTTTTTGCTTCTTTTGGAGACAAACCTACCGCCCCGCCCCTTGGCGCTGTTCTCGCAGCTCCAGGCCCAGTCACCTTTGGACAGGGCCAACGTGTTCCTGCGCATCTCGTTCAACTGGATGGCACCCTTGATGAGAAAGGGCTATTACCAGTACTTGTCCGAGGCAGACTTGCCCTTCTTGCCTCAGACCCTCAAGTCAGACTACACAGCCAAGATCTTCTACCACTACTGGGATGCTCAGGCCAAGCCCTCGTTGTTCTGGGCCCTCTCTAAGGCCTACGGCTTGCCCTTCCTCTTGGGCGGTGTGTTCAAGGGTCTTCAGGACCTGTTGGCGTTTGTCCAGCCTCAATTGTTGCGTCTCTTGATCCGCTTCGTCAACGACTACACTGAGTCCGTGAAGAACGGCGAGCCTCTTCCCCTCACTCAAGGTTTCATGATTGCAGGTGCCATGTTCGTTGTCTCAGTGACACAGACCGCCTGCTTGCACCAATACTTCCAGCGTGCTTTCGACCTAGGCATGAGAATCAAGTCTGCCTTGACCTCTGTGATCTACGACAAGTCGTTGGTCTTGTCGAACGAGACGAAACAGGCGTCCAACACAGGCGACATTGTCAACTTGATGTCGGTCGACGTGCAGCGTCTCCAGGACTTGGTGCAGAACTTGCAGATCATCTGGTCCGGTCCTTTCCAGATCATCTTGTGCTTGTACTCGCTTCACGGCTTGCTCGGAAACTCCATGTGGGCCGGTGTGCTCATCATGATCATCATGATCCCACTCAACGCGGTCATCGCCAGATACCAGAAGAAATTGCAAAAGACCCAGATGGGCTACAAGGACGAGAGATCGCGTCTCACCAGCGAAATCTTGAATAACATCAAGTCGTTGAAGCTCTACGGCTGGGAGGTGCCCTACTTGGCCAAGCTCAACCACGTCAGAAACGACAAGGAGTTGGTGAACCTCAAGAAAATGGGTATTTTCAGCTCTGTGTCCAACTTCTCGTGGAACTTGGCCCCCTTCTTGGTCTCCTGCTCCACCTTTGGCTTGTTTGTTCTCATCAACAAGGACGCGAGTTTGTCGTCAGACATCGTGTTCCCTGCTTTGTCGTTGTTCAATCTCTTGTCTTTCCCACTCGCTGTTGTGCCTATGGTGATCACCAACATCGTGGAGGCGCAGGTGGCCGTGACCAGACTCACCAAATTCTTGACCGGGTCCGAGTTGCAGGAAAACGCTGTTATTCGCGGCTCTAAGGCCGAGAAGGTCGGTGACGTGGCTGTGTCTGTCAAAAACGGTACTTTCTTGTGGTCCAAGCAGAAAGGCGAAGAGTCGTACAAGGTTGCCCTCTCGAACATCAACTTGGAATCCAAGAAGGGCGCGTTGGACTGTATTGTTGGAAGAGTCGGCTCCGGCAAGTCCTCCATTTTGCAATGTCTTCTCGGAGACTTGTACAAGTTGGACGGTGAGGCTCGTGTGAACGGTAAGGTGGCGTATGTCTCACAGGTTCCTTGGATCTTGAATGGAACCGTCAGAGAGAACATTTTGTTCGGTCACAAGTACGACCCCAAGTTCTACCAACAAGTTCTCGAGGCTTGTGCGCTTTCTGTTGACTTGAAGATTTTGCCCAAGAAGGACAAGACCGAGGTCGGCGAGAAGGGTATTTCTCTTTCTGGTGGCCAGAAGGCCAGACTCTCTTTGGCCCGTGCCGTTTACGCCCGTGCTGATGTCTATTTGCTCGATGACCCATTGAGTGCTGTAGACGAGCACGTTGGAAGACATTTGATCAACAACGTTTTGGGCCCCAACGGTCTCTTGAAAACAAAGTGCAGAATCTTGGCCACCAATGCTATCCATGTTTTGAGCATCGCCGACAACGTGCACATGATCAAAGACGGCAAGTTGATCGAGCTGGGCACCTATTTGGAGATCATGTCACAGGAACAGAGCCCATTGCGTCAATTGATTGCCGATTTCGGTAAATCCACCTCAAGCTCGAACGTCACTTCCTCTGCCGCATCCACCAAGGAGGTAAAATTGGAAGACAACGAAATGCCAGAGTCCACACCTGAACTAGTTGATGTCAATGAAGACAACGAAAGTTTGAGGCGTGCATCTGAAGCTACATTGCTTTCCGATGAGGAGAGATTGATCTTGCAAAGAGAAGAGGCCGAGGAGGAAGAAGACGAGGATATGAAGGCGAGAAAGGAGCACTTTGAGCAGGGTAAGGTCAAATGGGACGTCTACAAGGCTTACGCCAAAGCTTGCAACCCCTTCAATGTCGGCATTTTCATCACGTGTACCGTCTTGTCGATGACCTTCAACGTGTTGTCCAATGTTTGGTTGAAGCACTGGTCTGAGGTCAACACAGCTTATGGAAGCAACCCTCACGCCGGAAGATACCTTGCTATCTACTTCGCCTTGGGTATCGGCTACTCGCTCGCTACCTTGACACAGACATGTGTCATGTGGATTTTCTGCACTATTCTGGGCTCTAAGAAGTTACATAATGACATGGCCACAAGTGTGCTCCGTTCTCCAATGTCGTTCTTCGAAACAACTCCGATCGGCAGAATCTTAAACAGATTTTCTAACGATGTCTACAAAGTGGACGAAATTTTGGGCAGAGTGTTTGGTATGTTCTTTGCCAATACCGTCAAGGTTGCATTCACAATCATTGTCATTTGCTTCTCGACCTGGCAATTCATCTTGATCGCCATCCCATTGAGTGTCCTGTACATCTACTATCAACAGTACTACCTCAAGACATCCAGAGAATTGCGTCGTTTGGACTCTGTTTCGAGATCGCCAATTTTTGCCAACTTCCAGGAGTCCTTGAACGGAGTCCTGACTATCAGAGCTTACGGCCAAGAGGATAGATTCAAACACTTGAACCGCGGCAGAATTGACAAGAACTTGCGTGCTTACCATCCCTCAATCAACGCCAACCGTTGGCTTGCCGTGAGACTTGAATTCTTGGGTTCCATCATTATTTTGGCCGCTTCTGGATTGGCCATCATGAGCTTGAAGAGCGGCACTGTCAGCGCTGGTATGATTGGTTTGTCTGTATCCTACTCGTTGCAGATCACTCAAAGTTTGAACTGGATTGTCAGAATGACGGTCGAGGTCGAGACCAACATTGTGTCTGTCGAGAGAATCTTGGAGTACTCCAGACTCAAATCTGAGGCTCCTGAGGTAATTGAAGACAAGAGACCACGTGAATCCTGGCCCGAAACCGGTGAGGTCAAGTTCAACAACTACTCAACAAGATACAGACCAGAGCTTGACTTGGTCTTGAGAGGCGTATCTCTCAACATCAAGCCTCATGAGAAAGTCGGCATTGTTGGAAGAACTGGTGCCGGCAAATCCTCATTGACACTCGCTTTGTTCAGAATCATCGAGGCTGCCGAGGGCCATATCGAAATTGACGACACCATCACAAGCGAGATTGGCTTGGCTGACTTGCGCCACAAGTTGTCCATCATCCCCCAGGATGCGCAGGTTTTTGAGGGTTCCATCAGAAGCAACTTGGATCCCACCGAGCTTCATACTGACGAGCAGTTGTGGAAAGTTTTGGAATTGTCACACCTCAAGGATCATGTGTTAAAGATGTTTGAAGAGAGAGACGACAAAGACGATGGACTCGAGAGTGCGTTGGACGTTGGTGTCAGTGAAGGTGGCTCGAATTTGTCCGTTGGCCAAAGGCAGTTGATGTGTCTCGCCAGAGCATTGTTGATTCCCTCTCACATCTTGGTTCTTGATGAAGCCACTGCTGCAGTGGATGTGGAGACCGACAAGGTGTTGCAAGAGACCATCAGAACCGAGTTCAAGGACAGAACCATCCTTACAATTGCCCATCGTTTGAACACCATCATGGACTCGGACAGAATTGTTGTTCTCGAACAGGGTCAGGTTGCCGAGTTTGACACACCAGAAAATCTCTTGAAACGCAAAAACTCGTTGTTCTACGCCCTCAGCAAGGAAGGTGGTTTCGTGGAGGAAGAGATGGCGGACAAGGCCTGATCTACATTGAGATACCAGTCCATAAAATTATATGATGCTTTGATTAATCTAGTGTTCACTCCGCTTTCTGAGTGTCAGTATGTAGTATAATGGGTAGAAGTCCTCACGAGATTCGACCTCGCAGATATTGCCACGGCCAATGGCGGAGGCAGCTTCAGAAGGTGCCTCATGCAAAAGGCCGCTGTCATCGAATTTCAAGCAGACAACTTGCTTCTCTGGCGAATCTGCGTCCACCGAAGCAAGAATGCCGTCTGCCACAACTGTAAAGTGGACGATGGAGTTGGAGACATCGATTTTCTGCTTGAACTCAATCTTGTCGGTGACGACAAAGCTCAAGATGCAATTAGTGTTTTCACACAAGACAAGAAGAAGGTTCTCGCCGTTTCTTGTAAGCGTAGTAACCTTCGTGATTGTGATTTCTCGGCGGGAGTCTTCTTGCACAAATCTCTCTGGCGGGAAGTGAGCATCGGTGAGAGATGATTCCACCACGGGTCGGAGGTCGATTTGGTGAAGTAAGGTGCCCTTGAACCAATCCCACACCAACAAGTAGTCATCACCACCACCGCTCACCAACAACTTGTCATCAAACGAGCAGATGTGCATGCAAGAAACGAACTCGTGATGGCCAAACAACCAGTGCTTGACCACGTACGACTCTGGGTAGTGAGAGACCTTAATGTGCTCGTCTCTGTCGCCAGTGAGCACGAACTGACGGTCGCCATGCTTGGCGACCAAGACATCGCTCAACATAGAGACGTGTCCCAAGATAGGTATGAGGTCCTTCTCGGCGATTGGTGTGCTTTCGTCGATGGGGATTTCGTAAACATCGCCGAACTTGTCGGCAACAATGAGGGTGCTGTCATCTAGGGACGTCAGCACGGCACACGGCCGCTTGGGAAACACCTGGCGCTTGGTCAAGGACAAGCAGTTTTCGGCGGAGTGGTCGATTGCAAGCATCACCACGGCCTTGTCGCTGTCTGTGGAGCCAATGACGTGCTTCTCGTTGCGGGTGAGCGTCACCGAGCGTATGTAGTTGTACACGGGCAAGTCTGCCCAGATGGACTTCTTTTTCGGGGTTTTGGCTCTCTTGGTGGGTGGTTTCTCGGGCTCGGCCACCGCAGGCTTCTTGGGCTCTGCGGCGACTTCATCCGTCCACGAGCCGACAAGTGCGCCGTCCGAAGTTCTGAAAACAAGCAAGTTGTTCTTCACCGACGCAAATACATGGCTGCCGTCCTTGGTGGCCGTCAATATCTGGAACGGGTGCTTCATTGGGTTTAGCTCTTGACAGTGTTTTTTCTCATCTCGTCCTGCACTCACCGCTTGAATCCCCAGGTCCATCCGCGCGCATCTTTGGATTCGGGCTCGGCACTGGAGTCTTCCTTGTCAGTGTCTTCGATGAACTTGTGTGGTTTTTGGTTGTGGCTGAAGGTGGTCTGTGTTTTTGCTGGGCCCTGGGTCTTGCGTAGACTTCCGAAAATCCCGCCCAAGTTGTACGGCACAGCCTCCGCGGTCATCTGGCTACCTAGGTGCGCTGGGTGGAAGAAGTTGAAGATCAACTCGTCGCAGATGGCGTTCCAGACCTTGTAGTTTTTCGTGGCGAACCAGCTCTTGATGAACTCGTCGTTGAAGGCCTTGAGCACGCCAAGGCTCTTGTCGACCAGGGTGTCGAACCCTGGAGGCGGCAAATTGAACTTTTCCTTGTACTGGTGGAACCGTGTGGTGGCTAGGAGACTACGGACGTAGTCCTCGAACTCGTACCTGATGTAGTCGTCGCTGCCGAAATAGCCCTCGGCGGACTTGTTCTTGGCGAGAAGCACCGAGATAAACTTCTTGTCGAGGGTGCTGAGTCTCAAGTCCTCGGGTCTGCCTTGCGGGAAGGTCACCTCCGATGTGTCGAGATTCACGAGGATGTCGAACTTGTAGTGCGCTGCCTGGTTGACAATGAGCAAGTTGGAGCACCCCGCCATCACGGTGTCGGCATTCAACTCCTCCAACTGGGGCAACGGCAAGTACGGGTTCCAGAACGAGCCCTTGGTGTTGAAGATCTGGAGGGGCAACCCGAAGAAGCGGAGCATGGACAAGCGGTCGTTTGTTCTGAGAGACGTGGGCTTCTCCAAGGGCAAGTGCTTTTCTGTGTAGTCGCAGAGAGGCGATCCCGAGAGCTCGAGGTTGTTGATCAAGTTTGGGATCAATGCTATGAGGTTGTTCTGGAACTGCGTGAGGAGCTCGAGATTGCTGTTGGAGAAGATCAACACCTTCTTCTCGAGGATGAGCGCCTTGAGAATCACGAGCAAGTTGTTCCCGTACAGCGCCAAGATGTCCAGGAGGTTGAGGTTAACAAAGTACTCCTCCTGTTCCTGGTTGTGCTGGTAGTCGACTAGGTCCTCTGGCTTCTTCGGTGACGAGAGAAGCGACGTGGCCTTCTGGTGGTCGGCGTGTAGAGATTCGTTGAGGTTGTCGAAGAGCGAGTCGAGAAGATCGAAGTTGGCGAACGAGTCTTGCTGGAAGAAGCTGTGCGTGATGATGGAGAGTTTCTCTTTGATCTTGGTGAACACGGGCTGCTTGCGAGAAATCACCACGAGTGCCTTCTGCACCATGGACCGGGTGATGTCGCGGTTCCGCTCGAGCTCCTCGGGCGACAAGTCCTGGGTCTTGACCTGGCGCACGCACGAGCAGCCAAAAAGCGTCTCCAAGTGGTTTGGGTTGCCGTCAAAAGCGTCAATGTCGGCCTGGTTGTCGAGCGACACGTGCCGGGCAAAGTCGTAGACCAAGTTGAAGTTGGAGAAGGTCTCCTCGAACAAGTGGGCGCCGTCGGGCAACGCCTGGAACGGGAGGTTCTTGAACAAGTCGGTGTTCCCGTCCAACAGCTTGTGGTAGTTGGAGCGCCACCACTGCACCTCGGGCCCCCTGACGTGGTGGAAGTCCACGACGCAGATGGCGAACACGGGGTCCTCGTTGGAGTCCCGAACCTGTTTTGGTTTGGGGTCTAGGGGCAAGTTCTTGATGTGGATCGGTGGGGCGCCACTGCCCGAGTGCTGGCTGCTGGCCTCGGACTCGCTGACCTGCGAGCCTGTTTTCAACGACTCGGTATTGGACGAGCTGTTGCGGGCCGAGTGCCTGGACTCGAGGTCGGTCTGGCGCATAACCTCGTCGCTGCTGGGCGGGTTCAGCCGTAGCCGCATCGGGCGACACACGAACTCGTCTGGTTTCTGTTTAGGCTCCAGTTTCGGCTCCAGCCGTTTCTGGATGCGGAGCGGCCGGAGCTGGAGCTTGGCAAACTCGGCGGGGTCCGTTTCGTCAGGCTGGGACATGGTGATCGGATGCGCACTGGGTGCAAACTGGTGGGGTAACGTGGCAGAGGAAAAGGGTGGAAGTAGATTGAACAGGCAGTGACCCAAAGTATGGGGATAAGAGATGAGCTTGAGATCAAGTCTGGAGTGAATTGAGTGATTGAGTGATTGCGTGGGGTCAGGTGATTGGGTGGGTGATTGAGTGGTGCGTGGATTAGAGTGGAGTTGGGCCAGGTGCCTAATCGGGCTGCTCCGTCTGTTGATTCTTTTGATCTACGATCAACATGGCCATATACCCAATGTCTATAAACCTTAATATCCACAGTTGCCGCGAGACGGAGATTTTTTTGTATGGATGTCTTGGAAAACTGACGGAACTGACTGGTGGTTCTGGCGATATACGCTTGGTCCCATGGCTTACCACCTGCGGTCCAGTCGCTGCCAATATAACATAGAGGCCTTGTATCGAGTCAATGCCAATTGACAAATGTCCAATTGCACTAAATTCAAAGCATTGCAAGTTTTGGCTCAAAGTGAATTTGGAATGTCGATTCGCCGTCGGAAGCCTCTCTTGCGGAGCGAGGAGTCCGAAAGTCCGAGACGGTCTTCAGAACATCGATCTCCGGCAATCGGAAAGCACAGTTTTTGAAGAAGGAAGACTCCAGAAAATGCTTCCCCCAGCCAGCAACTACAACTTGTCGCCGCCGTGGCGCCGGGGGCCCGATTCCCCCTGGTCACGTGCGGGGCCCCTATCAATATATAAAGGAGGGTACTTGCTGCCGAAATGCACCAACCACCACCTCCACCATGACTCTCTCCTCCGGCTCCAAGTTCCCTCCCAGCATTGAGTTTGCCTACATCCCAATTGAGTTGTCCTCCGTCTCGCAGGACGACGCCTTGGCCTGTGCCAAGCCCCTCCCCTTGAAGTTGGACAAGGTGCTTGAGCAGAACGCCGGCTCCAACGTCTTGTTTGTGGCGGTGCCCGGCGCCTTCACGCCCACGTGCACAGAGAACCACATCCCTCCTTACTTGGACCACTTGGCCGAGTTGAAGAAGGACAAGAACATCTCCACGGTGATTGTCTTGAGTGCCAACGACCCGTTCGTGATCAACGCCTGGGGCAAGTTGTTGTTGAAGAACGCCAAGTTGCCCAGCGCCGACGCGCCGCAGGTGATCTTTGCCTCCGACCCCAACGCCAAGTTCTCCGTCGACAACAACATCTCGCTTGACTTGACCGAGATGGGGTTGGGTGTCAGAACCGGCCGCTACGCTTTTGTCGTCAAGAGCGACACCAGAGAGGTCACCTACTACGGCGTGGAGTCCGGCTCCGGCGTCGAGGCCAGCTCCTACGACGCTGTCTCTGCCGCCAAGTTGTAGATAGTGACTTAGTAATCGATAGACTTTAGCAATGGTCAGAAAAGTAGAGATAGGGAATAAAAGCAGTAGCTATTCGGTTGTTTAATCGGATTAATTGTCTCGATTGACTTCAATACGGGCAACTGACTGTCCAGCTCGGCAATTGACTTTCCAGCTCGGCAATTGAATTTGCCCAACTCGGCAATTCACATCCGGTGAGGTCGGCCTTGCTGAGCAATGCGCAGCCGCTCCAAAGTGGTCCGCTAAACGAATACACCTACACTTTGCTGGGCTTTTTTCTACTTCTTCTCTCATGCCATTCTCAGGCAGCTATGGCATTGTCTACTTACAACTGGCCAGAGGCGTCGATGGTGATTCTGGCCTTGGTGGCACCGGAGTTGGAGCCGTAGGACTCAACCTGCTTCACCACATCCATGCCCTCAACAACCTCACCAAAGACAACGTGCTTGCCGTCCAACCAGGGGCAGGCCACGGTGGTGATGAAGAACTGAGAACCGTTGGTGTTGGGGCCGGCGTTGGCCATGGACAACAAACCAGGTCTCTCGTGTCTCTTGGAGAAGTTCTCGTCGGCAAACTTCTCACCGTAGATCGATCTGCCGCCGGTACCGTTGCCTCTGGTGAAGTCACCACCCTGCAACATGAACTGGGGGATCACTCTGTGGAAGGCGGAGTTGGCGTAGCCAAAACCCTTCTCACCGGTGCACAAGGCTCTGAAGTTCTCGGCGGTCTTTGGCACGACGTCGTCGTACAACTTGAAAGTCACTCTGCCGAGCTTGTTGTTGTTAGCGGAGATGTCAAAGTAAACCTGGGTCATGGTGGAGGAACGTCGGGCGGACAACTGGGGTGCGGAACCGCTTTATATATGGGGCCGCTTTTTTCGCCCTCCCTGGGCCCGCGACAGCCTTCGCTGGAAGTGAATGGAACCCGCACGGTGCAGGACGGACCGTCTGGTTTTCGGAGCCCAGTGTGCCAAGGTTGTGGGGCGCACGATTGCTGGGGCCCGCACGACCGGCACGTGCCGGGCCGGGGTCCCCGTGGGACAGTGACGGCATGGATCGGGGCAAAGGACGGTCCGGGACAAGAATGGTCCGGGACAAGAATGGTCCGCGATTGCGAGATTCCGAAATTAGGCCACAGATGGTACGGGACCGAGGCAGTCCGGCGAATCAGCCATAGCTTGGGGAATCAGTGACGGTTTGGGGACTAGAAATCACGACGCTCCGGGATTACGACAGTTTGAAGGCCAGGGACCACGACGGTCCAGATCTCAGGACAACCTTAAAGCCGGCCAGTTTGGTCTGCGCTATTGGCAACGAGCCAATGGCAAGGACGGACTAAGTCTGCCTCGATCATTCGGGACTGGAGAGTCTGGGACTGAATATCTGGACCTGGATAGCGTGGCACTGGATAGGACAGTCTGGGACTGGGGATTTTGGAACTGGCTAGTCTGGGGCTAAAGACAGCTGCGGACCAGCTGTAGTGCTGACCCCTCGTAGAGAAGTGTCGATCGGGGATCGGGAACCAGCGTCGGGAAACTCGTAGGAGATTGTGGGGTCAGTGACCAGCTATTGTGTGGGACTCGCGGGGACCGGGACCAGGGTCCGGGACCACAGTTTGGAGCCAGAGTCCGGGGACCGGGACCAAGGTTCGGTGCCCGGGACCACAAACGTCCAGTCCGAGGACCCTCGGTGATGCTACCTCAGCATGTAAGCGGATTTAATGCTAGCTGGTTCACGAGTATTCCCAGTACCCAAACGCTTCTGTCCACGGCTCCAGTCAGAGGATCTCACCGGGTATTTACCCCAGCTTTAGTACCCATTGATGGAAAGCGTCTCCTCATGGTCAGGGCTTCTTTTTGGAGCAATTTGCTCGTAAGAATGGCAGCGTGCCGTCCCTGGCCTATCGCTGTCCTGATGTGAATTAGCTGCTCGAGAATCTGCCTCGACGCAATTGGCCAACTGCTGGACCTGCCTGCTGGACCCCGGTCCCTCCGGTACGGGCCCGGCACGGGCCCGGCACCAAAGCCTCAATACCATGCGGATAGACGGTGCCAGACTAACGCCATGCGCTCGTGGAAGCGCCCCTAACAATGTGGCTAGACGGCCTAGCATTAGCCATTGGCCCACAGCCACTCCGGCCCGGCAAAAAGAGACGTTGGCTGTGACGTTACGTGAGAGTAAGCGAGCTCTGCCGTGTATATTTCTGGTTATTTTTAGGCGGGAAAGGGACCTAACCGGCGTCTGCGGTCGTATCTGCAAGAGCGGCCATCCCGCAAAGTGCTCATCTGGTGGGCCCGATGAGTCAAGCACTGCGGGGCCTATTTTTGGCAGTGGGGCCTGAGAAAAAGGTCACGGCGCCAGACCAAAGACCCAGCCCACAAAACCACAACGTGTCACGCGCGGGGCGGCTGCCACGGAACCTGGGGCACCACCCGCCTGGGAAAGAATAAACCCCAGCGGCGGACCCTCAACAATAAGGCCTCGTGGAAATGACATGGCACAACAGGGCCACCGCGGCGGCAGATGCAGGGCATGCGTTAGGCCACGCCGTGCACCTAAGTATAGAAGTCGGGGCCGCGTCCGGGCCCTGTTGCGTGGCTAGGGCTATTCACCACAAGCGGGGGTCGGGGTGCTCGTTTCGGTGCCGAAGACGCCAAAAGCTAAAAGCGGGGGCCCTGGCCAGACCGGGCCGAGGGACCCTTTCTGGTGGCCGTTTGGGGACGAGGCAACTCGGGGCGGTGCCGGGCCTGCGCACAGAAGATGCAATTTACGATCGGCTCTACCCACTGGAGCACCACATGCCTTTCCCCATGTGGCCGTGTGCGCACCACTAATATTGCCTGGGTCGTGGTCCATGACCTCGATGGCCCGCCAACCCGTCAAGGTGAGATTCCGCCGCCCACCGGTCAATTTCAGGCGCAAAGCGCAAGCCGGGCAATTTGCCGATTGTTTCGTTTAGTCCGCCACGAGCCCGGGCCAGCACCGCCTCTCGCTAATCGGCCCAAGCCTCGTTTGCACCGCGTCGAGGAGGGACTAACCACGCAGGTTAGGGCAACATCTATTTATTGCCCGGGGCTTCGATGGCAGTGGCGGCCACCCGTGTTTTTATTGTTTCGCCGTGAGCCCATTTAGCCCCGGCTGCCTGGTAATTACGCAGCCCGCTGCACTTCCCTGCAGTTTGTCGCCTAGCGTTGCGCCCACGTGCAGGCGGAACTTGAGTAGCTTTGTGTGATTACTATATAAGAACTCTATTTCTATTCGCCAAATACTCTCTCCGTCCCTGTGGCTTTGACACCTGACCCACTACCAAGCCGCTTGCTCTGCCAGCAACCACCAACGCTCTCCCCACAATTCCTTTCCCACGCCCAGCCTCCCGCATCATCACCGGTCCCCACCTACTCCCCGAGCTTTGTACCCCACTCATCGGCCCATCACCAACTCCACTCCAGGCCAGCACCCACCAGCGGAGTTCCTTCACCGCCACATCTCCCCATATATTCTTGCATCCCTCCCACAAGCAATGCCGTTTGTGTCGCCCGTGTCCACAGGCCTTGCCCGGGCCACATACGTCTTGGACTTTGTCATTTGCAAATGTCTCCACAACCCGGTTGTCGCTGCCGCCCCGCTTCTCGGGTTCTTGGCCTACATGTCCACGCAGCTAATGCTGGACAACATCCAGGTATTCCCCTGGACCCTGGCCGACCTCTGGCTGGACTTGTCCCACCACGCAGTCAATGTCTTGTTCATTTTGCGGTTCCCGCTAGCGCTGAAGTCCCCGTTGAAAGTCTCGGGCGGCAAAAAAGAGTACGTGCTCTTTGCCTTGCTTGTTTCACGGGCAGCGCTGTTCTTGTACCAGCAGACGTTGGACGATACGCCCAACACCCTTCTTCTGCGCTTGTTGTACATTCTGATCTTCGGACCCTTGGTGCTTCCCGTGCTAGATATCGCCGACTACTTGCTCCCGAGAAACGCCTCTGATGAAGACGAAAAATCTGCAGTCCAGGAACGCCTGATTTCGGGCATTCTTCTGGACGTGAACAACAACCTCGCGTCATTTTTGATGGCCCAGTCTTTCACATACATCAGCACCCACGCAGACGTGCTACAAGAAACGTGGCAGTGTCTTGCGTACAAGGCGGCCACCTACTCCGTGAAGTTCCACTTGATTTATTGCTTCGTGCTATATCAGTTGGTGATTGGCATTCACCAGGTGGATGAGATCCGCAGATACTCGGAGATCTACACGCCCGTGACGCTCATGACCCCCAAACCGTCGTTGGTCTCCCGTTTAGTCTCGAACTGGTCCACCCGTCTTCTTCTAGTGGTGAGCGTCTGGCTGGTGGTCTACGACGTAGTTGTGTTGTGGGCTTGCCGTGTATATGAATAAGGAGGCTTGATAGCGACGCCCCGCGAGGTGGATGGCGCAGCCAAAAATAGCATACCTCTAGCATGTTCGCCATGTAGCACTATTTTCGCCGTGATGCGTCGAGCCTCCCGTCTAGCATCGAGCAGCATGCCCCAGCTGCAGATGGCCCAATCGCGAGACGCTGTATTTTTTGATAAGGGGTGCCTTCACATGTCACCAGTCCGAGCGGTCGTCGTACAGCGCAAAGGTCTTGTCCCACACGGCATCAACAGTTTTGAAACTCACCTTCTTGATGACGGCGTTCCGCCGAACGCCGCCCTTGAGCTTGAGATTGTGAAGAAGCGCATGTCTGGCTTCTCGGTCAATTCCCTCGAGAAGTTTCGTTTCATACTTGAACACGGCCTTGCCGAGTGAAGATTCTGTCCTCGTGCAGTAGGGCAGCATGCACACCTCGTCGTCGTCTGCCGTATTGTAGCGGGACGGAGTTGTATGCGGGCCCGGCTTCGAGCCAGCTTTTCCAGCGACGCCGCATCTGCATTCCGGATGCAGCTCCTCGACTTCAGAACGTGTTGCAGGCTCCGAGTGCAGATGACTGGACCCCGCTGCGTCGGGATTTCCGTGTATTGAGAGATCGGCTGATTTTGCCTTCCTTTCTCCAAACGAAAATGGCTCCTGTAGTTTGGTCTGTTTTGGCGGCCTCGCTAAGGCGCCAATATCAGAATCGCTGTCGGACGTAGGCATGAATTCGTTATCCGACCCGTCACTGGTCAGGTCGAACAGGCCGGGCGATCTTGGAGTTTCGGTGCCTGCGCGTGCAGATGAAGCTTTGTTTTGGCTTGTCACCCGGCTGGCGCCGGACCTCGTAACTCTTTGCCTGGACTCCGGAAGATGAACAGTTGCGGGAAAAACCTGGTAGTCGTTCAGGTGCCGCTGGAAGTCCTCTTCAGCACGCAACGGGTCCATGAAGTTGCGCTCCATGAGAAGAAGGTCGTCGCTCTGATAGACCATCGCCCTTTTGAACAACCGCCACCCGGTGCCCTCTGTTTCGAAAATCTCGGTGAAATCAACAAACACTTTCAACTGGAGCGACTTGCGGAGGTTGTACCAGTACATCTCAAGCACGGGGCTCTTGCCGTGGCGGTATTTTGACCTGTGGCCACTGGCCGGGGTTTCAAAAAGCCTCAAGGACTCGGTCGCCGCCCAAACATCTTCACGCGTCACCTCTCTTTGCACTTGCACGTCTCCATTGAATTTGGGATTTTGCACGAGGGCAGCGTATAGCTGTCGGGTCTTGAGGCGAACGAGCTCGTCCAAAAGCACCAGCGACTCGAAGGTGAGGTTGCCACGATTCTGGTGCGCGAGCTTGGGAGTGATTCGATTACCCTGGTAAATACGGGCAAGCTCGTGGGCAACGTTATAGTCGATCAAGCCCTCCACGACCTTGGGCTGGTCTTCCTCGTCTGGTGTTTCGGGTGTCGGGGCAGCACGATACGAGTCCATCTCCGCCGGTCTGAACACATACCTGTTGAAGGCGAGAAGTGGCTCGTGTTTCAGCATCATGACGCTTTGCTTCTCCTCGTGCTCCATCCAGACGCCGTCGACCTCGAAGGCAATAGGAAGTCCGGCGTACGACTGGCCTCCTTTCACGGCCTTGAAAACAAGCGCCTCATCGTCCTGGCTCGTGTTCACGATATAAGGCCGCTTCATAGCATGCAACAGCCGCTTGAGAAGCAGGTAGTACACCCAGATGTCCACAAGCAGTTTCTGCGGTAGATGCTTGGCAATGTCGCTGGCTCGGTGGATGGTGTAGCGGGCGAGGCAGTTGAAGAATATGTTTTTCTCCTTCGGCGTCCAAAAACATCCGGGCACAGAGTGTATCTCTGAAAGGGGAGCAATGCCGTTGTACACCACCTCGGAGTCGGGTTTGTCCCGGGGATCCATCTCGTCCGGGCTTGCAAAGTCTAGCGGGTTGTCTGAGAAGTAGTGTGCACCCGCCAAAGTGACCTTGCTTGGTTCTAGCTGTTTTTCTAGGGCAGCAGGGGTATCGTCCAAGTAGTCCAAAGCAAACACTGACTTCACGTGAGTGTTGTAGACATTCACGTAGCGCCTGTAGCTTTTTGTGTACTTTTTCTTTGGAACGGGTTCTGGATCAGGCGGCCGCTCCGCAAGGGCCCTTTTGGCTGGAGCTACTGTGGATGATTTCATGTTTCTCAAGACAGGAAGTGCGGGAGAGTCTGATTCTTCCGACAGTGGTGCTTCTTCTGTCTCTGACTCTGCATTGAGTGGAGTCTCGTTTACTGTTAATGGCTGACCTGCAATGCCTGAACTGTTCGGTAGTGAAGAGGCTTCAATCTGGCTTGGAGCGTCCGATTCGTCTGACAGTGGGGCGTCTTCTGTCTCTGAGGCCGTGTCTTGTGGGTTTTCATTTCTCATAGGAGGTCGGGGTGAAGCACCTGAATTACCCGAACTCTGAGACTCCCCTGTCACTGGGGCCGACTTTGACGGTTCCTCAATTTCCACGACAGATTGTTCTAGAGGGTCTGAAGATACCGGTGCTGAAACATGTTCTGACCGTAGATGTGCATTAGCGGAATCTTCCCCAGCAGGTGGACCTGGAGTGTCCGACACATCTGACATTGAGGCATCTGAGTCATCGGCCATGGAAGCGTCTGAATCATCTGACAGCTCATCATTTGAACTTTCTGACTGTTGAACTTCTGAATCATCAGACTGTTGAGCATCTGTGCTATCTGACTGCTGGGCATCCGAGTCATCTGGAGCCGTATTTGGTGAATGTTCGATTGTTGGATGAGATTGGGGTGGCATGTCTGAATTACCCGAAATCTGAGTATCCTCTGTCACTGAAATCGAGGTTGACGATTTCTGGTTTCCCACAACATTCAAATTATGTGAATTTTCCGGTAGCAAAGCGCCCTCTGACTGTAGATTTGTATTAGAGGATTCTGTCGCAACACGTTCGCTTGGAGCCTTTGAATCATCTGACACTGAAGCATCTGAATCATCTGACAGTTGAGCATCAGTGTCGCCTGACAGTTCAGCACCAGTGTCGTCTGACAGTTCAGAACCTGAGTCCTCTGACAGTTCAGAGCCTGAGCCCTCTGACAGGTCAGCACCTGATTTGTCTGACAGGTCAGCGCCCCCTGTCTTAGTAGCTGCATTTGGTGGATGCTCGATTGTAGTAGGAGATTGGGGTGATGCGTCTGAAGTGTCCGAAGACTGAGCGCTCTCTGTTTCATCTGAAAAGGCTTCCTTTGTCATAGCAGGCTGAGGTGGAACATCTGAGTCGTCCGACAGCGAAGCGTCTTCTGTGGCTGGTGACGCATTCGGCAGGGCAGACTCCATCAAGGTGTATGCGATGATCGCATGCACGCGCACATCTCAGTGTTCCATATGACTGAGTAGCAGGTGTCGATCCCGGCAATTGAGAAGAGATTTTTGACGGACAAAAAAAAAGAAAGAAGTGTTTTGTTTTGAGTATATACAAAATCTTTTGCCTGCTGATCCAATCTCCAAAAATCGCATAGAACAGGCATCACCCCGTAAGTCTCCTCCCTATCATTGTCCATCTGAACCATCTTAACTTCGATAAATTCGTTGGACCACAATGGGGAGGGTAGTTTGCAGTCACTAGTTAATAATAAGCTATCAAACAGTCCCAAAGCTTGAGGAGTTTCTGATCGTTTGCGTGGCAATGTTGTACTGCAAACGTTCGTTTGGTGAGTTTGCAATCAAAGGTTCCTGGACTCTGCTCTTCACGTAAGGTTTTCGGCGATTGAAGTTTTCAGAGCAACAATAACACTTGTCAGTGTTGCTCTATTCATGTTATTTACCATGTGAAGGGGCCGATAGAAAAGCAGGATTCATGAGCTTGACTGTTGGGCCACCACGGCTCCTGTCCTCAGGCCATCGATCTGAGCCAGTCCTGTAATAACTGAAGTATCCTGATTGAGCTTGATTGTGGATTTGCTTTCATTCGGCTGTCAACTCATCAAAAATTACTGATTCTGGTTAGAGTCCAATCACTAGTTCGTAATATTCTGCGAGCGCACATTGAGAACCCAAAATGCTCGAAGTTACACAAATTGCAACTGACACCTAATCACAAGCCAATAGCAAATGCCTTCGTGAGCTTCATCTAAAAATTTTCATGACAATACATCTCAGCCAAATCCTAATAGCTCACATGTCAATGCATAGCTAAGGCCATGGCTGCGGCGGGTTGCATATGAGACAACGGTGGACTAGCGCGATGTCTCAGGTGAGACACCCGATGAGCTGCGCGTCAGTGGATCGACATCTCCAGAATCACTAAGTTTCCTACTGTAGGGCATTTACAAGTTTGGGCAGTATTATAGCCCGAGGTCACGCCACTTTCTTGCACCAATGTTATCTGTACTTAAACTATACGACAACTACCATCAGACCGGCCTCAAGCCGAGCCTTCGAAATTAATTAGACAAGCGGTTCGGCGACAACTAGTCACCCTCTCCCCGCTGGCCGTAGACTGGAATCTGCATTCACAAAATATCAGACCCGGCCGTAGCCCTACTCAAGAGACACGTTCTGGACCATCTCGCTGAGGCCCTTATCCTCGTCCTCAATATCCTCCCATTCGCTGTCGTGATTTTGAAGAATCTCCGGAAGAAACCGCCGCGGCTCATCGTTCTCGGCACAGATCTCCACGTACTCTTCGGGCACTAGTCCGTTTTCGCCCGTTTCCGGGTTCTCGGCCACAAGCCAGCCCTGGCCGTGGCGGTAGGAGATCCAGATGGTCTGGCCTTCCTTCAAGTCCACCTCGTTGTCGTTCTCCAGCTTGAAGTCAAACAACGCAATGGCCTTCAGGTTGATCTCGTCCAGCGAGTAGGACAGGTACAGCGCCTCGTCGTCACTAGAGGCCCGGTCGCTCCAGAACGACGAGCGGGAACTGACAGGGTAGTTCCCTAGCCGGAGCGGATGGCCTTCTTCGTAGGCAAAGTCGATTATGCTTGTGTTGGGCGCACATAGCGAGTTTTCGTTCATGTCGGGGTGGAGTGACGAGCAGCCAGATGTGGGGCTGTGCTTGAGGATGTTCTTTCTGCTGTACCTCGAAGAGGTAAATTGCTAAAGATATCTCTGGGGAACAATCGGTGCGGCTCGGAGGCACGGGTGTGGGATGGGGTCAGAGCAGGCCCGCCGGTGCCACCCCATCCAAAGAGGCCAAGTAGTGGCTCAATTGATTATTGGAGATATTAATCAACTCTCTAATAGGCACAATCCCATGATCTACTTCTTAATTGTGGCCCTTCGTGGGACCTGGCACCGCACCCGTACACCGCCTGCGAACGCTCAGGCCTAGCATCGCCAACCCATCGGGCAGCCTTAACGAAAATGGACCCAGCAGAGGAACAGGAGCAGGAACTCGAGGTGCTCCGCTCGATATACCCGGATGAGCTCGAGGAAATCTCGCCCACCCACTTCACAATCCGCATCAGTCTAGACACAGAAACAGACAGGAAACATGCCATGGTGCTTGATGTGCGGTACCCCGAACAGTACCCCGAGGTGGCCCCGCTTCTAGATGTGCAGGCCATTGTCGAGGCCGTCTCCGAGGACGAGGATCTGGACTCAGACGACGACGAGAAGTTTGTGAGTTTGGCCGAGACCATCGACTTTGAAAAGCCAGACATACAGCAGCTTGTCACCAAGCTCAACGAAGAGGCCGAGATGAACGTCGGCATCCCGTCAGTTTTTGCCGTGGCAGCATTGCTCAAGGACGAGGCCGAGCTCTTATTGCATCAGAAGATCAACAACGCACAGAAAAAGTACGACGAGGCGCTTTTGGCCCGCGAGGCCGAGGAGCAGAAGAAGTTCCACGGCACGGCAGTCACGAAAGAGTCGTTTTCCAAATGGAGACACGACTTCAGAGCAGAGATGAAGATCGACGAGAAGGACGTGGCCCGGTTCGAGAAAATGCACAACGGCAAGATGACCGGCAGAGAGATCTTCGAGAAGGGTTTGGCCGGCGAGGAAGACGAGGACGACAACTTGGACGACTTGGCCGACGCCGTGGCCAAGGAACTATAGTCTGTAATACATGCATCGGATAGACACCAGGAAATTGGGAACTTAGAATTAAGGAAGAAACCGTCTAAAAAATCTTCCGCTACACACCGGCCACCTTCTGGACGGCCTAGTCTTCGAGGATCGAGATCCACTGCCACACCTTCATCACCTCGCCGTGGATCTCCAAGAGCTCGTGCTTCACGTTGGAGTTGCGGTCGACCTTGCGGCTCACAGCCTCCCACAACCGCATCTTGTGGGAGAGGTTGTTCTCCGAGCTGAGAATCAAGTCCCGGAGCTGGATAGACCCAATGTACTCGGGGAGCTCCGACGAGTTCTGCGCCAACTTCGCCTGCCGCTGGAGCTTGGCAAGCACCTCGTGGTAGATGAGATCAACTTTCTGCGTGAGGAGCCGGGACTGCGTGTACCGGCGATAGCCCACCACTAGCGAGACGGAAACCACAAGTAGGGCCACAAGAACGCCCCGGAAACGCACCGCCAACGTCAACGCCGTGTTGGACATCAAGCAGTTGAAGCTGACGTGCGATAAGGCCGTTGATCGAAGAACAGTGTGCGGCTGGTACGTCTCTGCAACAGTGCTGTTATCGTGAACAGCGGGGTCTGCGTGATGAGACTGTGGGAACTGCGGAGTTAGTAAATCCAGAGAAGAAACGGTTACTTGCCTTACAATTATCTCGGGCTCCTTGACCAACTCTTCGGCCAGGCGCAGCCAGAGGTCTTCGAACTCCTCGTTCGAGATGTACGGTGCTTTCAACGTGAGAAGGAGATCGTGGAGCTCGGCCAAGCTGATGCCTGCCGACTCGTCGTCGGCGTCGGCCCGTCCACAGTTGGTGTTGGCGTTGCGAGCACGCAAGAGGTCAAGAGCGACGTTGATCATGATCTCGATTTTCTCGGCCTTTTTGGTGTCGGGAACACACCTCTGGGCCTCGGGGTTCACGGGGAAGTAGTCAAAGTACCACGGGGCGGTCTTCACGAAATCTTCGTAACAAGCCAACTCGAGCCGTGGGAAGCACCTGGCGTGGGCTGGGCACGGAACACACTGCGGCCGGAAGTTCAGGTCAAGGTACGTGCCAAGGTCGAGAAGCACTTTCGAGGTGTCCGGGGTGTCGGGCACAGTCGGGGTGTAGATTTCGTGGCCGCAGTAACCAACAAGGAGGGTCTGCTCTTTATACCAGTAGGCAAAGAGAAGGCCGGCCATCAAGGTGATCCAAATCAAGGACATGAAGATCTTGCGGAAGATGTTCAAGGACACGGGCCGAGCGTCTGCTTCGTCGTCTTCATCGGCCAGACCAGGCTTTGAGTCCTCGACTTCCTGTTTCACGTCCTCCTCGTCATCGAGATCCTCGAAGTCCGCCCCAGTCTGTTTCCCGGAGCCTTGTGCCGCCCGTTTCACGCCGCTGTCCAAAATCGCATCCGCCAGAATCTCTTCGGCCATAGATGGCGATAGGAGTTTCTGCTGAATGCGGATGGGCCGTCTTGGCGTGATGTCCCGCTTGCTTTTGATTTTGGGCCGCACGCCGTCCAAGTCGACGCCCAAGAGCGTGGCAAGCTCTGCATTTGTGGTGGACTTGGTGGACTTCTGGCTCTTAAGATTGGCCAAGCTGTTGTCAAAGTCGTCCGCACTGTCCTCCGAAGCAATTGTGGTGTCGTGCTTGCTGGCAGCAGGAGAGGTTTCTTTCGAGGAGCCGACTGGCAATTTCTGCAAGCGAGGAGTGGGGATCTTCTCTGGTGTTCTGATTCTGTCTAATAAGGGTGTGTTGATCTTGGTCTTGGCGGCGGCGGGAGTAGTGGCTCTGCTCCGGCGTTTGGTGCCGCTCAAAGTCCGATCGGGGTCAGAAACCAGTGGCGTTTTCACTTGGGGAGTGCTGGGCGTCGAGCCACGGAGCTTTTTGAGGCGTGGGGTCGCCACGGGTGACGTGTCGTCGTCGCCAAAGAACAAGTTACCCTTTTTGGGGGACTTGGTTTCTTCGGTGCGTGTTTCGGGGCCATCCTGAAGGACAATTTTCCGTTTCCGGGTGCCGTTTCCCAGCATGGTGAGGTCCTTGACACGAGAAGAAGACGATTGCTCTGGCGTGGACTCTTCGCTTTCGGCAGGAAGTGGCGACTTCACCACAGGCTTCTTGTTGTCCAGCACACTGACTTCCTCATCCAGCGTGACCTTCTCTTTCTTTTCTTTCCTTTTTCTGCCCAGCTCCTTCTTCTTCTTCGGCTCGGGTTTCACAGGCGCCTCCCCCTCCGAAACACTGATGATCTCCGATTCGGACTGTGCTTCTTCCATCTTGGCCTCAGCCTTGATATTCTCCTTCGTAGCTATCTCCTCCAACAAAGCCTCTGCTTTTGCCGCCTTCTTTGACTTTCTCTTTAACTTCGGCTTCAGCTCATCCTTTGGCTTGTGGACCTTCCCGTCCGTTGTGTTCAGGTCTTCATACAAACGAAGCAACTCGGACTTCTTGGCGTTGGAGGCGTAGTCCACGCCCCGCTCAAATAACACGCAACGCAATTGGGCCGAGGTCAATCTCTTGGGCTTAGCTGAATTGTTAGTAATCGTCAGGTTTCACGGCGTATACGTACCCTCGTCTGAGTTGTCTTGGTCCATGGTGTTGATACTTCGCGCACCAAAACAAATCACTGCGAAGACGAGGATGAGGTCTAAATACAGAGATGAGATCTAAGCGAATCTAAAAAGCAATCGTTGGACATAAATAAATGTGCTGCGAGGCACTCAGAAGTACCGGACTAAAATACTTCTTAAGTCAGAGACACCCGCTGAGGTACGGGTACGAGCTCTCGAGCAACTTGAAGCATGCAGCGTCCTCCTCGGGCTCGGAGATCCCGGACTGCGTCATGTTGACCGGGAGCTCCAGCAACAACTCAAGGCGCATGTCGCCGTCCAAGTAGTTGATGTGTGGGTTGAAGTCCACCCGCGTGCACTGCAGCCAGTCGAGCTGCTTCAACAAGTTGGCCACGGTCATCAAGCGGGCGGCGTTGTTCACCGACAGCGTGTTGCCGGCGTGGTACGAGACACTGAGCGACGCCACGGGCGGCAACACGCAGCGCTTGGTGATGGTGTAAAGTTGCGGCACGTCGGCCTCGGCCCGCTCCTCGATGGCAAGGACCAAGCGGCACCAGTGCAGGCGGCTAATTTTGGCGAGCACGTCCTCGCTGTTGGCGGTCGTGAGAGTCAACGACACTTTCCGGGGCTCCATCGCTTCTGACTGCTTGTGGAGCACTGCCACCATATGATCTGTTTCCATCTTGGGACGTTTGTGCTGGGGGTCACCTCGAGGGGTCTACGCTAAGGGACTCAAGGCTGAATATTCTGGGGGTGTTTTTTCTCAATATGGTGGCGGGTGTCAGTAGTTCAAGAAGCTGATGGAGACTCTGTGGGCAAAGATGACAAACGCGGTCATAAACGGCGTTAGGCTAAGGAAGAACAAGTGGTTGGTGTTGGTGAGCCCAGGTGGTGGGCGGCTAGCGTTAGGGATAGCCCGCGGCGGATGTACTTTCCTTATCGGGGCTAGTGCACGTGACGCGGGGATCGCAGCCCGTTTCTTTTTTTCTCGGGGAGCTATTGCGGCCCCAAGAGGGAAAATTGCAGCGGCCATGAGCGAGACCGAAAAAAACGGCCGACTCGTGAGGCTGGCGCGCGACCAGGGTCTAGCCAGAGACCCGCGTGCGGAATAAAGCCAAAGTCCCACGGCGTACGCCATTCTGCATTGAGACTACGTAAGCCGGCATGGGGCGGCTGGGCCCCCAAGCAGCGGTCCATTTCGGGACGCGTGCTGGCGACGACATACCGTCGGAAGCGATATTCAGATCTCCGAATCCGACCGGGAGGCATGTATTCCAGGACATAAGCTTCGCGTCCGCACGCGTGCCTGCGTCGCGCGTCTCCTAGTCCGTTAAGCTCGCCGCGACATCTGCCTTGCGACATGGTGGTCGCAGTGACGTCAAGCCCGCTACATTTTTTTCCACGACCCACCAGGCGTAACGGGCGTCCTCGTGACCCATGTGTTGAGGCGTCATGTGACTATAGGGGCGGGGCGACCTATATTTTTTCCCCAAGTTTTGGGACCGTGGGCGGAACACGTGGAGTTAAAACGGTGTGTCCTGGCGCCAGTGCAACGTTGCTTGTCAAGAAAAAAACCCCCCAGCCCCCTAGGCTCGGACCGGTACCGGCGAGCGGGGCTGGGTTCTTCTTGGCGGGTCTCTCGCTGGGGTGTCCGAGCTGAGACACAAACCCCAACGTCTACCATGTCGCACCGGTGCCGAGCGCAGAGAAGCAGTTCATTTGGCGTGGCAACACACCGGTGGGACGCCTGCAAGTGGCAGCCTGTGGTTTGTTTCATAACATAAACAAATACAGGGTACTTCCGGAATTGGTGCGTGTGCTGCAGCCGCACGATCATGCATGCTCGAGCTAACCACGCAGATCAAACGACGTCCAACAAGGTTTTATCAACTCCCTCCCTTTTGTTCCCTTTCTCAGAGGGTGCTAAGCGCCCAGGTGCAGGGTACTCTTATCCTGTGGGCCGATAAGGGTTGCATCCCCTGGATAAGGTTTGTTTTTGGGGGGCCCCGGTAACGGGATCAAGCCTTGCGCCGGTCTCCGGGGACCCTTTGCAGCGGGAGTAGTGGGTCCAGTGTGGTGGAGCTGCTGCTCTGGCGCGATCGGAGTGTCTGCAGGAGCGAGCATCTCGCTTACTTTTTGATGAGGCGAATTCCATTCGTTTAGCCCGGGCCACAGTGCTCGAGTCCGGCCTGACGCTATTCATCTTTCGGGAGATGCTTTGTTCCGGACGCCACCTAAATTTTTTCTTGTGGTTTCACTTGGCCTCCTCACTCTGGGGACCAAACCCCCTGTGGGTGTTCCCTCGGTTCGCATTCCCCGTACGACATGCCTTTAAGCTTTCATCTTGTACATGCCAGGTTAAGGTATCTGCTGTATCTGGAATTCAAATAGAGTTTTGAGGTGTTCTACATGTATTTTTAATTTTTTTTTTCCATGTCGCATCTGGCGTTAGCTTCCCACAAGCAACTTTTCCCGCTGCCCGTGTGTCGGCTAGCCCTCGCTCACGACGAACGGCCGCATGCAGAGCGCAAAAACAGCGACATTTTCCGGTGCGTGCGGTGGGCTCTAGAATCACAGCACACTGGTTTAATGGCACGGAGAAGGCCGATCTGGCATGATGTGGCGTGGCTCGTAGCACTCCTTCCATGCTAGGCGGGAACTATTTCGGGTACGCCTAAATTTGCCTCGGTTTTGTAGGGCAGCCTCGTTTTTTTCCGCGAGGCAGGTCTAAGCTCAAAGTTTGCACAGGTGAGGCGACCGGACGCTGCATAAGTGGGCGCATGGAAATCTGGCTGGGGCCGGTTGTGTCCAAGACGACGCTTTCTTTCTTTTTTTTTTTTTCCAGAAACTCCTCTTCGCCAAAGCCTACCATGCAAGCTGGTCCGCCCTGGTCTCGGATCTGTTTGATGGAGCAACTCAAGACACTACGAGGCTTTTCCCATCGGGCCAGGCGCCCTCGGATGTGTCGTGGTGGTATTTTCTTCTTCCCCGGTGTTCGCTTTTTTTCGGGTAGCGACGATATATTTTTTTCTCTTTCTCCTCGCCACCCCGGTGGCACTGCCCAATTTAAGTTTGACTCGGTGCTTACGAAGACGGTTTAGAGTTTTGTGGGTCTGGCAAACCCGAAGCCACGCCCTGGGCAGCATTGTCCGTTTCAGAAACCACCCGAGGTTGGACCGGCAGCGGGGCCTCGACAATGGGTGTTTCTCAGGACATCTCGAGCCGGGACTCACTAACCTACGACCCAGCAAAGGCGAGCGATACCATACCATGCTGATGGAGGATGGGCCATGCAGGCACCGTTAGGGTACAGGCGGGGCGGGCGCAAGCACCCCCCTCGGGCAGCGGTCCCCAAAGCGAGTCCGTGCAACGGCGGCCGGCGTGCGCCAGGCGGCGGGAGTCCCGCGTCAGGCACTAGTTCGGAAAAACACCTTGAGGCAGTAGGGCAATAAGCGGCGGTCCAGGCGGCTGCTGGGAGTCGCACCCACGCTCGGAAGCAGCATTGGCGAGTCGCCTCAAAAAGCAGCTGGCCGCGTTGGGCAACCCGCGCCGGCTAAAACTCCTCGCGCGGGCGCCGGCTGCAGCACCGGCCGCGAGCCCCATGCATGCCGTGCGTCAGACAAAGGCTATCGGTGGGAAAAGAACGGCTTTTCTTTCGTTCCCTGCTAGAGATGAAAGGGGAAGCGAGCAGCCACTCCCCGTGTTGTTGCTCGCCCCTGCGAAATCGTACATGGTCGCTCGTCCCTTGTCAAGGCAGACTAACTTTTAGTCTTACGATTTCAGCCTTATAGGCACAAGTCCAGCCGGGCCTGGCTCCCGCTGGCGGGCTTCCGTGCCGCAAGTGGGTTTTCGATGTTGCTTGTTTATGGGGGCGTAGTTCGCTGTGCCGTGGCGTTCGGCGGGTCCTCGGGCCAGAAAACGGGCACTCCTCGTAAAGCGTCTCGTTCACTCTGCAATCGCAGTTGAGACGTGCCTCTGGTCCCATGCACTGCGACTAGCCTGTGGAGTGGGAGGCATGGATCTGGGACCTGCCCGGAACCCGATCTAGATCCGATCGAGATCCGATCGAGATCCGGCCTGTATCTGTGACCTTGATGATAAGGGACCTTTTTTACATTCTCCGTGTAGTCGAGGCGACCGAGTGTTCGATGTTCGGAAGCGAAGCAGCCGGGCCTCGCGTCGTAGTGTGCGGTGGTGCTGGGGCCCCAGCCGAGGAATTTACTGTGGCGTCCGTATGCCGGCGTTGCGGTCTGTGCTCACTCTTGGGGCCGACAATAGATGCCCGAAGGTGCAACAGTGTGCACACACTCTGGGCAACAGCTGATCTTGTCCCCCGGTTATGTCTTCCCAGTGGTGTTACAAGCGGTGGGGCTTTCTTTTTTCCAGCCCAGTTGTTCTCTGCTGTCCGGGGCCCCAGAACAAACACTGCGTGCAGGAGCCATTCGGAGCCCACGACACCGCCTCGCCAGGCGATACCCCCGGCGGGACCACACCCACGTCGCCAGGCCCGCCGGCGCCAGATTATTTTCGCAGGATATTTTCGGGGGGCCTGGCAAGAGTACCACTTCCGGCCCACCCACCGGGGGTAACGGGGGGACATGCAACCCAGTCCCCCGGAAGGCAAAAAAATATCCCGCGACGCCTCTGTGGTCCCCAGCAAGCTTCCGTTTGTCCTCGCTTCTTGTCCGGTCCGCAGCGGGGGCAGCGTCGAGCCTAAGGCCGGAGAAGTCTATTTCGCACATGACGGTTGTATGTTGAGTGCTCATCGTCGCAGCCCCCGGGGGCTTGGGTGGCCCAAATCAGTGATCTTGGTCAGTATAAGCGCTCGGGCAGGAACAATAGTGCTGCAGCCCGCGGGCTGGAGACGGTGGAACCTACGGCCAAACGGCAGGCCGCCGTTGTTCCTTGCCTAAGTGCAACAAAGCGCCGGTTAGTCCCCGGGCCCAGGGCACAACGCCCCAGCCAGGCCGTGGCAGGGGTATCCTTGACCCTAAACGGGGTGCAGGGCCGCAGCACCCGGCTAGGGACACTACTCGCGTCGGCCACCTGCCGCCCTCGTGCGCGCATGCAAGTGAATCTGTCGAGAGTGCGTGTTATCTATTAGCTTACGTTGGTAGGCGCAGGATGCGTTGTCATGGCTGACGCACCGGGGGCGAGTTTACCCGCTTGTTTAAATTAAGCTCAGGTGCATGATTCACAGTGAATCCGTCCGATCTTGCTTCTCGGTATAAAGCACCTCCCATTTCTGCCCAAAACCAACTCCCCTTCCCTCACCGCTCCTCGCGTCTGTGTTTGGCCGCCCGAAACCTATACCCGCTTTCTCCCCGCCGGCTGCCCCCAGTCCACCACCACCCACGCCGTCCCACTCCTGCACCGTCTGCTCGCCGGCCCGCACCCCTCGGCCCAGCCCCAGTGACTCCCTCGATTTGCTCGCACTAGCCCGTTTTGCGTGACACCGTCTCGTGCCCTTCACTTGCCCCCGGCAGCCTCCCACTCCAGCGTGTCTCCGTAGCCCGGCTCGGCGCCCGCTCCACCCACACCCGCACTTGCCCCCCGTCTAGACCAAGTGCTGCTGTTGTCTGTGGTAGAACACGTTGTGCATTTTTGACACATCCTCCATCTCCACATCACCGTCTTTGGCCACCCGGCGTGTCCAGAGCCCCGACCCCCCACCAAGCGCGACCATGCCACAACTACCCTCGGTTTCCGAACTCATGGTGGGCGCCCAGCTCCCCCAGGTCCCGCAGATGATCCCCAGCCCTGCGGCGCTGCTCCAGAAGCACGCAACCTCGACCCCGCACTCGCCCTTGACTTCTGACACAAGCCCGAGACAGTCCAGCTTTGCCTTTGCGCTGGCGCCCCTTGCCGGCCACATCCGCCTGGCGCACTTTGTTGCAGACCGCAACGGCCTGGCGTCCACCGCGTCCACGCTGGTCGGCAAGGCCAGCGTGAGCCTGGTGCTGGGCCTAGACCTCCATCCGCCGGGCCACAACCCGCATCCGGCCATGGAGCACTTCAGCTACCGCGACGGCAGCTTCCTCCTGAAACCGCTGCTGCGTCTGTCGCTGCCGCCCGTGCCCCACTACCCGTACAAGTACGCGCCGGACCACCACGACGCCCACCACGACACCCACCCGCACACACACATGATGCAGTCCTACAACTCGCTGGAGTCCCTCAAGGACGTGCCGTCGCCCCGGACGTCGCCGCGAGAGACCTACCGCCAGCGGCCCGCGTCCTTCTCCCACGGCACGGGCCACAACCCGGGCGCCCACATGATGGCGGTGCCGCCGCACGTGACCATGCCCATGATGTACGGCGCCACGCACGGGCCATACGCAGCCCTCGCGGGCAACGGCGTGCCCATGATGGCCGGGCCCCAGGTGGCCCAACAGCCCGTGTACGGGAACTTGGGGTACCCGCAGGTGTATGGGGTGGTGTCGCCCTATATGCAGATGATGCCTCATGCGCCGGCGTATGAGTACTCTGCAAAGGAGCGCATGTCGCCGGCGCCCAGACACCAGCCGGACCCTAACCATGCTTTGGTGAACAAGCGGTGTATCATCAAGCGCCGCACCCGCACGGGCTGCCTCACGTGCCGGAAGCGCCGCATCAAGTGCGACGAACGCAAGCCCCACTGTTTCAACTGCGAGCGCTCAAAGAAACTCTGTCTAGGGTACGAGCTGCTCCCGTCCGCCAGAAAGGAGCCGGAGAAGGACGGCCGCCTCCTGATCGACAAGTTGTTGTGAACGTGCCCGTGTGGCCGGGCCAGCGGCAAGCCGCCCCCCGGTGCGGAGAATCTCCCTCCGGCCGCCCTGTATACGGGGCCCACTTCCTTGCCTTGTGCCTGCAAGATACCCTCACTGGATGAGGATTCACGCACGATGCTGGCAACAGGTATGGACGTCCATCTGAAATGCATCATTTAGAGCTATACATAGACCGCAGCCTGAGTGCAAGGCAGCTCGGCCTCTTTTTTTTTCTCAATAAATCAGTGATTGTTGAATAATAATTATTATTATTGGTAGAATTTCTTCCGGACCCGTGCACCCCTCTGGGGTGTTTCTCCGCTTCTAGGAATGCGTTCCTCAGCACGGTTTGCTCGCTTCATCTATCGTAATTTGCATCATGCGGCCCGCCGCTTCCATGCACGTCTGCACACAGCAGGCGCAAACCGTCAGGCAGCTTTCTGGACTGTAACGTGCAACCTCGGCAATGCCGTGACATGTGAGCCTGCTTTGCTGGTGGCCCGATAAACCCACCTCAAAACGCACGGCCCACCGCACGGCCCCCCGAACATGGCCCACAGGACGCACCACTGGTCCACCGCACGCACCAGTGGTCCACCGCACGCCTCACACTAAGCCCTGCTGCCCAGGCCCTGCATGGCTCGATGACGAGCGGTTGCACGGTTAACGTCATGGATAGCCCCCGCCACATAACCCCGGGGGCACCCACGCTCTGTGCGCAAATTGGCGGCGGCAAAGTCTACTGCGGGAATTGGCCCTTGGCTTCTGCTGCCCGGCAGGCCGACATTTAACGCCGGTTTCGCTCCGGCCGTCAGGGCAACGTCACGTCCCGTGGCCTTATCGGTTTGCACAGCGTGTGCCGTGAGTGGTATTGTTGGGACCCATTGATGTGGTTGGGTGGGTGCACTTCCTTATTGTTCCGGCTAGGGTCGCCTGCGGCGGGGCCCACGTCTTGTTTCAAAAGTGGTCTGCCACTTGTTCTGTCGCCAGGCTTCTCTACCGGACCGGTGGGGTGGAGGCTTGCTTCAATTCCGGCGTGGGCTGCACGGTTTGGCTTAGACCCTATTCTCGGAGTTATTCCTCTCCGGTGCGACTGTTCTATGCCTGCAAGCCGACACAAGCCTGTTTTTGCTGGTGACGTTTTCCGTGTGCTGGCGTCTTCTAATGTGGGGGGCTTGCTGGAATGGCGGTGACGTGGGTCCCTCCAGAAAATCAATTGGCCGTTTGTTATCGGCGAATGCAGGGTTCCCATGCGCCCTTCCTAAACGGGGTGCCATTAAACGTGGGCGCAATTTTCCGAACCGCAGATTAGCCCATCGCCCAGCATGCCCAGGCGGCCTGAACCGGCGCAAATCAGACAAGTCTTGGGCCGGTACCGGCCGTTGAGCTTCGCCAAATTTGGGTACTGATTTCAGGTGGGTGCCAGAACACGGTGCAGCTGCGCCTTCGTGACCTCAATAATTGGCTGGTCACGCGGTGAAATTCCACACGCCAGGCGATCTCGGAATACCAAACCGGTAAGCACAGTCGCTAGTTTTGCAGGGAACACTGTGGCGTTTCAAGGCTGGAATTGGGCCGTTTCGAGAAGGCCAAACGCCATGGAAAGCGGCCAGTGCAGGTGGAGCCGACCCCACAGGCATGCCAGGAATGGTCAAGGCGAAATTCACAATGGCGTGAAGGTATGTATGTCGTAAACGGAACGGCCGGCCCGATCACATGGGGAGAAGTCTGCGACAGCTTGCCTCACAACTTAGTATGACTTGACGATTTGGGTGGTTCTGTTATGAGGACCGTAACATGTCCTGGGTGGTGAATATCTGGTACTCAGCAGCTGAACCTACCTTGGGCGGATCTGGAATTGGGCAGCTTTACTTCCTGGTAAGAGTAGAAATCCGCCAAATATCATTTGATATCCATGCAGAGATTCAACTCCTCGGAATTGGAGTCTTCACTTCATGTAGCTGTAATCGCCTCAACAGTCACCAACTCCAAACTCCGACGGCAAAAGCTTACCTTCAAGACCTCAAGCTATCACACTAGATTTGTACCGTTCAATCCGGAGAATTTCGGCACCACACAAATTAAAGCGGAGCTTTCGTGTCGTTTTTGGGTAGCCTTTGAAGTGTGTCTCGAACCTTTGATTCCTTGTCGTTTTGAGTACAATTCTTATTATCTTATATTGGATTTCGAGGAGAACTAAACTTGTTGAGCCGTCATTTCCTGTTCGTCTGTCAGCGGCCAATTGTACCTTCTCCGATCGAACCGCTTCATTCGAGGTCTACTGGCGTTTAAACACGCATACTTCAGCGGCACCCAGAAGTCATGAAATATCAGTTTTTAGCGCAACCGCTCAAAGCCAACGCCTGTCGGATTCTAATTAGAGATCGAGCCGACAACTGATCCTTTAGTGGTGACTTTAAATCATCATGTAGGTAGCTCGATGCGGTTAACTTTCCGAACCTCGACTTCTCAGCGGGGACTTGTTGACCATACCTTGCTTTGGTGCTGATCCTCTTCTCTAGCCAAGTAGTTTCCTTGAATTTGAAGTCTCTTTTGACGGAGGAGCTTAACTGTAAGCTCATTGTAGAGTGAAAGCGTACAGCGCCCGAGGCACCGGAAGGCGCTGGTGCCGGTACTTTAGAACCAGCCGTATTTGTCGTTCTTGACTGCCTAAGTCGCAGACAGATACACTTGCCGTGTTTCCCACGCCTGAATCTCGAACCTTGGCAGCGACTCAACGACATATGTTGGCCATGTCAATAGGTCTCGGTGTTGGTTCGTTGATCACAGATAATCTCGGTTCCGCTAAAGCCACTTGCCAAGCGGCCCATCATGCTTAAACACTGACGCTGAGTCTACAACCTTGCCTAGTCGGCACGAGATACCTTCAGTTCTATTTGCTGTCTATTACGCCTTCTCCATCTCTGCCACGACCCAGTCCAACACGTAGGTGTCCTCGATCAAGCCGTCGAGCCGCTGGTAGTGGCGCTCGTTGTACGGGATCATCAGGTCGACGATCTTGCGCACGGCGGCGTCGTCCACGTCGACCTGCGGCAACACCACGGCCAAGACGCTCTGGGCGAGCTCGCACTGCTTGAAGTTGGTGTTCCAGTCCCGCACACGGCGCAAGAGCGCCGCCACCTGCTCGGGCGCAAGGGTCTTGATGGTGGCCTCCAACTTGTGGGAGCCCACGGGCGAGTCTGGGTCGGCGTTGGCGGCCACGGCGGCCCGGAACACGTTGTACACGCGCATCGGGTGGTCCAACGTGAGCGCCAACACCAAGGCGCTGCCCCAGTCGCAGGCGGCGACGTGGTTGGCGAGCGTCTGTTCGTTTTCGACCTTCATGCGCTGCGCCTCGGCCCGGGCCGCCACGAGCTCCTCGGACGTGTCCCGCCACACGCTCACGTAGCCGTCGGCGTCGGCCAGCACCAACAGCCGGCCGGCGTCCCGGGTGTCGAGCGCCCACACGCGGTTGGCGTGCCCGTCCAACGTGGCGAGACACTCGCCCGCCCACACCTTCACCAAGCCGTCGGCGCCCAGCGACACGAGGCGGCGGTCTGCGAGGAAGCGCACGCGCTGCACCGCGTTGGTGTGGCCCTCGTGGGTCGCCGTGCACAGGTAGTCCTTCAACAGCCACACCTTGACGGTCTTGTCGCCCAGCGCGGTGGCCACGAGCTTGTCGTGGTCGCAGAAGGTCACGTCCCACAAGCCGCGGCGGTGGCCGCGGAGCACGCCCACGGTTTCGCTCAGCTGCACCAGCCACACCTTGGCCGTCTTGTCGAGCGACGCCGTGGCGAAATACTCGTCGTTGGGCGCAATCGCCACGGCGTTGATTTCCTTCTCGTGCGCCCGCCGCGTGTAGTCGCTGGCCCGCACGTCGCCGCCCTTAGGTGGGACGCTCCACTTCTTGACCGTGAGATCCGCCAGTGCCGTGACGATGAAGCGGGGCCCGAGCCGCGAGAACGCTGCGCCCGTCACCGCGCCCGCGTGGCCCGTGTACGTGCTGTGCAACTCGAAGCTGTCGTTGTTCCAGCGCCAGACGCGGGCCGTGCCGTCCTTGCTGCCCGTGACGAGCCAGAGCCCGTCGGGCGTGGCGTCGACGCAGTTGAGCAAGTCGGTGTGGCCGGTGCAGAGCGCCACGTCGAGCGGGGCGGCCGGGTCGACCAATCGGAGCGCCGGGGCGTTGGTGGCCATGGCCAAAAGCGTGAGCCCGGGCCCGGCAAAGCGGATTTCGGCGACGGTGCCGTGGTTGCCGGCGACCGTGCGCACCGAGTGGAGGTAGACCGGGTCCGGTGTGTCGAGGGCGACGCCAAGGTCGAGTGGCTCGGGCCGGGGCTCGAGCTGCACCAACGTCTGGTCGCTGAGCGTGGCCCAGAGCGCGGAGTCCACGCGTGCCACGTCCACCACCATCACGTCCTCCAGGGTCTCGAGCGGCACCTCCAGGCCTCCGACCAAGTGGCCGGCCATGTCCCACACCCGCACCTGCCCACCGGCACCGGCCGTGTAGAAGCCGCTCTCGGTGAAGCCAAGCGCCTCCACCTGCTGCCGCACGGCAAACGTCGCCACGGGCGCCCGCAAGTTGCTGCGCTTGTACACCACCACCACCTCGTCCCGCCCACCAGTAAGGTAGTACTCGGCCAGAATGGCCACGCCGCGGACCGCGCCGCTGTGCTCGTGCAGCGTCGCCACACACTTGCGCTTCTCGAGACTCCACACCTTGGCCGTGCCCATCGTGTCGCCCAGCGCAAGCACCCAGTCCGCCAGGTGGAGCTCGCCGTGGAACGCCAACCCGCAGATCGTCGTGCCGTGGCCCTTGAGCGTGTGTGTCATGTACAGCCCGGCCACGTCCCACACGTACACCACGCCGTCGGTGGCGCCAAACGCAAAGAGCGCCAGCGTGGCGTCGGCCACCGCCATGTACACGGGCGCCAGGAACCGGTGCTGCTTCACCACGGCGCCCAGCTCCACGTCAAACACCCGGAGCTGCTGGCTCTGCGACACAACCGCCACGCGGGACCCGTCGGGCGTCATGCAGAGCGCCGTCACCGTCTCGCCGTCGCCTTCCAACGTGCACACGGTGCGGTTGGTGCTGAGGTCCGTGACGACAACGTCGTCGTCGAGCGGCGTCGCCACACGCAGCGTCTCGGGTGCAAACGCAGCCGCCGTGGCGCCCACGTAGAACGGGCCGTGCTCCTGTGCGCTGTACAGGCAAAGGAGAGGCTCTGTCATGGTGGTTCGCTAGTGTGTAGTAGGTCGCGATGATGTACGCGCTCTTTTTGCGATGCCCTCGATGCCCACCACGGTCGAAAAATCCGGGGCAAATCGAGCTGCTAAATAAGAGAAAAAAAGGGAGGGGAAATAAGCAGCTGGGGAATGGGTAATTGTGAAGCAAAAAAGAAGCCCGATGCGGGGCTCGAACCCGCAACCTTTTGATTGACCTTAGATATTAAGAGTCAAATGCTCTACCGATTGAGCTAACCAGGCAGTTGTTGGTTGTTAATTTGAGGGGACAAACAAGAACTCAAGAAGAGAGTTTTGTAGTGAATATCGACAAGTTGTTGCTTTGGGTGCCAGGGTCCGCGCCCCTGGGTGGGGGTGGTGAGTATGGCCGCGTAAAACTCACTTGTCTATACTCGCTCGAAAATCACTATAGGGCACGCCCCACTCGTCCTGGGATCGACAAAACTTGATAGATGGTCCTCAGAGTGTTCCCAGCGCCTCAATTGACCACTTTAGCTCCAAGGCTACTGGATCTGTCGAGCACACAAAATTGTTGTCTCGCTGGTTGCGACCTGCCTCATGCCATTTGAGCTCAACTGCGTTAGCTTGAGTTTCGGTATATCCTGGTGACAGCTCTATGGATTGATGAGACCTCCTCTCTGATAAATGCCTTGATCTCCACCTTTCAAGACTGAGTGGGCTACTCAATACTCCAATATTGAGCTCTATATGGATCTTCACTTGCAGACGAGACCATCCTATTGTCATGGGTTATAACCGAGCTCGAGGTTAGAGCACATTGCTCATCTCTGAGATCTATGTAACTCCATACTCAGGGTTCTGTAATTATTGACGTATTTTGATAGTGAGCGAAATTATACTAGTCATTGTCAAGACGAATGCCTTTTTTGGTGAGACAACTTCTCGAAGTTGATGGACCATCTCAAACAAGAAGTCAAGTTGAAGCCAGCCAATTGTTTGAGGCTAAGCTTCCCAAAATTTCCAGCTATCCTCCTCAAGACAAACAACACTTTCATAACGGAAGGGAAAAAACTACGGATCATTATCGTCGTACTTTGAAAATCTTCATCAGCACCACTGCCACTCTTTCCCTTTACAAGATCGCTTACCCCTTTCCTACACTCTCATCTCTCTATCGTCTCTATTACCTATGCTAGTTCTATCCCGATGGCCTTTGCGTTCTGGCGCATCACCTTCTCTATGAAATCCTCGACACCCTCGCCCTTGTCGCCGTACCGGTCTCCCTTCAAGATCTGGCGTGCCCGGAAGATCCAGAAGACAATGTCGCCAAAGCAGAGACTCACCTTTGCCGTCACGAAGGAAACGAAGTCGGATATTGACGAGACCGGCTGCGTCTTCAAGGCTGTCTTGGCTAAGATGTTCACCCGGTTCACAGGGCTGCCCATTGTCTGGTTGAGATTCTGCATCATCCGCATGGTCCGGATAAGGAAGATCAACGGCTTGGGGAACTTGCTGTCGTCGCTCAACAACAGCCGGAGCATCTCGGCCAGCGTGGGCACCTTGTCGGATACTGTCTTTGGCGGGCGCAACAGAATGAGAGAACGCAACATTTCCGGTGACCCTATGCCCCACTGCTCGGCGACTCTGACGGTTGCAGACGAGTCCCACGAGAGCAAGTTGCACCACAAGTCTCGGTACTCGTCACGGAACTTTGGCGGAAGCAGCACACACAAGCCGTGGTCTAGCAACACAAGCTGCTGCTTGCCTCCCTGGAATCGCAACAAAAGGTTCCCCGGATGCGGGTCCAGGTGCACGAACCCGTACTCGAAGATTTGCTTGGCAAAGATCCCAATGTACTGCTCCATGAGCCGGGGCAAGGACGCTCCGGCTTCAACTAAGCGGTCACGGTCAGTGAGAGAGACGCCGTCCACCCACTCCAACACAAGCACTTTCCGCAGAGCGTGGATGCACCGAGGGACGTACACGTTGAGAGCACGGGCCTCCTTGTCGCCTGTAAAAAGCTCCTTGAGCCGGCGGGCATTGGCGGCCTCCACCGTGAAATCAGCCTCCCGCAACATCTGTTCCTGGACATGGTCGGTGAAGAACAGAAGCGGCAAGTCAAAGACACGCGAGTAGAGAACCAGTGCCCACCGGTACACCGCCAAGTCTGCCTTGATCTGGCGGCTGATGTACGGGTGCTGGATCTTGACTGCCACGGGCTGCCCGTTGATCACGGCCTTGTGCACCTGGGCCATCAGCGCCAGGGCCACGGGCTCGTGGTCGATTTCGTCAAAGTAGGTGTTGATGTCGCCCACGCTCTCTTGCAAGATTTGGGCGGTTTCGCTCCAGTCGTGCACCAGCGTGGGTGCGCTGTCGTAGAGCCCTACGAGTTTTCGCTGGTAGGCCGGTGGGAGAAGAGCACCTTGGTTGGCAATAGCCTGGCCCAACTTGATGTAGAGGCCCTTGTTCTTCCGGAGCATGTTGTTGAGTGCTGTGGCCGCCTCTTCGTGGACACTCTCGGTGTCCTGGGCATCGGCCATGTTGTAGTACTTGTATGCCACGTGAGTCAAGACCCATAGCGCCCGTATGCTTCGCTGGGCCACCGAGGCAAACAAGTATTCGTCGGTGGCGTAGGCTGATACTGCAACGAGCGCTGCGGCGGCGGCAACCTTGGTGTAGTTAATTTGGGGTTTTGGCGAGAATCGGCTCTTGCCTTTGCTTCCTTGAGGAGATGTCTGCTGGCGTTCTGGATGTTCGTGGTGTCTTGAGTTGTTGTGTGGGGTACTGTAGAGCCTGGTGAATGACTCATGACTTCGGATCGGGCCTTGATTTGCGGCCAATTGGGCAAGGCCCAGAATATTTGATCTGGCTAGAAAGTGTAAACCATGGTTTCGGCCGAAGGCCAACGCCGTGTGCCTAGGGCTCAGCACAAGTCGGAGTATGGTCATGACTTGCGGTGCGGCGCAACGCAGTAGTGAGATAAGGCCTCAGACAGACAGACGTGGGTGGACCCAACGGAACCAACAAACGGCTGTATCACGAAAATTGATAAACTCACTGTTTCTGTGATATGCTGATCTGTAATGTCAAGTGACTGCCTTTCAGGATATGAGAAGTGTAATCACTACCTCAAGCGGTCACTATATCAGCACTGCTTCAACAGACCCGCTACTGGTCAAGGTGGTGCCTCAAAGCTTCCTCTCATCTGATACTAATTTGGTCAAACATTCATCACTCCTCCCATGCTTTGGCCGACAACAAGTTCAGTTATGATTCTTGGTTTGACTGACTGAGATTCAAGTATGAATACTGGCCGCAACGCCCACAGCAGACCGATCCCAGAATTTCCAATTACATCTGTCCACATCTCGACCATCCCTTCTCTTCTATCTACAAAATCAAATAGTTCTCTCCATTTTCTGTCTTAGGCCTTCTTGGCCCACCAGCCAATACCATCGGCGGAAGCGCGAAAACCCACAACCACCATGTTTCACTTGACGACCCGAACTGCCGTGCGTCAGGCCCGGCGCTCGTACGCTACGGCTGCTGCTCCCAGATCCATCAGAGGCGGTCTCTTTGGTTTTCTTCTTGGCGTCACCACCACGGGCTCCGCGGCGTACTACTACTTGTTGGACGAGTTCACGCGGTCCAACAACGTTGTTCTTCTTGACCTCTTGGCCCTTACCGAGTCCGTGCAGAACTTGGAGAAGCACGTCAAGTCTTTGGAGGAGCTGAAAAAATAATGTGAATATTCAATCAACGTCAACATGCATCGGCTTGCCATTCGGTATCACATCGCTTTACCATGTAAGATCCACTACTCTCCACTATACGGTCCACTACGCCGCTCTACAACAGTGATTCTACTTATTCTCCACCATACCCTTTTCAATCTCTCTATACTCCCCTCTGCATTCCCTCTGAAACCTTCACCAAACTCATACCTCTACTCTGGCTGAGCCCTTCTCCATACTGTCCACTACACGTGCCCACTTGACCTTTCACCGACTCGATCTCCTTCTCTTTATATACTCTCCCTCTATTTACATTCTCCCAGCCCCGTATTTACATCTCTTCACATCGCATCAACAAACTTGCACGCCTGGTCGAGAACTTCATCAAAGTACGCCCGGTCGCTGCCAGGTTCCCCAATGAAACGCACCTCCACCCGACGGCCGCCCAACAGACCGCCGTCCACTATGCTCAATTGGGCAGTGCTCCCGTCATCAACCTCGACAATAAGTTCCTGTCTGAAGTTGAGACTGACAAACGCATACTGCACAGTCTTGCCGTCAATGACAAAGTCGACGGTCTGAGCAATTGAGGTGGGCCGGCGTCCGCTGAAATCAAGGTCCAGCTCGTCCAAGAATTTCTGCAAGCCCGCTTGGCCCTCAAGCTTGGTGTACTTGCTTGAGGTCTTTTCGAAGAGTCCCTTGATGTCTTCGGCAGACGTTTCGGCATCTATTGCAGGTGCAAGAAGCGAGCCAGTCAACTGAGAAGTCACCTTCAAGTCACTTGCTTTTTCGGGGAGACACACCAAGGCCAGGTTCTCGCTTTCGACGGTGACAACTTGCAAGGACTCGAGGTCAGGGATCTTCCGCTCGTTGAGACTCATCCAGACCTCAACCGGCGGGTACCTGAGGTGGTCTGGGCTCTGGTCCGAGTACGGAGACGGAAGAAACTTGAACTGGAGCATGTACACGTGAGGGTCGGTCTCAAGGCTTGTGCCTTCCTCTCCAGCGAGCGCCAGTGCAAGCATGTTGTCGTAGGCGAGTGTCACGTTGCTGCTGAAAGTTGCGTTGGACAAAGTAGCTTTGGGTTGCACGTCCAACACCGCAGAGTCTTTCTTGTCGAGGCCAAACAAAACTTTGCCGAGAGTCACAGTGTACATTGGTGACTCGAGCGAATGGTCAGGGAGCCCAGCTAGATTTTTGTGGTGGACTGTGTTGTTCAAGTCTTGGAAGATTCTGTCTCGCACAGTGCTGGAGATTAGAGATATGCCTGCGGATGGTTCAGGCTTGTGAAGATCGGGTTGAGCCAGCTCACTGTTCGAGAGGTCAGACTCTGGCGACTCCACTTCCACATCAGCATCGTGCCAGGCTGCCTGCTCTGAATCAGGTGAAATCTCACTATTGGCATCTGAGCTCTCCTCAGTCACCTCAGCTGGCTCGTCGTATATTCCCAAACTGCTCAACAAGTCCAACGTCTCCTTTTCGACCATGGCCTGTTCAGAGGGCAACGCGCTGAAGTCGTCAACATCAAGATTCTGCAGAAGAGCATTGAGGCGTTCGGCCGAGAATTTCTCCAACTCTGCCACTAGGCTTGGAGAGGCGGAGTGCGTATCCACTTGGAGACGGCCAAAACGTTGGGACCGGTTCTTCCATGGCATGCCGTACTCATCGATATGGGGGAGCACGCTGCACTTGTCCATCACTGAAGATTCCGGCAAGTACAATGACTCCCGCTTGTGGAGGTTGTAGTCGAGGTGCCATATGAGAAGGCGCTTGATGCGTTTTATCTGGCTCGGGCTGAAGGCACAGAGCTCGTACGTGTTGCCGTGTAGGTGGTTGAAGTAGACCTCGGTCAAACCGCCAATATCCTTGAATGAGAACGAGCCGAACTTCTCCTCATACAACTTCGCGATTGGGGAAAGATCGATCTCCTCCTTCACTGCGTTGTTGAATGTGTTGGCCAAGAAGATCTGGGCGTTTTGGAGCTGTTTCGGCGTGCCTGTGATGAGGAGCTGGTTTTCCGCTGCATCAAAGTCCACCAGCGCCACTGCCCGCTGCAACATGCGGAGGATCAAGCCTCGCTGGGAGAGGAGGAGGAACATCTCCATTCGGGAAAGAGAGATCTGCTCCTTGATGTGTGCACTGGTCTCCTGGGGCCGGTTCCAGACTTTGGCGACAATGAGCTCCGCCAACTTGGCCTTCAGGTAGCTTTTCCGGTGGAGGTCCTTGGCGTAGGTCTCTGTGTATGAGGCCAACTGCGGCTTGGTGAAAGAAGCCGAGAGTTGGCGGATGAGCTGCGCCGAGTTGGCCGGCGAGTCGGGCGGGCTTCGGAAGGACTCGATCCCGGCAAACACGCTCGGCACGGTCTGTTCGTCGGCGTCAAAGGCGAGATTCTTGACAGGGCCGTGCTCCAGTTTTGAGCCTTTGGGTTTGCCCGTGCGGGCGGCCCACGACGCCAACGTCTTGTCCTTAGTGACCTGGGGCAGGAGGATCAAGACCTGGTCATGCTTATCTTTGAGAGCGGCCAAGAGCGGTTCGTTGCGTGTTCGTAGAGACTGACTGAACCAGCGACGCATAGGCAGTTGTTAGCAGAGGCAGCGATGGAGATGCGGGCACGTGACCGGCCAGCGCCCAGCGGGCTCACAAACAACAATTAAGCCAATTGAACTGGAAGAAGAAGAAAAAGGTGAGGCATGCCCTCAAGGTTGAGCTTGCGAAAATCATTACAGGGACTCTATTTGAATGGCACGCCTACCTAATTGTTGGAGATAGAGTTGAAGACAGGTGGATCTGCACTGCGCACGGCTTAATGTCCCAGCCCCCTGCGGGTGAAGAAAGCCAGGCAAATTCCCGTAGAGTGAAAGTGAAAAGGTAATGGGGGCTCTTGTCCAGATCACGCCAGACAAGATCTTGCCAGACAATTTCGCCCGATAAGACTCGACAAGATCTCTGCTTAACGGCATACTTGGCCTTGCACGTGACCGGCGTGGGCGGAATGCGGATTGACCCCACCGCCGGTGCATGACGGGCGTCTCCCAGGGAAGGCGAGCGCGATGGGCGAAAACAGGCGAACGGGTCGGCCGATCTTGACGGTGTCGTCAGACAAGAAAAGCAAGGACGTGCAAATCCGTCATTGGCCGATACCGATAAGCGTCCAAGCCTCCTGGGCCTTTTGGCAGATTGTGAATTACGGAAGGACGGAATTCTCGCCAGAATGCCGGGCCGTGCCAAAACGCCACTCCCCGTCGATTTTACAGGAAGTTTTAGTGGGCGGCCAGGGCGGCCCAGTGGCCGGCAAAATGCCACCTGGGGCCGGGGTGATCGGCGCTCGCTTATCACTACCTTGTGCACCGCAGCCGCGCAGAGAGGGGCGCTCGCCAACGCACTCCATCTGGGAACTGGGACATGCTCGCCAAGCCATGCCTCGCCAGAGGGTCATGCCTATAAAGAGCCCGGGCCCCAGCATTTCACCACAGCACCCACAATTTACAAAACCAATCCACACAAACCCACAACAACAAACACAACCAGCACACACCACTGAACTAAGCCCCCTCACTCTCACTACCCCACATGCTTCCCAGAGTTTCTCGTTCGGTCCCCAGCCTCCGGCACCGGATGGCCCCCGCACTCGGGCCCATGGCCCTTGCCTTGAGACCACTCTCGGCCCAGCGCCACGCCCGCTACTTCAACTCCAACAGCAAGTCCAACTCGGCCGTGGTGACGGGCACCGCCAACGCGTCCCACATGGAGCCGGCGCCCGTGGCGCAGTTTGACTCCACGTACATGAAGGACTTTTCCACCAGCGAGCTCTTCTCGTTCATGGTGATGGGCATCGCCACGTACAACAAGTCGGTGTTGGCGCTCTGCATCAAGTTGTTCCCCTACACGCCGCTCTGGGTGATCAAGTCGCTTGTGTACAAGATCTACTGCGGCGGCGAGACCATCGAGGAGGTGAAGCAGACGGGCCAGCGCCTTGCCCAGAGAGGCATCAACAACATGATGGTGTCGCTCACCATCGAGGCGTGCAACGGCAACGACCACATTGACCCGGACTGCATCGTCAGAGAGACACAGCGCTCCGTGACGGACATTTTGATCCCGCACACCGTGCTGGTGATTGAAACGGGCAAGGACATCAACTCGATCCCGGCCGGGTACGTGGCCTTGAAGCCCACGGGCTTCATTGAGGACGCCGCCGCCGTCTTGCAGTACTACAACACCGAGCAGTACAGCCTGCGCTTCGACGCGTTGGTGGAAAACGCCGCCGCCATCTGCCAGACCATCTTCGACGCCAACGCCCGCTTGGCCAAGGAGTACCCTGGCCGCACAGCCCCCTTTGTGGTTGGTGTCATTGACGCCGAGAAGTCCGACTTGCAGCCCGGCGTCTACGAGTTGCAGCGCCGCTTGTACCAGCGCTTCAACAAGCCCAACAGCCCAATCTCTGTCGTGGGCACGTTGCAGATGTACCTTGCGGACTCGGCCAAGTTGTTGGCTGAAGAGGAGAAGTTGGCTCGCGAGAACAACTACCGCTTGGGCTTGAAGTTGGTCCGCGGCGCCTACATCCACTCGGAGGCCAAGCGCTCCGTGATCCACAAGACCAAGGAGGACACCGACGTCAACTACAACCGCGGCATCAGCTACTGCATCGAGTCCATCTTGGCCGACAAGAACAACAGCTCGCCCATTGCCCACTTGGTGGTGGCGTCCCACAATGCCGAGTCCTTGAAGTTGGCCACCGAGAAGACCTACCACAGCGATCTCTCCCCCGCCAACAAGAACAAGGCCAACATCTGCTTGGGCCAGTTGTTGGGCATGGCCGACTCGGCCACCTACGACTTGATCCAGACAGAGAAGGTTGACAATGTCATCAAGTACGTGCCTTGGGGGCCTCCATTGGAGACCAAGGAGTACTTGTTGCGCCGCTTGGAGGAGAACGGTGACGCTATGAAGAACGACAATGGCTTGCCGCTCGTCAAGGCAGCCGCGAAGACCATCATGCAGAGACTCTTTGCCTGATTTATGATAACGACCTATAGAATACACTAAAGAAAGCCAAGAGCCAAGGATGTAGAAGCCAAGTTGTAGCGCATGCATTGTTTACTTGACCCGTGTACGAACCCGGGTCTTCCAGATGTAGCCGCTGATGACGCACTGCACCACCCACTCCCAGTCGACGATGCCCACTTCGCCCCGGTACCGGGATCTGCGCTCAAAGTCGCCAAGCGGATTGTCGTACACCATCACTTGGTCCTGCGACCGCCGAAGCAAGGCGTCCACCTCCTCCACTGTATTGCAGAGCGTCATCTTCCGGGCCCCGAGCGCATGGAAGATGAAACAACACATGTCTAGCATGGTCGACTCTTGCCGGCTTCCGAGGACGGCCATAGAGTACGCGGACAATAAGTGGGCATTGTTGGTGAGCTGCTGGGCAAGCGTCTTCGCTCCAGCATCTGAGCTGCAGAAATTCTTCACATTGAGGTTCGTCACCGTGCAGGTGTAGGCCAGCTGTCCTGCCGGGAGAAGGAACACTCGCCAATTTTCAAGAAGGTCAGGGTCCTGTAGTGCCAACTCAATGAAGTTGTCGCCAAGAATGGGCCAGCCCATGGCGAGAGCCTGCAAATACTTGGCACTGCGGGAAGGGCCGTCCGCGAGAAGTGCCCCAAAGGTGTACTGAGAGAGCTTATGCAGCGATAGCATGAGGGCACCGGTGCTGCTCCTTGAGAGGCCAACGTATTTTCTGATTTCGTCGTCGACAAACGTGCCCCCGTTCTGCGATATGAGCGTCTCCAACCTCTCCTTCCGGGCGTCCTCAAGTGAGGTCACGAAGAAGAGCATACCGTCAAACAACCCAGGAGCCAGTTTTCGGGTCTTTTTGGGACTGATCACCGACACGGCGGACTCGTGAGTAGGTTCAACAACGTGTTGCGAGTCTTCCATGAAACTGTGAAACACCGAGTACGGCTCGAGTAGCAAGTTGAGGTCATTCACTTGCACAGCAAAGTCTTGCTGGTGCAACGCCCATTCGGAGAGTTCCATGCAGACATCGTAAATAGGGACGCACAAGTCTTCCGTCAGTCTCCCTTTCCGCTTGCGCAAAATGACGGTGTCGTACCCACGTATGCAGACAAACGGCGACAGCTGAGACTGACTAGAGAGTCCCACAACAACAAACTCCTCAGTCCGGCTGCGGTGGTTGATGTTATCGCCTACTCGAATGTCAAGCAACTGGAGATCGTTGTTGCGCACTTCCAACTTCTGAAGGTCGCCAAACTCGACCATCAGAGCGTTCTGGCCATACTCGAGGATTCTGGCTGGATAGTACTTGAATTGAGAAAAGGCCCACACGGCTTCGGGGTGCCGGATCTCTGTCCATGGGAGGATGTGGGAAGTCTCGGCCAGAATGGCGTCGAGTTTGGGTAGATTTTCATCGTCATCGGGTGTCGTAGACGACGCAATACCATTCTTGTGAGCGCCGTTTCGTGTAAGCCTGGCTTCTCGTACAAGCGGACTTGGCTCATGCTGGGGCGTGCCACGGAAGGTGAGGGCGTTGAGATCAAGACCACTCTGGTCTTGGCTGACATCCTCGAGTTCGGAGGACGATTGGCTGAGAGACCGTTTCGAGTTCAGCGAGTCACGCTCGAGCATGGGCTCGTCACCAGGCGTCGATGCCCCCGGAAATTGCTCGCTGGCACCCTCCATGTCAACCTCCTTGTCTGGCGACTCGTGGATTTCGTCCGAGGACTGCAGCGGGTCCAAAACGACCCGCCGTCTCTTTGTCCAGAGTAACAGATTCTCGTAGGACTGGGGCGTCGACTCCACCTCACTATCGCAGTCGTTGCTGACAACACTGAGGTTGGCGGCTCGCCTGTCGTCGTTCTGGCTGCTGGAGAAGACCGGTTTACACCCTAGATCAACGGAATTGTCGTGGTCGGTGCTGAACAAGTCTTCTTGGGTATTTGCCACCTGTGTGTGGGGCTCAAGCTTCGGGGACGTGCCGATAGTTGTATTGAACGTGATGTTGACCGCGTCTTGGTCGGAAGCGCCAAAGTCAAAGTCGAGGGATGTGTTTGGGACATCCTGCCGAGGCCTGATTTCGGTAGCGGGGCTGTGGACTGTTTCCTCATTTTGCGAGTTGGTGGAAGCCGGGTCAATGATACGTGGCTCTGGAAGGAGCGGGTGGGACTCGCTAGGTGGGGTTCTTGGGGTGCAGGGTTCCGATGTGCTAGTCTGTTGCAATGTCTTGATTTCGTCGGCGACCTGCGCCGACTTTCTACCCTTGATGTCTGTGGGCCCCACGTTGCCTATTGGCGAACTTTCAGGTGACAACTTGGGGTATATTGTGCAATCCGGATTGCTGGATGCGGTGAGGCTGGGAACAGAAGATATTTGAATGGCGCCAGTCGCATGATTGGCCTCTTGAAGTGGCTGAGAGTCGTGCTGTGTTGGCTGCCAATGGTTTGCGGTTTTGGTGGCGGCAGCACGTGTTCGTAAAGGAGCATGTGTTCGGCTGGGACTTGTAGAACGTATGACCTGTGTCTCTGATAGTGATGACTGTGGAGGCGCAATTCGTTGTGTCTCTTTCAACGGCTCTAGCACTTGCGTAGCGAATTGTGTGTCACTGGTCGGTAGCAGGCCTCCGCCATTTCCGTTGGCAGACAGGTGGGTGAGCCAAGACGGGCCATCAGTAGCCTCTTGATCGCGAGGTAGTAAGACGGCCGAGTTTTCTCCACCACCCAGGTTTTGCTGCTTGGACAGAGCCACGTTCCCGTCACGTGTCGGGCTCGAGTCGACCTGGGTCGGAACCATACCGCCTGCTTTGGACCCAATCACTTGAGTCCTTTGGTACTGGTAATCTGAGGCTGCGTCCTCCGGGAGGGCAAGATCCAGGCCGTGTTGATCTTGCGCAAAAACGATGCTCTGGTTCGAGGACCGACGCAATCGTAGAGAGTCCAGCCACCGGTCATTGGCAAAGACAAGGCTGTCTTCTTGGGTTTGGCTCTCCATAGTGCGCCAGTGAGTCGTACGCTCTTGATGCGCGCATGGCCTGAGTCAGCGACGTGCTTCAGATTTGGGCTGATTAATTTGGAAGAAGGAAATGTATAAAAACGATGGATGTTTTCTATTTTTGATGCCTCAAATCATGCTTCGCTGACTTTTGGTCGACTGTCGACATGGCAGTCCCCGATATCATTTCCCTACTTTCTCACTTCCCCACAATGTCGCTCTGGGCCTTCGAAATGCTTGCAAAACTACATACTAATACTACACTTACTCTACACAATGAAATAATACAAACAAGCTTAATTAACAATTCACTTCCTGACCAGCCAAACACGATAAGAGCAGATTTCTATCGCTATATATACATTATTTATGGTACACGGTCATTGCATCTTCAGAAGCAAGTCCAAGAGGGCCTGCGGATTGCTGTGGGGATTATGGGCCACGTTGGAGAGGTGGTTGACCTGATCCAGCGAAAGGTGCTGTGTCGGGTTTGGCGGCAACCCCGTCGGATCGAGTTTCAGGAGAATCAGATTCAAGCTGGACTGAGCCTGATAGGTGTTGTGGTACGGAGGCTGCTGGTAGTGCTGCTGGTTTTGGGACTGGGCCGGGTAGGGTGCCTGGTGCTGCTGGTGCTGGCGAGGCGCCGGCTCGCTGGACTTTTTCAAGATGCTCTTGCCCACAGCGACGTAGTCCTTGCGAGCGACAAAGAGCACATACAACCCTGGCCCTGGGTGGGCGAAATCAATATAGTGCGGTGCTACATCCCCCAACGCCATCAAGTACGCATCCTTGACGAAAGCCGGCCGGTTCGACAACACACCTACTTTACTCCTGCTCCTCAAGTACTCAAGGACGGTGTCGTAGCCTTGGTCCTGCCGGTGGAGCTGCACGAGATAGAAGTCTTTCGACGCCGCCACCTGGGCTAGGTAGGGCTCTGCCCGCGCAAGGTCAAGCCGGCCTTCAATCTGGTACAGGCTTCTCTCCAACAACTCATTGCACACACGCATGGCCCGGTTGTGGAAGCTGGCCGTGGTGTTGTCTCGGGGCTGCTGGTACTTGGTGCAGCCGGCAAACTCTGCCTCGGTGCGGAGCACGGCCACGTCGGGAAAGTTGATTTCGCCGTGCCAGAATTTCGTGGGCATGGTCGGTGGGAGCTCGGGCTGGCGGGCCTGGCTTTTGGCTGGGGGCTCGGGCTCGACGTTCTTGCCCAAAATAAGGTCGAGCTCGTCGTCGCTCTCGTTGTCTGCCGGTGGCTCTGACTGGTCGTCTTCGGGCTTGGGCTCGGCCTTCGGCTCGTCGTCGTCATCGTCCAATTGGTAGAGGGCCACGGGGTTCGAGCTCTGGATGATGGTGCTGGGCGGTGTGTTTTCCTTGAACTTTCTGTGGTCGATGTTGCGGGCCACCAAAACGGCCTCGTCGATCGGGGCGTCCGAGGACTCGACAATCTCCTCGCCCTTGTGGGTTCTGCGGATCCGCTGGCTGGAGTCGTCGTCCACGGTCAACACGGAGCGCCGGATCAGCTCCTGGCGGATCTTCTCGGCGTAGTTCTTGAGGTCGGGGTCGATCTCTTCAACAGGTAGGCGTACCATGTCTTCTGCGGAGAGCTCGGCAGAAACAAGTCTGGCTAGAACAGCTGTTTTTTTCATCAAAGCCATTACGCTTCTACTCTTGTCTATGTATCGCTTGCCCAGGTCGCCTGCCCACGCGAAGAGGGCCTGTTCGAGCTGCGCGGCCCACGTCTCGGCGCCAGCAATGTCGCTGGTTTTCATCACCTTCTCGAGGGCGGTGGCCACACTCGTGCGTGTTTTGTCAGAAGTGGTCTTGACGGGTGCCGTTCTTTTGGGGGCCTTGCTTGCAACGGGAGCCGCCTTTGGGGGCTTGGCCGGCTTGGCCTGGACCGGCTCGGGGTCGGAGTCGTGGTCGGAGTCGTAGCTGGGGGGCAGGCAGCGGTTGCAGTAGTAAGTCTCGGGGATCTGCTTCTTGGTGGTGTAGCCCATGCACGCCGCGTGCTGCCAGGTGTTGCACTGGTCACACTCGATCATGGTGCCGCCCTGGTCGGTTTCTTCGTCGTAGTTGTCTTTGTTGGTGTTGCACGGGTCACACCGGACCTGGCCCTCCTCGCTTTCGAACCGGGGGTCCTCGGTCCTGGCTCGTTTTGTGGCAGGCTCTTCGTTCTCGGGTTTGTAGTACACGTCCATGGTGTCCCGCCCCAGATGCGTGCCCTTGTTGGCACGTGACGAACGGCGTATGTCACTCATGGTGGGTAGTCTTGAGCAGAGAAACGTGATGTCCTGCGCCGCGCACGACCAGTACCACCAGATAGTTGAAGGTCATGGTACAGAACTTTATAGTAGGAAATAATGATGGTACTTGTGATGATTACTAGTTGTGAGAACCTTTTATTCTGTCATGATACTGTAGCTAGAGCCCGACCAACGCCATGAAGTCCTTGTCGTCGCCCAAGACCTCCTGGACGTCGGCCAAGACGTTCTCGCTGAAGAGCCCCAGTTTCGTCGACCGGTACCCGTCGGTCGCCGCACTGGCTAGCAGTGCCCGGCGCAACTTCCGGGCTGGCGACCGCAGGGCGAGCTTGGCCTTGACTTGGCTGCCCCGCCTCGAGTACGGCGTGGAGCGGGCGCCGAACATGGGCTCGGCGAGGAGCACGGGCTGCCGCTGGTTCTTGTTGCGGAAGGCGCCGAGCGGCACGTGCTTCTTGTTCTCGTTGAAGTCCCGCCAGATGCGCACGTCGTTCTCGTCGTCGGCGTCCAACTCGCTCACGTTGAGGAGCTCCTCGAGGTCGAGCTGCAGCTCCTCCACCGCAGGCCAGCCGTTGGTGCGTGGGTTTTTCGCCAGATGGAGCGTGCGGGTCAGGAGGCCGTCGATGATGCCAAACGGCTTGGAGTCGATCGCCGCCCACGTGCCCAACACGGGCGGGCGGTAGTCGGCGGTGCGCAGCGACAACACCTCCTGGGCCACCTTCAGGCCGACGCCGTCCTTGCCCGACGGGAGCGAGAGGTCGACGTCGGTCAGCTCCGACGAGTCGTAGCCGTCGTCCTCGCGCAAGCGCATGTCCTCGAGGATGGGCTCGTCGTACTCGGAGTCGCTGGCGGCGTCCGAGCTGAAGAAGTAGTTCCAGAGGTACAGGTCGTCCTCGTCCTCGGAGTCCTGCCGGCGACGGGGCTTGATCGTGCTGTCCTGGGGCTCTGCGTGCGGGCCGAGGTCAAAGTCCACGTACCCGTCCTCGAGCGTCAACTGCTCGCTCTCCAGCAGACTCAGGTACCCGTGGTCCGGCGTGTCGAGCAGCACGGGCGGCGCCGCGTCGTCGTCGAACCCGTTCGTCTCAAACTCGTTCACCAAGTACCGCTCCTCCTCCCGCAAGAAGTCGTCCTCGGCGTCCTCGTTCATCGAGCTCACCAGGCCCTGCCGGTTGGGTGCCTGCGGCGTCGTGATGAAGTCGTCCATGTCGTTGTCCGCCTGGAGCGTCGCGAGCAACGCGTTGTCGTCAAACTCGTACTCTTCCTCCAGGTTGAGCTCCTCCTCCTTGATCTTGGGCACGTCCATGAGCGGCTTGTCAAAGTGGAACTCGAAGTTGCCCGTGGCGGCGGCGGCGGGGTCCTCGGGCACCTCCTCGCCGATATCTTCTTCGACCGGCTTGGGGAAGTCAAACTCAAAGTCGGGCTTGGCCTTGGTGCTGTCCCGGCGTGGGCGGGCAGGCTCCCCCTTGGCCGTCTGCAACTTGCGCATCCGGGCCTCCGCCTGGAGCCGCACGTAGTCCACGTCCAGGTCGCCCAGCGACGACAGAGACTCGTCACTCTCGTTCAGGTCGTCGCTGTCGTCCGCGGCGGCAAACTGGCTGAGGTCAAGGTCTAGCAGCTCGTCCAGGTCCAGGTCGTACACGGCCTGCGGCATCTTCTGCCCGTACCGGAACGACTTGCCGCCCAACTGCTTGCGCGAGGAGCTGCCCTTGCCCGAGCGGGAGTTGCGCTTGGGTCGGCTGAGCGCCTTGAGCGCAGCGGTGCTCTTGGACGCGGCCTGCGCCACGGCCTTGATGGTCTTGCCCCGCTGCGGCTGCGGCGACGGCTCAAAGAAAACCAGGCCCTTGCGGCTGGCCCGGGTCTCGTCCTCCTCGGACATCGCCGTCAACGACGACTCGGAGTCCAGGCCGTACGCGGCCCGGTGTTTGCCCAGCGTCCCGTCCGAGGACTCGGACAGCGTGGAGTCGGCTATGCTGAGGCGGCGGTTGAACGGCTTGAAGTTGTACGCCTTGAAGTTCTTGCCGCCGACCGACGGGGGTCTGATGTGTTTGGCAGGCCGCAGCTTCTGGGCGGCGCCTTTTCTCGGGCTTTTCGACATCTCAGAGTAGCACCGGGGCGCTTGTGTGCATGCTAGGGCCGGCTGCTGAGTGGTGCAACGAGAAGGGTGGAAACGTCACTTGACGATGAGATCGGATAGGTTTGCGAGATCCAAACTGGCACGGCCAGAAACTAGTCAGTATGTTGAGGGGGAGATACTGACGATAGCCAAAAGGAGATGTTGTGTTGGTGGGTGTTGTGGTGTGGTGGTTTGGTGATGTTGGGGTGATGTCTGGGGCTAGCGATGAGGTTGAAAAGAGCTCAGAAGGTGAGCTGTGCAGGAGCCGATCTGCGTGGAAAGCGATCAAGCGGGGAACGGAATCGGGAGACAGAAAATTTCAGAAGGCGCCTTGCGGGTGTTTCTGCGTTGGAGCACTGGGAGGTCTGGTGAAGGGAAAGCGGGAAAATAGTGGGAAAAATACTGGAATCCCCTTCCGTGCTGGTGGCTTCACTCCGAGCCGCAGAGAAGCCACAGTGCCAATGATGCACCTACACGCACATGACAGGCCAGACGTAGGGGAAGGGGAAGAGGAACAACATAGGGGAGATAATATTGCAGGAGTGTTGAGGATTGTTGGGGCATTGGAGATTATTATATATATTGACGATTTGTAAGATTTGCAAAAAATTGCAGGATCGGAGACATGCAGAATATCTGTGAGACACCTGCGTGGCCAAGTGGCCCGAGACCAATTGATGAGTGGCTCACGAGACCAAGGCCTCTAATACTACCGGATCTGGCCACGCCAAATCTGGCAGCAGCGTTGAAACCTGCGGAGCCTTATTGGGCGACAAGGCCACGAACCTTAATCGGGCCCATTCAGGCCCTAGAATCGCATTCCGTTTTGAAAGGCTATGCCCAGAGTCAGACCGTCAGGGCACCCAACAACAGCCGTAAAGCCGGAGAGAAGCTGGCGAATACTCAAGGTAAATATTTGCTAGTTGGATGGCGATGGTAGGAGTAGCCGGATGGAAGCTGACGGACACACATAGCGACATTCTCTACCCAATATTAGTCTACTGTATCTTGTAGGGCATGGCCCAATGCAGGGCCACCAAGAAAAAGAAAAGCGACGCGATAACGTGGAACCCAGCAGCCATCCGCGCACTTTTGCAAAACACCTCTTCTGCTCCATGCTCAACGTCAGAAATACCCGGATCGTGGTGGCGGCCCTTGTGCTCATCACCGTGTTGGGCTACCTCTTGTCGCTGGCCGGTTCTTTCAGTGAACTGGCCCGCCGCGTGCAGCTGCCCGTGAGTGCCGACAAGGCCATCAGTAACCCTGGTGCACCACCCAAAAACGCCGCCCCTTACACGCCCGCCGAGAAGGCCGACGAGCCCGAAAAGGCCAAGGGCGGCGTCTCGTCCGAAAAGGCCAACGAGGACGCCTTGGCCAAGGTGAACAAGCCCACGTACAAGACCGACGAGACGCCGGGCTTCGTGGCCGATAAAGGTGTGGGCGGATCCAACTTGGGAGCCGCCGAGCCCAAGGAAAAACCGGCGGGCGAAGTGGCTCAGGAGAAACAGCCCGAAACGGCGGACGACTCGCTCGCCGAGGACGCGCCAGCGAAACAGAAGAAGCCAGAAAAGGACCCCAACTGCAAGAAGACCGACTACGTCGTGATGATCGACGCCGGGCTGACGGGCTCGCGTGTGCACGTGTACGCGTTCGACACGTGTGTGTCGCCGCCCGCGTTGCTCAAGGAGGAGTTCAAGATGTTGAAGCCCGGCTTGTCGTCGTTCGACACCGACGTCAAGGGCGCCGCGGCGTCGTTGGACCCCTTGATGGAGGTGGCGTTGGCCACCGTGCCCAAGGACAAGCAGGCGTGCACGCCTGTGGCGGTGAAGGCGACGGCCGGCTTGCGTTTGTTGGGCAAGGAGAAGGCCGACGCCATCTTGGGCCAGGTGCGCACGCACTTGGAGGAGGACTACCCGTTCGCCGTGGTGGAGGGCGACGGCATCTCGATCATGGAGGGCAAGGACGAGGGCGTGTACGCGTGGATCACCACGAACTACCTCTTGGGCAACATCGGCACGTCCGAGAAGATCCCGACCGCGGCCGTGTTTGACTTGGGCGGCGGCTCGACCCAGATTGTGTTTGAGCCCGACATGGGCGACTCGGAGAAGATGGCCGAGGGCGAGCACAAGTACGAGTTCTCGTTTGGCGACCGCGACTTCACGTTGTACCAGTTCTCGCACCTCGGCTACGGCTTGATGGAGGGCCGCAACAAGGTCAACGCGTTGGTGGTGCAGAGCGCGTTGAAGGACGAGGCCACCAAGAAGGACGACTTGACCAAGTACGCGTCCAAGAGCGCCGCCAAGGACCAGAAGGCCGCCGTCACGATCAACAACCCGTGCATGGCGCCGGGCGTCACCGCCAACGACGTCGTGGTGTCCGTGGGCGACGAGGAGGTGTACGTGGTGAACTTCAAGGGCCCCGCCGAGGCGCTGGGCGCCCAGTGCCGCTTCCTTGCCGAGAAGGTGTTGAACATGGACAGCGAGTGCACCAGCAAGCCGTGCTCGTTCAACGGCGTGTACCAGCCGTCGTTGGTGAAGGCGTTCCACCGCAACTCGGACATGTGGGTCTTCTCCTACTTCTACGACAGAACCAACCCGTTGGGCTTCCCCGCGTCTTTCACCGTGGAGGAGTTGCGCGACTTGACCAAGATGGTGTGTGCGGGCGAGGAGCTCTGGAAGACCGCGTTGTTGGACGACGGGCAGAAGGAGTTGAAGGAGGAGCCCCACTGGTGTCTCGACTTGTCCTTCATCACGGCCATGCTCCACACGGGGTACAACATCCCGTTGCTGCGGGAGTTGCGCACCGCCAAGACCATCGCCAACAACGAGTTGGGCTGGTGTCTTGGGGCGTCGTTGCCCTTGTTGAACCCGGCGCAGGGCGGCTGGAAGTGCCGTGTTGTGGACACGACCAAGGAGGAGAAGTAGACCCGCCGATTTTAGCACCCATTCTTGTTACATACAAATCACATATGACGAGGCCAGAGACCCTGCGCGATAGTGCGACCCGCATCTACACCGACACCGGAGACTCAGTCATAGCCTAGTCAGCAGCCTGCTGATTCACCCTTGGATTTAACATACCCATCGACCCGTGCGCTGGCGCCACCACTCATAGACTGAAGTATACTGGAGCCTTATAGACAGAAGCCACTTCAACACAACAACTCCCCACTTGACCCCACCACCACCCACTTCACCACCACCCACTTCACCCCACTACACATGAGCTCGGTGAACTTGCAGCGGGGCCGCAGCCAGAAGGGCGAGGACCTGGCGAAGAAGGTGTTCAAGCAGCTCCACCCCGACGAGCTCAAGCTGGTCAAGTCCCACACCGAACTAGCACAGACGGTCAACGGCGTGCGGATGCTCACTAAGAACTTGGCCAAGGCGACGATCCAGCTCCACGTGCGGGCGATCATGATTGTGACCAAGGCGCGGGACAACTCGCTCATCTACTTGACCCGGGAGATGGTGGACTGGCTCTTTGCCCGGCGCGAGCACATTGTCGTGTACGTGGACCACAACCTCCGGCGGCTGGAGCGGTTTGACGAGGCGGGGCTTCTTCTGCGGCACCCGCGGGCGGCGCAGGGCAACTTGCTCCGATACTGGGACAAGCAGATGGTGCGGCAGAACCCGGAGCGGTTCGACCTATGTATCACGCTCGGCGGCGACGGCACGGTGTTGCACGTGTCGAGTCTTTTCCAGCGCGTGGTGCCGCCCGTGATGCTGTTTGCGCTCGGGCTGTTGGGCTTCCTCACCAACTTCCGCTTCGAGCACTTCCGCAAGCGCTTGACCACGGTGCTCGACGTGGGCGTGCGGGCGTACTTGCGCATGCGCTTTCTCTGCCGCGTGTTCCGGGCCGACGGCACGTTGGTCCACGAGCAGCAGGTGCTCAACGAGTTGGTGGTGGACCGCGGCCCGAGCCCGTACGTGACCAACCTCGAGCTCTACGGCGACGGCCTGTTGCTCACGGTCGCGCAGGCCGACGGCATCATCATCGCCACGCCCACGGGGTCCACGGCGTACCTGCTATCGGCGGGCGGCCTGTTGGTGCACCCGGGCGTGAGCGCCATCAGCGTGACGCCCATCTGTCCGCACACGCTTCTGTTCCGCCCGATTCTCTTGCCCGACGGCATGCTCTTGAAGGTGAAGGTGCCGAACCCGAGCCGCGGCACCGCGTGGGCGTCCTTCGACGGCAAGGCCCGGCGGGAGCTCCGCAAGGGCGACTTCGTCACGGTGCAGGCCAGCCTGTTCCCGTTCCCGACGGTGCGCTCGTCCAAGACAGAGTACTTCGACTCGGTGAGCCGCAGCCTCAACTGGAACGCCCGCGAGAAGCAGAAGCCCTTCTCCCACTTCTTGACGGGGCACACCAAGTCCGCGTTCGAGAGCGAGGGCGTCTGCCAGCTGGACATGGACGAGCACTTCGACATCGACTACAGCGACGAGGACTCGCCCAGCTCCAGCAGCAAGGAGGACTTGAGCATCTTCGAGTTCGACGCCGGCCGCTCGCTGCCCAGCTCCGACAACCGCACGTGCTACACCCACCCACACGCCACCATCCTGTTGAACACGCCGGAGTACGGCACCACCACCCCCGAAGAGCCCGACGACGAGATATAGAGCAAAAAGTAACAGGCAAAAGGGAGTAGGTCTGGAGCAGTAGTGTGATCGGTCCGGTTGGGGCATAATCATCTCACTTCTAAGGTAGAGTGGGCCATAGAAGTGCTTGGATAGCTTTAGAATCGCTGACAAGCAGCAGTGGTTAGAGCCGGAAACTGGACCCAAACCATCGCCGTCGGACCACCTGTCAGTTCGAATATCATGTCTGAGTATGGAGAACGCTCAAAAGACGGAGACATCAACCAGAGTCACAGATTCGTAGCTGTGGACAACGCTTGATTGAGTCAGCTTGGCTGCCTCAGTTCTAAGGTAATGCATGCTTGATAATCAGTACAGGTACTATTCTACGCTTTTGGCATGGCAGCCTGAAGGACACGACTAAGGTCTCAGCATATAAGTTGTCGTGGAGGTCTGTTCCAAGGTGGGCTGTTCCAAGGTTAGCAAGGCGGCAGTTTTGTCATCAACCTCCAACAAACATGATTCATCCAGTCGAAGGCGTTGCGTTCAGCATCTTAATGATTGGTCCTTCAAGATCAGTGATCGCCCCGACCGGGTAGTTACTCAATGACTAGCTGGGTCGGTGATCAATTGTAAGTTGAGTCTACAATTTGCCAGATTCACGTGGCTGACCGACAATCACTTAGACAATGAGCAGAGTCAGACTCTCTAAAACACCCAATTCCTCTTTTGTTCAGCAGATGTCCAAGTATCAATCAAAGCCAGCGATTACCGGGCGTAATTGCTCCAACGATGCGCCAAATGTTATGCTATGACAGCCGTAATCGCATAAATGTATGGTCTATTTGACAACTCCCAACACAATGGGCCCATCGAGATGTGTCATTCTTGACACGAAGTTAAACTCGGTGTAGTGAATCTCTTTACGGGTTGTCACTGCACAAATAATACACGGGTTCGACGCCGGGCTTAATCTATGTTCAGTGGTATAGGCGCAGGCCAGTGGGTCTGATACGCGTCTACAACAATGAACAACTGACAGCTAACAATTATACAGGCAGCTTCAATAACGAGCCAATTGGAGCCAATCATTCCAATGACCTGAGTTGGCGCTGGTCTACTCGGATATACTTGACATTGCACCAGGTGCCCAGCAATTGTCAATCAGTCAATGCGATCAACACATCGACTGACCACTTTTTGAATTATCTCAAGATCGTCTCTTTTTGGACATGTAAACACACCATGCTTCCACCGGAGCTCATCTCATCTGTCCGGCCCTAGTGCTCGATAATTGGACCAGCCTGCACCGAAATGGGCTCATTAGCAGCGAGGCGCCATCGGTGCGGCGCAAGTCCGAGCCCGTGCCAAACCCGTAGGCCGAACCAGAACAAATAAACAAATTACTGCTACATCTAATCTCCGCTGCCCTTGCAGTACCCCATCCATTTTCGTCTGGCCCGCCACGCTGGGCAGCGGGCCGGGCTGGCAGGGCAGCGGAGTCACGTGCTTTTCTTTCTTTTTCCCGCGCTCCTGCAGTCGCGGTGGATGAGGAAAAAAAAAGAAGGAAGCAAGTAGGAAAATCTTAACCATCACACCTTCTTCCTGAAGCATGACTGACTTATCCCAGCAGATGAACAACCTTTCCGTGAGAGAGGGCAACGGCTCCGCCAAGTCCCAGTACGTCCCTCCTCACCTCCGCAACAGATCCGGCGGTGGCGCCAGACCCTCGGGCGGCTCCGACTTTGGCGGCAACGAAAGCCGCGGGTTTGGGTACGGTGGCGGCAACGGGCGCCGTCTGGGCGGCGGCGGTTTCGGCGGTGCTGCCAGAGGCGGCTTTGCGTCGGGCCCCCGTGCCGGTGTCGGCCGCTGGGTCGACGGCAAGCACGAGCCCGCCCCCAACAACCAGAAGATGGAGGTTGAGTTGTTTGGCGTGCCCGAGGACCCCAGCTTCCAGCTGTCGGGCATCAACTTCGACAACTACGACGACATCCCCGTGGAGGCCACGGGCGAGGGCGTGCCCGAGCCCATCACCAGCTTCACGTCGCCTCCGTTGGACGAGTTGTTGGTGGAGAACATCACGTTGTCGCGCTTCACCAAGCCCACCCCCGTGCAGAAGTACTCCGTGCCCATCGTCGCCATCGGTAGAGACTTGATGGCGTGTGCGCAGACCGGTTCCGGTAAGACGGGCGGCTTCTTGTTCCCCGTCTTGTCCGAGTGCTACATGAACGGGCCCGCGCCCAAGCCCGAGGCCAACGGCTTCTCCCACAACACAGTCTACCCCACCGTCTTGATCATGGCCCCCACCAGAGAGTTGGTGTCCCAGATCTTCGAGGAGGCCAAGAAGTTCTGCTACCGCTCGTGGGTGCGCCCCGCCGTCGCCTACGGTGGTGTCGACATTGGCCAGCAGATCAGAACCTTGCAGAGAGGCTGCGACCTCTTGGTCGCTGCGCCCGGCCGCTTGACCGACTTGTTGGAGCGCGGCCGCGTCTCCTTGTGCAACGTCAAGTACCTTGTCTTGGACGAGGCCGACAGAATGTTGGACATGGGTTTCGAGCCCCAGATCAGACACATTGTCCAGGAGTGTGACATGCCCGACGTCCAGGACAGACAGACGTTGATGTTCTCCGCCACCTTCCCCAGAAACATCCAGATGTTGGCCAGAGACTTCTTGAAGGACTACGTCTTCTTGTCCGTCGGCAGAGTCGGCTCCACGTCCTCCAACATCACCCAGAAGGTTTTGTTGGTCGAGGACGAGGAGAAGAGATCCGTCATCTTGGACTTGTTGAGCGCCGCAGACCTCGGCTTGACCATCGTCTTCACCGAGACTAAGAGAATGGCCGACTACTTGGCCGACTACTTGTACGACCAGGGCTTCCCTGCCACAGCCATCCACGGCAACAGAACGCAGTACGAGAGAGAGAAGGCGCTCGCCGCGTTCAAGAACGGCACGGCGCCCATCTTGGTGGCCACCGCCGTCGCCGCCAGAGGGTTGGACATCCCCAACGTCCAGCACGTCATCAACTACGACTTGCCCACCGACATTGACGACTACGTGCACAGAATTGGTCGTACTGGCCGTGCAGGTAACGTCGGTATCGCCACATCCTTCTTCAACAGAAACAACCGCAACATCGTCAAGGACATGATCTCGTTGTTGACCGAGGCCAACCAGGAGATCCCTGACTTCTTGGTCAAGATCAGCAGAGAGTCGTCGTTCGGCCGCGGCGCCCCCATGGGCCGTGGCGGCGGAGGCCGTGGTGTTCTTGGCGGCGGCCGCATGGGCGGCGGCAACCGTGACGTGAGAAGATCTGGCTTTGGCGGGTCTTCTGCCAGCTCGTGGGGCTCGAGCCCCAGCAACAACTGGGGCCTGAGCAACGACTTTGGCGGCAGCTCGCGTTCTGGCGGGTACTCGTCCAACTACGGCAACCAATCGCACAGCACCTCGTGGTGGTGATGCCGCTTGGGCTGGTTAAAAGTTTGATTTTTGTTTGCTTTTTGTTTGAATAATTTTCCAACGGGGGAAATGATGGGGGGACAAGGGTTTCTTCCGACGATTTCCTTTGACAGCAATGTCTGAATCCATACGGGGAAGAGGTTTTGGAGTGCAAGCCGATGAATTTTGCATTTTCTTTTTTTTTTCTTTGGCGGGTCCAAGGGCCCGCATCACTGCCACCCTGAGGGCGTGGCATGTCTTTTGCACCTGGAAAAGAAGAGGGAACATGGTAAGAGCACCATATTCGAGGACGAATTTTACGGGGTGCTTTATTTATTATTGATGGGTTTAAAATTCGTGGCTGTTTACAATCGCAGATTTAGACATTGGGTATTCTATAGATTTATTATTTAATGAAACGCAGTTGCTAGTGGATGGGGTAGGTTGGTGATGCCCGCAAGGGCCAGCGCGGCAGTATTTGACATGCGGTGGTGCGCGGATCCACATGGACCATAGCGATGCACTCCCGACAAAGGTCCAAGTTGCTTACCGTGGTATGTGTGGTGGTGTTTTTGATCATATATAAGAGCCACTTGCCCTTTGGCAGGCAGGTGCGGACGACCCGCAAGGCGTTGCTTGACAACGAGCTCAAGTTGAACAAAAACTGGCGGAAAGACGGCCTCAACTTCCAGAGCCAGATGCCGTACCACGACGACAACTTGCCCTTTCTTGAGCAGCAGCTCAAGCTGGCGATCCCGTACGAGCCACACAAGCCATTCCCCAAAAACATCTGGCAGACATGGAAGGTGGACGTGGACGACAACGCGTTTCCGGGCCGGTTCAAGACGTTCCAGGAGACGTGGATTTCAAAGAACCCAGACTACAACCACTACGTGATCACGGACGAGCAGTGCGACACGATGGTGGAGCACCTCTACGAGCACGTGCCAGACGTGGTGGTGGCGTGGCACTTGTTGCCGAAGCTGATTCTCAAAGCAGACTTCTTCCGCTACCTCATTCTCTTTGCCCGGGGCGGGGTGTACTCCGACATCGACACCCAGTGCCTAAAGCCGATCGACCTGTGGGTTTCGGGCAACGACAAATTGTACAAAAAGGCCAACCACGCCGGGTTGGTGATTGGCATCGAGGCCGACCCGAACCGGCCGGACTGGGCCGAGTGGTATGCCCGCCGCATCCAGTTTTGCCAGTGGACGATCCAGGCGAAAAAGGGCCACCCGATGCTCCGCATGCTAGTCGCCGACGTGACGCGGATCACGTTGCGCCGCAAGGCCGAAGACACGTTGGACAAGACCGTGGGCAAGGACACGGGCGGCGACATTATGAACTGGACCGGGCCCGGCGTTTTTACCGATACCGTGTTCCACTACTTGAACGGGCTTTTTGGCGGGGCCGGCAACACGATCCGGTGGCAGCTCTTTGCCAACCTTGAAACACCCATGGTGGTGGAAGACGTGATGGTGTTGCCCATCACGCTGTTTCTGCCTGGCGTGGGCCAAATGGGGGCTAAGAGCTCGCAGGACCCTTTGGCGTACGTGCAGCACATGTTCCTGGGCAGCTGGAAGCACCTGCAGTGAGGCGCCGGCAGCGGCCTGTATTACTACATAGAAAATAACTCCCCGCGTGCTTTTTTGGCTTTTTGGCTTTTGGGTTTCTGGCCTTCTGTTTGCCCGCCGCCCGCTTTGGGACAGTGCCTGGCTGCTGGCTGACGTGCGTGCTCGTAATTATCAGCCAACACCGCCGTGCGGTGGCGCGGGCTGCGCAGCTTATCGGCTGGGGCACCAGCAGAAAACAGACAGACAACAGACCCGCCAAACCGACCCCGCCACAGCAACAAAGACCAACACAAGAGCCGGCGCCTCACCCATACTCCACTGCCCACGCCGCAATGCCCAAGAAAACCGCCCTCATCGTGGTCGACCTCCAGAACGACTTCTTGCCCGCCGGGGCCCTCGCAGTGGCAGACTCCAACCAGGTGCTACCTCGCATCAACAGCATCCTCGTCTCCCAGAACCCGTGGTCGCTAGTCATCGCCACCCAGGACTGGCACCCCGACACCCACATCCTGTTCGCGTCCCAGCACGGCCTCGAGCCCTTCTCAGAGAAGTACCTCAGCCACCCAGAAGGCGCCCTCGATCCAACGAAAGGCACAGTGCAAGTCAGGCAGTTCACCCTCTGGCCCGACCACTGTGTCCAGAACACCCGCGGCGCAGACCTCGACCAGTCCTTCGAAATGGCCTTCACCCGCCTCGCAGTGCCCACAGCCGTCGTCAGAAAGGGCTACCTCCAAGACAGAGAGTACTATCTGTGCTTCGCCGACTGCTGGAAGTTGCACAAGACCGAGTGTGAATCGCTCCTCCGCAAACACAACATCACAAACGTCGTCTTCGTCGGCTTGGCGTACGACTATTGCGTGCTCAACTCCGCCATCGACTGCGCCGAGGCAGGCTTCTCCACGTACGTCGTCAAGGACTGCTGCAAGAGCGTCGACCCGTCCAACATCAAGCAGACAGACGCAGCGTACCGCGCAGCTGGCATCAAGATCTTGCAGTCCACGCTAGACATCCCAAACAGCATCCTATAACTCGCCAAAGAGTCTCACATGCCGCGGAACTGGTTCTTGCCGGCGCTCCGCCGCCCTGCAAATCTCTGCTTGGTCCGCCCGTGCTTGCTTTCGCCATCCTCGTCGTTCTCGTCGTCACCATTGTGGCGGTCGCTTCTGAACCGGACTTTCTGCTCCTTCTTGGGTTTGAACGTGAGCTCCATTTCTCCCTTGCCGTGGTGCCGGGTCCGGGAATTGAGCCGCGCCGCCTCCTTCGCTTTCGCCACCTTCTGGAGCCGTTGTGCTTGTGTGCCCAAGGTCTCGTCGCTGCGAGCCTCGGCCTCGTCTTCCGTCACGGCCCGCAACTCGTTCATGAACTTGTTGGCCTCGGCCTGTCTCTTCTTTCGTTCCTGGAGCTTGGCCAACTCCTTCTGGACCTTCTGCTGCTTCGCCGTCTTGGTCGCCTCATCCTCGGACTCGGACTCGGACGCCGCCTCCGACTCAGAATCAGAGTCCATATCTAATCCATTCTTGCTCAGTGGCGCCAATCTCTCCTCGTCAGACTCTTCCGCCGCCGTCAAGGCACGCGGCTTCTCTGTAGTGGTGATGTCCTTCACAGACTTGGCAGGGTTAAGCTGCTTGTACTCATGAGACTCCTCATCAACCGCGAAATCGGAGTTCTTAAACATCTCGGCGAAACGCTCATCGGTAACAATGTCGCCCTTCTGCTTGCTCTCCAACTTGCTCGCCAAGTCCTTGTTGACCTTGACCTTGGACTTCGTGACAGCACCCGTGCTTCTGATCCGTGATTCTCTCTCCTGCTCAATCTTCTTCCGGATCTCTCTTTCACGCTGGTCTCTGTACGAGTTGGGGTTGGCAATTAAGTTGACCTTCTCGTACAACTCAGTATTGATGAAGAAACCATGCATGTACGAGCGCAAGACCTTGGAGCCTACAAGGTGCAGCAAGTTCAACTTTTCAACGTCGGCCCGCGTGATGAAGCGGAAGTTCAGGTAGACGGTATCCGAAGGTTTCTCTTCGAGTTCTTCTGTGATGTTGTCCAAGAATGAGCACCATTTGGGCGCAGGGCCCAAGTTGGGGATGTAGTAAGCGTGCATGGGCATACCTTCGTTGGCAAGGAAGAACATACCACTCTCCTTGATGTAAGCCACGTCGTTGATGTCAACACTGGGCTCCATGGATGTGAATGGCTTACCGTCCAAACGATTCCACACTTTGGCGATACGCTTGTCAGACGTCATGATCTTGTCGGCATCACTGCTGTTCTCGTCGATCCAACAGATCTTCTTGATGTCAAAACCATACCCTTGGTCCTTGACAACTGTGGGGGTGGAAGCTCTCAAATCGTATAAGAGGGTCTTACCGGTGGATGTACCACATGCAAAGTTGAGACCGTCATTCCTGAACACAGACGCCGTCACTTGCGCATGCTCTTGCAAGGCATCAGTGACAAAGAGCTTCGCTGCGCGTTGTCGACTTCTGGGATCCCAAAATTCAACAGTGCCGTCTTCAAGACCAGCAGCAATCAACCCGTGCACAGGGTTTATATCGACAGCGTTGACACCTTCTTCGGTATCAAGTGTGTAGGGGTTGAGAAATCTGCCTTGCTCCAAGTTCAAACGATAGATCTCGTTGCCGGAGGCACCCACTAACAAGTCACAGTTCGTGGGGTTGTATGCTAAACTTCTGCCAAACTTTGGAATTCTGGATTTGTAGTGGATACCACCTTTCGTGTGGAATTCGATAGTACGGTCGTTTTGCAAGTGAACGGACTTGGTCCAGTCCTGGGAGAGAATGAGAAAGTCCACGTTTTCGGCATCAGTGTGTCTGTCGAACTTCAAAGACAAGTTCGAAAAGTCATAGACATGGATCTGAGGCTTGTATGTTCCTGTAGCCATGGCGAACTGGCCATCTGGACTGATTTTGATTTTGTTGGAGGCTTCGCTGAACTCAAAGTCCTGGATTAACTCAACTCTGTTCATGTAGTCTGCATCGCGCTTCAACTCTCTCTTTCTTTTTCTGGCAATCCAATCTGGCAAGGATCGTGATAGGTTGGACCCAGCAACCTGGTATACGGAGACATCTCCGGCACTGGTGGATTTCAAAACCATGGTGCGTTGTGTGAGCTTGAGATGATCATCACCTTGGGGAAAAAATGTGTGGTGGGTCTCGCATGACCTGCATGTGGCCGCACCTCCACTAGATTATAACTAGCTAACTCATCCTCTCGCCATGTATGCTCTGTTGCCTCGCGGCCGCGGGATACATTGGCTTATAAACATGTGACTCCTCTGCCCTGCAGGTCTTCTCTGTGTTTTGGTAGAGCGTGGTAAATTCTTCCCGAGAAAGGAACTGGATATCGTCGTCCGGCTCGCTCTTGTATTTTTGCTCTGGCTTGAGGTGGCTGCCACCAAATGTGTCGGCGAAAACCCGTAAACCACTTGAAACTAGTAGTTTCTGGTTGTCGTTGGTTTGCCGTTCAGCTAGCAGGCTCAAAAACCTCAGCAAGAGCGGAACCAAAGCCAACTCTGTGTAACATACATCGTTGGCGAAGTTGAAGAACGTAATCCAAACCAAAGCACGTTTCGAGCTCAACTCGTGTAGCAACAACTCAGCCGTGTCAAGCGCGAGTATTTCGGTATTGATGGCGGTCATGCTGTCGCTCTTCAATTTGCTTTTGCATTGCAACGCTGTCAAGACGAAGCATAGAGTTTGTTGCAAGTTGCGAGTGATCATGCTGTCCACTGTGTTTGAGGATGAAGACGCTGCAAGCAACTGCGGGATCTCCAGTGGTATGATTTGCAAGAGTGCCTTCAAGACGCAGTTCAAGGATTTGTGAAGTTCCAGAAGCTCGTCCATGTTTCGAAGCATTGCCACAGTTGGGTTCGACACCGACCGCTGTTTGCCTGAGTAAAAATAGTTTGGTTTTGCAATTGGTGGCAAACGAGCAGACTGTGCTTGCTTCGAGGAGGCAAATGCTACACTGACACATTGCTTATCACCGTATATCCTCAAGAGAGCATTCAGGACCGCGATCCCAAACTCCGTGACCACCAGGAAAAGCGAGTGTGCATTCGATAATCTGTTGAACTCCGAGTATACATCGAGTAGAGGAGCATTGCAGCACACGTGATCGAGCTTTTTGGAAGCAATGGCGACACACGTCATCACCACATTGTTCTTGTGGAGTGTCGGGTCGCTGGAGTGGTTCAAGAATTCTAGCATGAACTTGAAGCAGTGGTTCGCAGTCAATTCGTAGGTGGCATGGTGCTGCAGCAGGTACAACAGAAGCAAGCGAGAAGCCCCGGAGACCTTTTCCACCACGGCATAGTAGGTGAGGAGCGAGGGTTTGATAAGAAGGAAGTCCAAAAGCATTCTGGCGAATCTCTGAAGCGTCTGCACACTCAGCAGGGTGGCTGTGTTTTGGATTCTTCCTACTGCAGAGTCGTTTCGCAACACGAGATGAGTGGCCCAGTCACGATGGCCTGTGCTCTTCAGCATCACGTGCAAGAGAGATGCAAACGCTTGCCATGGTGGGTTGTCTTGGGACGTGATTGCATCTAGACAAGCGAGCGTACTGGCGACGACAGGGCCGAGTAAAGGTAACTGAGCTGGGTCGAGTGGCCGGGCGCTGGTGTCCGAGGGGCTCCACAAAGCGGCACTTGCTTTGACCGGCAAATGAGGCCAGTAGGATGGCAAGGGGACCTGCTCGAAGTTGGGCTGCTTAGGTGAGCTGCGCTTGAAAGCAGAAGCCAAGTGCCTGAGAAGATGCGGCCTGCTGAGACGAAGGTAGAACACCTCGGTGAAAAGCTGCTGCACGGACTCAAGGTCACCACGGATCGACACTGCGGAACAGAGTATAGGGAGGTATGAGTGGTCGCTGAACCGCTCGTTTTTGAACATTTGCAACAAGCGGCGACACGCGTCGCTCACCTCGTCTGCCCAGCGGTCGTTGGGAGGACGCAGCAAAAGCTGCTGGAAGTTTTGCAAGTGCTCTGTCAAATTCGAGGAAGAACGCATTGTGGGGGTTTCGGGGAATACCCCGGATCTTATATAGGCCCATGATGTGTGAGGCTGCGAAACGGATATGCGTGGGGCATGTCTGGGGCGCCGCATTCACCCACACACTGCACCGGATTCGGCAGTCGACACCCACAATAAAGGTAATGAGGTGGCAATAAAAGCGGCATGTTAAGTATTGCCACAGCAACAACTTTCTCTTGATCAGTTGCTTGAAGACTTTGGGTTTACGGGGCTGGGACAACTTTCCTGCGCAGTGGTGCTTGCAGATTCTGAGACATGGACTGAGGTTACGTTTTGTATATAGTGGGTCTGTTGATACAGCGGTTGGGTACTGGTCGGGCCTAAGTGGACTCGCCAATAATGCCTCCCAACTTTTCCAACTGGGCAAGCACGGGTTTCTTGGCAGTGCCGCCAGTGGCGGTTCTTCTCTCGACACTGGCCTCAAAGTCGAACACATCTCTGACATCGTCGCCGAATCTGGCGTCAATGGCCTGCAACTGCTCGTTGGTCAATTGGTCAATGCCCGACAAGTTCTTCTCCTCGGCCATACGCACACACTCGCCCAGGATGTGGTGGGTCTTTCTGAAGGGCACGCCCTTTCTGACCAAGTAGTCGGCCAAGTCGGTGGCCAACATGTCCATAGTCAAGGCGCCCTCCATCTTGGCCTTGTTGATCTTCAACGTGCTGATGACACCGGTGGCAATGAGGATCAGGTGCTCCACGGTGGTCATGGCGTCAAAGAGCGGCTCCTTGTCCTCCTGCATGTCCTTGTTGTAGGTTGATGGGATCGATTTCAACGACATCAAGAACCCGGCAAGCGAGCCGAAAACCCGCCCGCTCTTGCCCCGCAACAACTCAAGCGAGTCAGGGTTCTTTTTCTGGGGCATCAACGACGAGCCGGTCGAGTACGCGTCGGCCAACTGCACGAACCCAAACTCCGCGGTGGAGTAGATGATCAAGTCCTCGGAGAACCGCGAGATGTGGTTCATGAACAACGACAGCCAGAACAATGTCTCGACGACAAAGTCCCGGTCGCTCACGGCGGTCAACGAGTTGCCAATGACGTCGGCAAAACCCAACCCTTCCGCGAGGAACTCACGGTCAATTCCGTATGGGTGGCCCGCCAAGGCACCACAGCCCAAGGGCAGCTGGTTGACGCGCTCCAAGATCTGCTTCAACCGCTTATAGTCCTCGGTGAAGTAAGTGGCGTACAGACTGAGCCAGTGGGCCCAACGGATCGGCTGGGCTCTCTGGAGGTGGGTGTACCCGGGCATCAACACATCGATCTCGGTCTGGGCCCGCTTGAGGATGCTCTGGATAAAGTCGCCCAAGAACTGCACCAACTTGGTCAATGTCTCGCGCACATAGATGCGCATGTCGGTGGCCACCTGGTCGTTTCTCGAACGGCCAGTGTGCACTTTGCCGGCAATGTGCTTGCCAATAATTTCGCCCAAACGTCTCTCGTTGGCGGTGTGGATGTCCTCGTCGCCGGCCTTCTCCTCGAACTTTCCGGCGGCCCACTCACCGCGGATCACCTCGAGCCCTTCGTGGATCTTGGTCAATTCCTCGGCGGAAATCAAGCCGAGTTTGCTGAGGCCCTCGGTGTAAACCTTGGTGCCGGTCAAGTCGGCGTCGTACATGATTTTGTCGTACGGAAGAGAGGCGTTGTAGAGGTCCATCAAGGGGTCGGAGGCGCCGGTGAAACGGCCGCCCCACAATCTGGCTTCGGCAGGCTTGCTCATGGTATTGGAGAAAAAGTGGTTGGTATCGTGAAAATTTACGGGAAAAGATTACTCACCGCGGCAACGAGGGCATTACCGCATTGGGACGAGATGCGCGAGTCATAGTGCCGCGATTCCGCCCGGGCCCCAAGCCACATGGGTTCTCCACCGCGAACAAGTTTGGACATACCCTATGGGCTACGGCATTCATCGAACCAGTTTCAGTCTATATCCTAAGGCTTGCATCTGCCGGTGAAACGTGGGTACAACGAGCAGTCTCTGACGGTGAACCTGTCGCACAACCAGGCCAAGATTCTCTCGGTGCCCAAGCCGTAGCCACCGTGGGGGCAGGTGCCGTACTTTCTCAAGTCGGTGAACCAGTAGTAGTCGTCCAAGTTCAACTTCTCTCTCTTGAGCGCGGCGATCAACTCGTCGTAGTCGTCGATTCTCATGGAGCCGCCAGTGACCTCGCCGACGTTGGGCATCAACACATCAACAGACTCGGTGACACGTGGGTCGTCGGGGCACTTCTTCATGTAGAAGGACTTGATCTCGACAGGGAAGCGGGTCAACAAGATCGGCACGTTCAAGGTGTCGGTCATCTTGCGCTCGGCGGCCTCGGCGATGTCGTCGCCAAACTTGAACTTCTCGCCGTCCTCGTTGGGGATGCCATGCTCGTTCAACCACTCCAACGCGTGGATGTACTCCATGCGCTTGAAGGGCATGGAGGGCACGGTGAAGCCGGGGTTCAACTTCTGGATCAAAGGCCCGGCAACAGGGTCCTCCACCACGTATTTGATCACGGTGGTGAAGAGACGCTCCAAGTGGTCCAACATGTCCTCGAAGGACAAGAACGCCAACTCACTCTCGATGTGGGTGTACTCGGACAAGTGTCTTCTGGTGTGGGACTTCTCGGCCCGGAAAGACTCTTGCACACAGAAGACGTCGCCCAACGCCGGCAAGCACGTCTCAAGATACAACTGCGACAGCTGCGTCAAGTACGCCTCCTCGCCGTAGTAGTCCAACTTGAACAACGTGGAGCCGCCCTCGACCTGGGTCTGCACCATGCACGGCGGCGTCACCTCGGTGAGCCCCTCCTCGTCGAAGAAGCGGCGCATCGCCTTCAATAAAACGGCCCGCACCCGGAACACAGCCGACAAGGTCTCGCCACGCATCGTCAAGTGGCGCTGATCCAACAACAACGAAGGGTCCGCGTTCTCTTGCACCTTGTTGGTGAAGGCGTCGTCGCCCAGAGGAGCCATGCCCACAACCTCGTAGTAGTCGGCCTTCAACTCGACACCGCCGGGCGCGGTCTTGCCCTCGGGCAATTTCTCAACAACACCCTTGATGGTCACGGTCAGCTCCAACGTCAACTCCTGCGTCAGGCGGGCCTTGGCCAAGTCGCCGCTCAAGACCGTCTGGAGGAAACCCGTGCCGTCCCGCAACGTGAGGAACGCCACGCCCTTCTGCAACCGGAACCGGTGCACCCAGCCCTGCACCACCACACGCTTGCCGGTGCTCGTGGCGGCCGCACGCAACTTGATCTTCTCCGCCTTTGGCAACGACTCGTCCTCGGTGATCTTGATCAAGTCCAACTCGGCCATCTTGCGGGCAGTCTCCTCCTGCTTCTTGGCGGCCTCCTCCTGCTGCTTGGCCTGCTTCTCGGCCTTCTTCTTCAACCCGTCGGCGCCCTTCTTGGCCTTCTTCAACGCAGACGCCGAGATCTCAACGTACTCCTGCCCGGCCTCGCCTTGCTTGAGGACAAAGATCTTGGCGTCCGGGCTCACAAGGGCAGCGTACGCAGCGCTCTGGAAGGGCTGGGCTTCGGTGCCGGCCCCGGCCTGGTCGGCGCCGCTTGTTTCGTTCACGTAGACCTGGGACATGGTGATGTGACTGGTTTTTCGCGGTGCGGCACACGTTGATGAAGCACTACGGAGACGGGGTCTTGATTGTAGTGGTTAAGGGTCTGCTTGTCAAAAGAGCTATGATGTCCTAGTTGCTTCTGTTGTGGCTTGCTTCTGTTGTGGTTGGTGTTGGAACGTGGCCGACTGCCGTCGCAGCCAATGAGTCATGGTAGGTCAATACTACTAGACACGTAATTCGACAAAACACATATTGGCGATCACACGGCGTTTACAGTGCTTCAGCTTGTAAACTTCTTCGAGACAAGTACTTCTAGATTTTATGAGGGTCTACAGCATGTAGTGATGCCCGGCACGATGCGTGGAACATAAGGGACATTACTAGCCCAATTGGGACCTTTAAGGCGCATTGCAGTAATTGTCATATCCTTTGATCTTCTTCAAACTCCAACTCTGTTGAATTCCAACTAGTGTGCGTGAAGATGTCTCAAAACGTTTTCAACTCGTCTAAATTAGCGGTGTTCTCTCATCTTGCCAGAGTGCAGCGAAAGTGGATTCTCAAGTAAAGTACCCGCTCAACTTAATAAAACAATGTCAACTAAACTACACCTCTTATTTAGAGACGTCATTAGATGTATCGATAGTATTGCCCACCCAATCCTGTTTCAGGATGGGACGGGCTGATCGTGATCTCTGATTTCTGCCGCGCACCAAAAATTTCTCCTCAATGGCTCTCGAACAAACGTTGGCGGCGCTTTCATTGGCGGCCGTGGCCTCGGAGAACGCCGTGGCCACCAAGACCTTGATCTTCAAACCCAAGACAGCGAAATCCGCTACCCCCGTGCCCGTGGTGGTCTTTGCCCTTGCCTCGACGGCCACCCCAGCAGGCGCTATTGCCAAGGCGGCCGGTGTCAAGGAGCCCCGCTTGGCCAAGGACGACTTGGTCCAGGAGTTTTTCTCGACCGAGGCCAAGGAGGTGTCTATCGCCAACTTGCACAAGGACTTGGCCGGCAAGGTGAAGCTTGTTGTGGACCAGAGCATCCTCGCTGCTGCCGACGACGTGGTGTTGGAGTTGGCCACTGCGCTGAGCAAGCTCTGCCTCCCCGCCAAGGTGGTCACCGAGTACTTGAAGTCGACCGAGATTGAGATCGTGGCGTCAGACTTTGTCGTGGAGCCTGCTGCTGCGCCAGCGGCCAACAACGCCAAGAAGGAGGCGTTGAAAAAGGAGAAGGACGCCGCCAAGTTGGAGGACGCCAAGTTGATCGGCATCACCGTCGACAAGGCCAAGGACTTCTCGCTGTGGTACTCGCAGGTGGTGGTCAAGGGCGAGATGTTGGACTACTACGACGTGTCGGGGTGCTACATCTTGAGACCCAACTCGTACTTTGTGTGGGAGGAGATCCAGAACTCGTTCAACGCCAGCATCAAGAAGATGGGCGTCAAGAACTCGTACTTCCCGATGTTTGTCTCGTCGAAGGTGCTCGAGAAGGAGAAGGACCACGTCGAAGGGTTTGCGCCCGAGGTCGCCTGGGTGACCCGGGCCGGCTCGTCCGAGTTGGAGGAGCACATCGCCATCAGACCAACCTCCGAGACCGTGATGTACCCGTACTACGCCAAGTGGGTGCGGTCGCACCGGGACTTGCCGCTCAAGTTGAACCAGTGGAACTCGGTGGTGAGATGGGAGTTCAAGCACCCACAGCCGTTCCTCAGAACAAGAGAGTTCTTGTGGCAGGAGGGCCACACCGCCCACTTGACCCAGGCCGGCGCGTCCGAGGAGGTGGAGCAGATCTTGGACCTCTACAAGGGCATCTACGAGGACTTGTTGGCGGTGCCCGTCGTCAAGGGCAGAAAGACCGAGAACGAGAAGTTCGCCGGCGCCAACTACACCACCACGTGCGAAGGGTTCATTGCCGCCACCGGCAGAGGCATCCAGGGCGCCACCTCGCACAACCTCGGCACCAACTTCTCCAAGATGTTCAACATCTCCGTCGAGAACCCCGAGGGCCCCGACAAGCCGCGGGTGTTTGCCCACCAGAACTCGTGGGGCTTGTCCACGCGTGTCATTGGTGTCATGGTGATGACCCACTCCGACAACAAGGGCTTGGTGTTGCCGCCCCGCGTGGCGCAGACCCAGGTGGTGGTGATCCCCGTGGGCTTGACGGCCAAGACCACGCCTGAGCAGAGAGCCGCGGTCAACGACGGCGCCCAGCTGATTGAGAACACGTTGGCCGGCGTCGTCAGAGTGCAGGGCGACTACAGAGACAACTACTCGCCCGGGTGGAAGTTTGCCGACTGCGAGTTGAAGGGCGTGCCGTTGCGCATCGAGTTTGGCCCCAAGGACTTGGCCGCCAACCAGGCCACCGCCGTCAGACGTGACAACAACCAGAAGTACACCGTGGCGCTAGACGAGTTGGCGACCCGTGTGCCCGAGATCTTGGAGGAGATGCAGAAGGCGTTGTTGGAGAAGGCCCGCAAGGACTTTGACCAGCACCGCGTCGTGGTGGAGGACTGGAAGGACTTCGTGCCCACCTTGAACGCCAAGAACGTGATCTTGTCGCCCTGGTGTGGTGTCCCCGAGTGTGAGGACGACATCAAGGACTCCTCGGCCAGAAAGGAGGACGGCGAGGAGGAGGAGGACGAGAGAGCCCCCTCGATGGGCGCCAAGTCGTTGTGCATTCCCTACGACCAGCCCGAGTTGAAGCCGGGCCAGCAGTGTGTCAAGTGTGGCAAGCCTGCCGTCAACTACACCATGTTCGGCAGATCCTACTAATATATGTTCATAGAAGCCCGGGCTGCACCGACGCCAATGCCATTTGGGCGACCACCGTTTGGCCGGCCTCCCGGTTGAGGTAGTAGACGTGCTCCAAGCCAAGGTCCTTCATGTAGAGCCAGACCTTGTGGTAGTTGAGCCCAACTTGGGCCGGGGTGTGGGCGTCGTCCGAGAGGCAGAACCTGCCTCCGAGTCTCATGATGGTTTTGGCAATGTCCGTCCGAGGGTACGGCGTCAGCCAGCCTTTTCTGATGGCCGACGAGTTGAGCTCAAAGAGGCCGCCGTAGGACACAACATATTCTATATTCCTCGTGATGAGCTCGTGCACCTCGGGCCAGTCCTGCTGAAGATCAACGTCGTCAGCACTGGCGTCGAATAGGCGGATGAGGTCAAAGTGGCCAACCACATCTGGGTGCACACCCGTCAAGACCTTATACTGGAGCTCGAAGTAGTCTCGGTAGAGTGCCCTGGTGGAGCCCGAGACGTTGCGTGCTTTCTCCCATAGTTCAGCGTCAAAGTCAATGGGGATTCCGTGGACATAGTGCACCGACCCAACGCACATGTCGGTGAGTGCCTTGTATTTCTTGGCCGCTTCAATATGAGGCTCGTCGATGCCTTCCACTTCAAACCCGACCAACAACTTGGTGGGAGACTCTTGAGCCTGGAGCGCTCGGGCGTGGTCCAAGAACCGCTGGAAGTCACTGTCCAAGTCCAGTGTGGTGTAGTTCTTGACTGTCTCTTCGGGGTAAAGGAACTTCTCTTCCAAACGGGGCATGTGTTCCGTGAGACAGTACTGTTTGAAGCCCTTGGCCCGGGCCGTGGCCACCATGTCCTCTAGGCTGCCGGACCCATGGGAGATGTAGTCTCCACTATGGGAGTGGTGTGAATGCATGGTGCGCCGCAGCTAATAATTGATAAGATATAAATGAGAAGATGACATGAGATTACATGGAAAGAAAAAGATAAGAGGAAAGAGATATCTGAACTTGAGAGATGACTGGCTTTTTGTATTGAAGAGATTGGTCATCATGTTCAGTTGCATCTTCTGGTGTGCCCCATTGGAGCTGATGAGGTCCGGTAGGGCCAGTGAGGTCAATGGTCGGACTTAGACGAGACGCCCAATTTTGTGATACACTACGGCGTTGAAGTTGGTCAAAAATGCTGCTTACAGGGTCTTGAGTTCGAAATGAATGATTCAAACAATTGGATGGTTGTTTTCGACTGGACATCACCCACCTGATGATCATGGTACATGCGCAGTGCGCTCTCCACATGAGTCGACTAGTCTGTGCTGCCCTTCGGCCAGTGGCCCGGCGTGGGGTTCCTTCTTTTCGGAACTTCACCAAAACGCCAGAAGCTCCCCTCTCAATGCTCACGCCCACTATCAAGCAAATGCTCCAGCACCCACCACCAGTGGAGACCACAGTCTCTGCCCGAGGCCACATCAAGTCAATCAGGACGTTCAAAAACGTCGGGTTCATCGACATCTCCGATGGCTCTGACCACCGCATGCTCAACATTGTGCTCCGAGACCCTGATCTGGTCCTTCACAACAAGTTCAAAGTGGGCCAGAGCATTGAGGTGTTTGGCCAGTGGACCAAGTCCCAAGGTACTCAGCCTTTTGAGCTCCACTACCAGGCGGAAAACCCGTCGCATCGGCTCACGCTTCTAGGAGACGTCCCCACAACATACCCTATCCAGAAGAAGAGCCACACTTTACAATACTTGCGAACGCTCACCACGCTAAGGCACCGGACAGCCACGTTGGCCTCGACGCTCCGTTTCCGGGCCCATGTCGAGGCGCTATTTGTCGACTTTTTCCAAAAGCACGATTTCGTGAAAGTGGCCCCGCCGCTCGTGACGTCGTCCGACTGTGAGGGCGCCGGTGAGCAGTTCACCGTGGCACCACTACGCCCACCGCAACACGGAGAAAAGTTCTTTGGCAAGGACGCCTACCTCACGGTTTCCACGCAGCTCCACTTGGAGGTGCTAGCGCAGTCCTTAAACCGGGCGTGGTCGCTCAGCCCGTGTTTCAGAGCCGAGGACTCCAACACCAACCGCCACTTGAGCGAGTTCTGGATGCTCGAGGCAGAGATCTGCTACCTCCAAGACGTGGAGCAGCTCATGGCGTTTGTTGAGGCCATGATCAGGCACGTGGTGCTGCTGATGCGGCGGGGCGACAACACCTCCGACTCGGGCTCGATCCATGACCTATTAACGTCGAGGTTCCAGAAAGCCGATGCTGAGCGGATCTTGGCCCGGTGGGACACTATCCTCTCCGAAGAGAGCTGGCCGGTCATCACCTACACCGAAGCCATCGGCCTCATCAACAGTGTCAAGAACAAGGGCAGGCTGAAGGGCCGGCTAGCTTGGGGCGACTCGATTCTGACCGAAAACGAAAAGTGGCTAGCCGGCGTGCACTTCACCGCCCCTGTGTTCATCACCCACTACCCACACGTGCAAAAACCGTTCTACATGCCCCGATCCGGCGACGCTGCCCACCCAACAGTGGCCTGCTTCGACTTGGTGCTTCCCGAAATTGGAGAATTGGTGGGTGGCTCGCTCAGAGAACACGACTTGGGCAAAATCCAGCAGGAAATGAAGGAAAGAAACATGCTGCTCGAGGCCATGGACTGGTACCTCTCTACTAGAGAAAACGGCAGTGTGCCCCACGGCGGGTTTGGCTTGGGCTTTGAGCGGCTCATCGCCTACTTGACTGGGCTCGACAACATCCGTGACGTCAGCGCCTTTCCCCGAGCACCCGACGTGTGCCCCTGCTAAAGATAAAGAAAATTATTCTCATTAAAATTGATCCTATAGGTTCGGCTTGGTGTAGCGGTTCGCTCCCCGGATTTCGCGGTCGTGCTGGGCCCAGCGAAACAATTTTTCGTGAAGAAGCAACCAGGCCCAACACCCACTAGACAGCAAGATGGACCAGTTAAACGTGAAAGAGCAGCAGGAGTTCCAGCAGGTGGTTGAGCAGAAGCAGATGAAGGACTTCATGCGCTTGTACTCCAACTTGGTCTCCAGATGCTTTGACGACTGTGTCAACGACTTCACATCGGCAAACTTGACCGCCAAGGAATCTTCTTGTATCTCCAAGTGCTCCGAGAAGTTCTTGAAGCACAGTGAGAGAGTCGGCCAGAGATTCCAGGAACAAAAGTATGTATATGACCTACTAATCCCGCAGTGGTTTGTCGATGGCAAATCGCCGGGGTCGCCACCACACCAAATACTAACGCCAGCGCTATGTTGATGCAGAACATGCAGAGAAAGTAACTGGCCTCTATTAAAGACCTTCGGCTTGTATATATATCGCTTCAATGCAAACGAACCAGGATGCTACAGCATGTGTAGTGAGACGAGTGTCTCCCCGTAGATTCGAAAGTGTTCAAGTTAGCCTCTCGGTATCCATACTAACCATGAATACAAAACTGGGCACAACTGTAGACGCAACTCTGGCTACAACTTTGGGTACAACTCTGGTACTACTTCACACCTATGACCGAATCAGCACCGTGCGCGAATACATCAACACCATGGACGAGAACCCGCTCTACCTAATACTTCTATCGCACGTGATCACGGACTACTTCTCCTCGACGGCGGGCAAGTCCGACGAGCTCGCGGTGCCGCTCTCAAAACTCATCGCCGACTTCACGGCTCTTCTCACCACATACGAACTCAAGTTCAGGTACCCGCCCCACTCCAGTGTCCTCGGCACGGACCTTCTCCGCAAACTCATAGGCTCGAGCGGGCTCGACTCTATAGTGCGCCTCGAGGACGCCAACCCTACGACGGTGTACTTCAAGACCTCGTCGGAAAAGGCCATTCCAGCCATCACCAAGGTTATCGCTCTGGCTTCACTTGAGCACGGCAAATGGATCGCCACAGAGCTCGACTCGCTCCGAACGGCCCACCAGGAGGCGCTTGAAAAGGAGCACAATAAGGCTGTTGCCGACGCCCAGACCGCAGAGACCCTGGTGTCGATCAAGGTATCTCCAAGCCAAACACCGGCTCCCCAAGGTGGCTTGTTCAAACAACTCCAAGACGCCGAGACCCACTCCTCGCTGCCGGGCACGACTTTAGCTTCCAAGCCTCTAGAAGGCACGCCGATGGCCGAGGACGACTCGAAACTCACAGATATCGACGTCAGCATAGTGTTTGACGAGACCGAAGGGACGCCTTGTGCACCTGAGGTGAAGAGCGAGCAGGGAAGCCCCGAGACGGTGGTTGCCGACCAGGCGGGCGAGCCGCTTCCTGTGAGTTCGGTGTCGTTGCAAATCCAGGCAGTGGACGTGCCACTGGACGCTACTCCAGCTCTAGAGGTCAGTGAGCCATTGCCAGAGCCCGCCGAAGTGAAGCCTGAGGAGACTGTTGAGGAGGCTATTGAAGAGGCTGTTAAAGAGAAGATCCAGCCTGCCCAGCCTGAGAAAGTTCCAGAGCTGTCAGCACCAGAAGCGTCAGCGCCAGAAGCGTCTCTGGCTGAAGTCTTGCCGGAAGACACTCAACCCCCGATGGAAGAACCTCCAAGCAAAGCGGTCGAGACCACCGCTGAGAGCGAAGCTGTACCCGAAGCGTCACCACAAGATCTGGAGCCGCTGGACCGTCCAGACTTACGAGACGCAAGCGAAACGGCGCCCAGCCTGCGGAAACGGTCGGTATCACCGCTGGCCCCGTCGCTCAAGTACAAGCGGTTCCAAAACATCGCCATCAACTTGATCAAAACGATAGAGGAGCACCGTTTCCTGTCGCCGTTCCTCATGCCCGTGAACGCCGACGACTACCACGAAGTGGTGAAGGAACCTAAAGATCTCAAGAGCATTCTCAAAGCCGTGAAGCAGAAGGAGCTGAACCTTGCGTATCAAACAGTCAAGGAGTTGGAGAGAGACATCATGCTTATGTTTGCCAACTGCGTCATGTTCAACAAGTCGTCCACCAGGTTGGTCGAAATGGCCCGAGAGATGAAGAACGACGTGCGCCGGACATTCAAGATGTTCGAGGACGCTGAGTCCGACATCAAGTAAGCCCTGTACAATAAATATCAAGTATGCCCTGTACAATAAACAACAAGAAGGCCCTGTACGATAAATATCTAGCAAGCCCTGTACAATAAATATCAAGAAAGGCCTGTACAATCAATATCAAGTAATACCTGTACAATAAATATCTAGCAAGCCCTGTACAATAAATATCAAGCTATTAGCATTGTCTATGAACATGTATTTGGAATTAACAGTTGGGAACTGATCTAGCTTGTTTGGGTGTGACGCTTGAACACGCCCTTGAAGAAACGGGCGATTGGGTCGTCGTCGTAGTTGTTGACAACCACCATGTTGGCGATGGCATCCTTGTCGCCGTGGACACCTTCGTCGTGTCTGGTGACCTCGTCCAAAGACTGGACGTTGGCCAAGTAGTGGTCTCTCAAGAAGAAAGCCACGAAGAGCAAAAGAGCACACAAGCAAAGACCAGCGATACACATCTTGCGCTGGATGTCGGCGTAGGCCAACGCCAAGGCAATACGCTCGGGCGTGCCCCAGGCGTAGTCAACAATGAAGGTGAAGGGCGACTCGTAGGCGAGGGTGGCTTCGGAAATATCGACACCCAAGCCCTCCATCTTCTGGGCAATGGTCGAAGGCATGAACGAGGTCCAGATGGCACCGGACACGGCGACACCAAGAGCAGAACCGATGTTGTACGAGGCCAAGTAGAGCGAGATCACCACAGCCATGTACTCGTGGTTGGTACAGGTCTGGATCGAGAGCTGGGTCACGTAGGTGAAGAAACCGGCACCGAAACCCATCAAGCACAAACCACCAATAAGACCGTTCTTGAACTTCTGGTCCTCCACACCGTCGTTGGAGCCTCTGAAGTGGTAGATGATACCCATGGAGACAAACCACATGGCACAGCCGAAAAGAATAAAGCCCTTGGTGCGCTTCACCTTGACAAGCACAAGACCGAGGATAGGACCGACAATCACCGACACGAACGAGTAGAGCGACGTGATTCTCGTGGCGGCCTTGATCGACGTGTTCATACCAACAACCAACACAGTGTACATGAAGTCGTTAGGCATGTACCAGATGAAGTTGACGAGACAAGCGATGATAAGCGCAGCCCACACACCACGGTCCTTGAGAAGAGGGAACGGAATGATGGGGAACTTGGCCACCCAGCCTTCCCAAAACACGAGGGCAGGGATGAGGCAGATACCAACCACCAATGGCGCGATGATGTGGGCGTGACTCCAGGCAGCAGAGGATCTGACCAAAGAGGCGGTCTTGTCACCGGCAAGCGTGAAAGGAACCAAGATGAAACCGAAAACACAGATGATGAGGAGAACACCAATGACGTCGATCTTCCAGAACAACTCAACAAATCTGTTCTTGCCCTGTCTCTCGGCCTTCTCCTGCTCGCAAATGAGTCTCCACTCCTCGGTCTTGCCGGCCTTGATTCTCATGTGGAAGAAGACAACCAACACGGGCAAACTGGCCAATGGGAAGATAAACGCCCAGATACCGATACAGTACGACCACGAGTGGGCGTTCAACAAGTCCTCGGCAATGTTACCGGAAACCCAGGTGTTGATGATGAAGGGCAACGCAGGGATGAACGACGCAAACAAACGCCAGTTCAACGTCGACATGTCGGCCAACGAGACCTCCAAGATCAACTGCACACCAGAGTAGCCGAGCTGGTACAACACGGCACCACCGGCAAATCTCTGCACATCAAAGGCCTGCGACATGATCACAGTACCCACGACGTAGAGCACAATGGACACAATGAACAACTCGAGACGACCAAAGAAGTCACTCAATCTGGCGTAAGTGGGCTGCGACGCAGCAGCGATAACGGCACGGATAACGTTCACCGTGGTGTAAAGCGAGTGCTCGGAGTAAGAGCTGGTAGCATACACCTGGAAGGTGTAACGCAAAGTGCCGTCCAAGGCGTAGACGTAGGCACAGATGAACACGAAGAAGTAGTAGCACGCCTTGAGCCACGAGCCCTGGTACTGCTGGGTCATCAACTCGGTCTTGCGCACACCAAACGACTTGGCGGTGGATGCGAACGGAGTTTCCGTGGTGAACACCTGGGCCTCGTAGTCGGGCTCAGAAGTGGTGCCCTTCTCGTTCAAGCTCTGCGAGTGGTTGGCGTCCTCGGAGTCCTGGGACAAGCCGAGGGGCTGGTTCTTCTCGGAGTAGTCCACGTCATTCTGGTAAGTTTCTCCGTGAATAGGCTCGGAGTAAGGCTCGGCCACGTTGGCTTGAACCTTTGAGTTGTCCATCTCGGGTGTTCTATGAGGAAGGGTGATTCTGCGAGCTGGGAGCAAATCAAAAAGTCCTACAAGGGGGCCAGCAGGAGGGAAATGCCGCTCATTTTAATAGGCATTTTCTGGGGCCACTGATGAGATTGATGAGATAAAAAGGAAAGAAATAAGATTTGGAATTTGCATGCACACCCGCAGGCATTGCGCTGCATAGGCGTTTGTGCGAAAAGTTTTCTCGACGCAGGCTCCCATCACTGTCTGCAGGTGGCACCCATCAAACCCCTGTTCCGCGACAGAGCGCAAAGCCCAATGGGGCAGTCGTTGCTGCTTCAAGGACATGGATCTGCGCAAAATCAATGGCGGTGCCAACACCGAGCGATTTGCTCGCAGCACAATACCCGGGGCGCCTACTTCTCGCCGGCTTCTCACGCCATAGACCATTGAGAAAAAAAAAATAGCAGATGGACCTTGGCAGCTAGACGTCACTGCATATGTCTTGGCGTGAGCCATTTTCCTTTTTCTGTGGTGGGTGATGGGCCGCGCATGCGAAATAAGCTTAGGGTAATTTCCCGACGCATGTGTTCCGTGGGCGGCGTCGGGCTGGAGGACCGGGAAAACTCCCAGCAGCACGGACAAAAAAATCTTTCCGACTCAATTGCAGCACCACAGACGCAGCCTGCAACAATGGTCCCCGGAAGGCCCTTGTCCGTCACCTTGAGCGCAGCAACGAGGGCTTGGTGCAGGGTTTGTCTCATCATTGGGGGGGCCGCGACTTTGTGTTTGAAAAAGACTTTTTGCCCGAATAAGCTCCAGCTCACAATGCACCTGCAGCGAGCGCGCAGCTCGACTTCTTTTGCCATTTGGGGGACGACGCTGGCGAAGAAACTTGACGTCAATGTCGGCAGCAGCGATGGCGGGCGAAGGCAAGCTGGTTGCACTCTGCGGTGTCTGTGACCCCGAGCACGGCCATTCCATCCGTTGGCCACTGCACGGTGGGTCCCGGACCCACTGCCAAGCGTGCAGAAAAACGGTTCCTTGGTGGTCCTGTCCCTCATCAGGCTCATGCAGCCGGGACCTCGCTCAAGCCGCGGGAGTCCCCCCAGCTGCCCATCGCTGCAGCCCGCACATTCACAAGACGGCCCTACGCTAACCCCGGGTCGTGTGGGTCGTGTCCAGCCAAGTGTATCGGCTCTTTTCCTGCTGCACTGCCAAGGCCGGGCGGGAATGAAAGGCGTGCTGGACGAACGGTTGTCCGCGGTTAGGTGAAGCCGTTGGCAGAAACACCCCACCGTGGAGGCGCCTCCACCGGTCCAGCGCCGGGACCACAACAAAGTTCCGGGGATCTTGCTGTCCATGCCATTTGTCGGTGCGGATCTGCGACATCACGCTACGGGCCGCAACAATGGTCCCTTCCGAGTCGCACTCCCCGCCCGTCACATCAAAATACCGTATGTCTCGCATATACGGCGAATGCCGCCTTAGTGGCCCAGCGCTGCGGGCAACGTGCCGACTGGCGATCTACAGAAGGACCCACAAGGGCCCGCCGCGACATCGTGCGGCCCCGCGGCTAAAGCCCGCTATTCCAGTCGCAGCCAAGAGCCGCCTCAGAGGTGTTTCTCCGACTGGCCGCGCGACATGTCGGTGGCGGGGCGTCGCCTTGGGGAATGCGTGCTGGCGGGACATTTAAACGGTCTGCTTGGGGTGGGCGTTTGCGGCAGGCGGTGGTAAATTGTGGGTGGATTGTACGTGTGAGTGGTTTGCCCATTCCAGACGAATTCCAAGCTGGGTCTTTTTGTCGCCGGAGTTGGTAGTCATGAAACAGCCGTCTTCTGCAGGGGTCTTGTTGACGGCTGCGCCGTACCTATACGACGCCGCAGCCGTCTCAATAATAACGTCTTCACCAACCACCGCGGTCCCGGGTCCTCTTGGCACTGGCCAAAGGGTCCTTCAAATGTCGTCGGGTCCGACTGCCTTGGCGGCCGCTTAGTGTTGCCGGCCCGTGCCTGAGGCTGACGAAGTTGAATAGGACGCAATTTGGAGGCTAGTTGCATTAGGAGGGCTACATCATGTCCCGCGCAGGTTCCTCGCTGGCAGGTTCCTCACGGCACTTAGTCTGAGACACCGGCGGCGCAGCACGAGCTATACCGGAGATTGAGTTTTGATAACGCAAGCCCAAGACCTGAGCTGTGCAGCCGGATCTAAGCGCGAAGTTTATTATACTTCTCTCGAGGCGGAACAAGAGGCGGCAGCCGCATGAATGGCGGCAAAACCCTGGCGTGGTGTGTCCTCTGGTCGCCAGGCCTCAATTCCGCTGCACAATGGGCCGGTCCCGGGGCACCACCAACGCACCTTTCTTTTCCATCGTCTTCTTCTGCACCGCCTGGATGAGGGCGTAGATCACGGTCAAGATCGGACACAGCACGCCCTTGGCCCGGGCCACGGCAATCGGCGACCCGCAAATCACCTCCATCTCCACGTAGTTGCCCTTGCGGATGTCCACGAGCATCAGCGGCGCGTAGTACACGCCCTTGTCCAGGTCCAACATGAAGTCCATGATCAGCTCGGGCAAGTCGACGCCGTCGGCGGCGGCGATCTGCAACACCTCCTTCATGGCACCCCGCACAAGCAAGTCCGTGGTACCAAAAAGCTCCAAGCGGCCCACGTCCAAATCCGTGAGCGCACAGATTGGGTTGAGCGTGGCGTTGTACACCAACTTCCGCCAGCGCGTGTACCTGACGTTGGCGTCGAAGCTGCAGTCGTTTCTGTCGTTTTTGTAGAGCGCCACGAACCGGTGGGCTGCCTTTTCCTGCTCCTCCACCGGTGTGTTGGTGCTCGCAAAGGCGCCCACCAGAAGGTCGTCGTGCACCTCGTGGCTAATACGCCCGCCGTAGTTTGTTGACGAGATCATCGACACGCCGCTGAGCACAATGTTGCCGGGGAACTTGGCGAGGTACTCGTGCTCGATGTCCAAGCCGTTCTGGATGAGCACAATGGCCGTTTTGGGCGACACCACGGGCTCGATCAAGTCGGCGCCCGAGTAAATGTCGGGGGTGTTTTTCGTGCACACCACGACATAGTCGTACGCGGTGCCGGCGGCCGCCTCGATCGTGGGCACCACCCGGCTCGGCGTGTAGGTGACGGAGCCGTAGTCCACCAGCTCAATCTGGTAACCCGAGCCGGTGACGGTGTCGTAGTCTGAGCGCACCACCACGGTGACACTGGTGTCCGGGTGTGAGTCCAAGGCGTAGGCGGCCATTGTGCCGACGCCTCCGCTGCCGACAAGAAGAATGTTGGTCATATCGGTCAAGAATCGGTGGTGGTAGTGGATCTGAGATTCGGCTGCGGACCCCAGCATGTCGGCGGCCCGCCAACTACCCGATGCGGCGCGCGCCGCTAACTTCCTAAACCATGTTCCGGACCTTGAGCGAGGCCACGTTCAAGACCGTGGAGCTCTCGGAGAAACCCGTGGGCGTGCAGCTCCCGACCCGGTCGCTGAACCGCTTCTACGGCTCCCACGCCCGGTCCACGGCCGGCTGCCGCGGGTGCCGATGTCGCAAGTATGTCTCTCCCAGTGGCCGCGGTCCCCACTAACCCCAGAAAGAAGTGTGACGAGGTGTACCCTGTGTGTGGGCGGTGCCAGCGGACCATGACCACGTGTGTGTGGCCCAGCAAGCCCGGGAAGAAGGATAGCTGCAAAATGGCGCCCAGCCAGGGTCCCGCCAGGGACCAGCCCCGCGGACCGGGACCCACACCCACAGAACCCGCTGAGCCCAAAAGCAGCTCGCAGAAAATGAAGCTCGACTATATCGACAACACGCCGGCGGCGGGCCCGTTGGTGGTGCAGGACCTCGTGGACTTCAAAGACTCGTTGGCGCTGTTCCAGATGGAGCTCGAGCTGAAGCTCGACGGCGATGTCGCAGACGCCGAGCCCGACGAGCTATATATCCCCACCGAGTTCTTGGCCGACTTTGGGTTCCCGCACCTTCAGAAGTTGGACGCCGAGGGCCTCATGTTTCTCGAGTGCTACCGCGAGCTGTACAGCCAGTTTGTGTCGATTGGGCTCGAGTCGTCCAACTACTTTCTCGAGACGTTCTTGGGCTTGGCTGCAAACAACGAGGGCATCACGTATGCACTCACCGCCTGGGGAGGCTTCTTTCTCGAGCTCCGCAAGCGCAAAAGCGACTTTTCCCGCGCATGGCGGTACATGCAGAAGGCTGCACGACACATGTGCACGCAGATGGGCAACGACCTTGTGCCGCGAGACAAGGACGACTTTTTCCTCCTCTTTGCCTTCTACCTCATTTTCATCGGCATCGAGGTCTGCACGGGCGACGTGCGCAACTGGCAGGGGTTCATGGGCCAGTGCCGCCAGATGCTCGCCGCGTACGGCGGGCCCGCCGCGGTGCTTCGCATGTTCGCCAACAACGACATCAAGTGGATGCTCGCGGACTACCAGTTCCACGACCTCTTGTCGTCCCGGACGTTGTTGACAGGGACCATGTTCCCGGTCGCGGAGTACGACCAGGTCATGGCGCCCGACGCACGCTACGGGATCGACCCGTTGCAGGGCATTGCCGGGCCGTTGTACAACATCATGGGCGACATTGGCAACTTGCGGGCCCAGTTGCACCAAATGTCGCCCGACCCGGCCGACATCGAGCGGCGGTCCCAGCACTGCGCGCGGGTCGAGCAGGCGGCCGCCGACCTCTCGGAGAAAATCACCCGCTGCGAGCCGCTGCCGGTCCACCTCAGTCTCTTGAAGGGCCCCGATAAGGACCTCCACCTACTCTTGTTTGACTTGTACAAGCACATCTGCCAGCTCCAATTGGCCACGTCCGTGCGGCGGCTCCCGCCCAACACGCCGGCGCAGCAGGGCCTACTCATGAAATCGCTTTTGCTCCTTGACGCCCTCGTGCCCACCAGACTCAAGGTGAGTCTCTCGCTAGCGCTCTTGGTGTGCGGCATCACCTGCTGCACGGACCACGACCGCGCGGCCATGGTCAAGCGGTTCCGCCTGCACCTGAACCAGTACGAGATTGGCAATCTCCAGCGGATCGAGGAGACCGTCGTCAGCGCCTGGCTGTGCAACCCGACAGGGGCGGTGTGTGTTGATTGGGCCGAGCTCGTGCGCGATAAGGGCTGGCATCTTTATGTGGGGTAGGGCCAAGCCCGGCCAAGACTGGGTGATTGGGTCGGCCCAGGGACCGCGCTTATTGGACGTGGCTTTCGCCGCACCCGTCGGGCATGCGCCGATGGTCCCCAGGGTCCCTCGCCACCTCAAGGCGCAAGGCGGGGCACTCGGTTAATATACGAGGCACTGCCCACTCTGGTCCATTCCGCAACCCAAAATCAATTTACCCCAAGTGGGTACTCTATTGTCCGCCGGGCTATGCGAGACAAGTCATGCGTGTTATCTCTGATGCAGGAACACGCAGGGCTTTGTTGATACATAAGGACCCTCCGACCCCCCGAGAAAAGCCCCCACCAAAAACCATGGACGGACCCACAATGGCAGACCACACCGAACTCGAGAGCATCACCAAAGAGCAGGCTGCGTACAGCAAGCCCGAGATGGTGATCAAGGACTTTGCCAGGACATACCCCACGCCCCCCCAGGACTCGTACCAGCTGTTCATCAGCACCATGGGCAAGATCTTTGGCTGCTGCGGCGTCTTCTGCTGCTTCTGCCAAAACCCGTACCGCACGGTCGACCAGGGCGAGGTCGGTCTCGTGCAGACGTTCGGTGCCTTGTCGCGGACCATCGAGCCCGGCACGTCGTACGTGAACACCTGGTCCGAGACCTTGACCCGGGTCAACATCAAGATCAACACCCGCGAGCTTCCTCCGCAGTCGTGCTTCACGCGCGACAACTTGTCGGTGTCGTTGACGTCGGTGGTGTACTACAACATCGTGGACCCGCAGAAGGCCATCTTCTCCATCTCGGACATCCACAGCGCCATCGTGGAGCGCACGCAGAACACCATGCGGGACGTGATTGGCTACCGCGTGTTGCAGGACGTGCTCGAGAAGCGGGACGAGATCGCCGAGGCCATCGAGAAGATCATCAGCAAGACCGCCGCCGCGTGGGGCGTCAACATCGAGTCCATTCTCATCAAGGACCTCACGTTGCCGGCGTCCGTGCAAGACTCGTTTGCCAAGGCCGCCGAGGCCCGCCGGATCGGTGAGGCCAAGATCATCAACGCCAAGGCCGAGGTCGAGAGCGCTAAGCAGATGAGAAAGGCGTCGGACATCTTGTCGTCGCCTGCCGCGTTGCAGATCCGGTACTTGGACGCGTTGCAGAACATGAGCAAGAACCCGGGCACGCGGGTCATCTTCATGCCCAGCGCAGACACCATTGAGAAGATTGTGCACTCGCACGCGGGGCTGACGCTGGCGCCGCCGCCCATTGCCGAGGAGCCCACGGGTGGGTTTTCCGAGCGGGACATGGTCCACAACTTGCTGATGCAGGAGGCCTTCCGGGACGTCTAGGCCGGCCTGCTCCGCCACATATTCACCACGCATGTCGCATATGACTAGTGTACTTTACGAGGCGCTTAGCGCCCTTCTAATAAACAAGTTTTGTTGTTGATCTGACTGTCAAGTACGATTCATAGCCCCGCTCCTCGTTGCGGTACCTGGCCTGTCGATTGTGCTCCCGATAAACTCTGCTGTCTCAAATCTACGGCCTATTTTATCAATCTTAGTGCTCTGGCCCAATCGATGTCTGGCCTCATCAATTTTTCGATCATCTGACTTTTCTCTTGTTCTTATCTGGTTGACCTGATTGGGCTTTGGCCTCATGGGTTCCACCAAAACTTTCCTCAACAGACTTCCACTTTATTTTCATCTGACTTCGTGGTTTAGACTCAATTGGCTCTGTGACCTGCGGATCAATGGCCCGATCATGCCGAACTCTCCCTACTCCGTCGTATCTTCTCCGGTTCCTGATATAATCAACTCTGACATGATCAACATTTGACCTCAATGCCCATTGACCCGTTCATCCCACTGAACAATTTTGTGACCTCAAAATCTCGTCCCTCTATGGCCTTATCGGTGCTTGCCTACTATTCCGTGACCCAACCACGACCACCACTGTGAGCTCGAACTCTTTTAGCCCAAACCAAGGTCAATCTTCGCCAATTGGATTTTCCCGTTCAATTCCCATTCCCACTTCCCATTCCGCTTCCCTACCCGTTCCATTTCTTCCTCACAACCTCCAGCAAGGCCTCGCACCCACCGACCTGCACGGGCCAGGCCCCAGACCATCAAGCCCGCACGAGCCTCCATTGCCAAGGGTACACCACAAGCCTCGGCCTGAACCATTGCCTGCTCCAACACCACTTCTTCGTGGGCCCGAGCACCTGACCCAGTGCACCACCAAGCACCCTGCCAAAAACGCCACCAGAGCACTCCACCGGCCCGGCGCCAACACTTCTGCTCACCTCACCTCACCAACACCAACAACCAATACTACCACCACTTCAATTTTCACCACCACCACCACCACCCCTATGGAAGCATCACTTGACTGGCTCCTGTCCAACCGCCCGGCGCGTGTGGAGCTGGCCTCGCCTGCGGTGCCGCCGCTGGTGTCGTTTCAGTTCGACACGGCCCTGCCCTCCTACCGGCTCGGCAACTCGTCCACGGGCAGTCTTGCGCCCGCGGACCCGGAGCCCCACAGCGTGCCGCTCTCGCTCCAGGCCCACGAGCTCACGCTAGAGGAACTGAAAACGTACATGCGCTGGTACCTGGACATCTTGGCCCGCACCAACCTGCGAACCATCGCCATCTCGGACGTGTACCAGTTCTTGGCCAACTTCAAGATCCCGGCCGCCACCAAGGAGAAGATCAACCGCGTCTTCTACAAGATCCTAGCCCTGATCAACATCGGCGAGTTCTTTGCGCTTCTCCGCGTGGTGGCCCACTCGCTCCAGGGCCACGAGCCCACCAGGGCCCTCATCAAGGTGAAGGCCCCCGTGCCGGCGCCGCCGTCGATTCTCTCGAAAAAACGGCAGAACGACGAGGACGACGACTCGGATCCGGGCCCGGACCCAGACCATACCACCAAGCCCGAGCCCGCCGCCCCGTTGGACTTGGACTCGTTCACCCAGTTCATGCTCACGGGCGAACGGCCCGAGGAGGCGTTGCGCCGCACGCTGAAGAAACTGAAAAAGTCAAAGACCGTCAAGTTCTCCGACCAGGTCTTCATCGACACAGAGACCCCGGACACCTCCGACTCCCCGATGCTGGACTCAAACACCATCGACTACCTGCTACCCATGGACCAGTTGCTCTCCCGCATCAACGCCTCCAAATCCACCTTGGCCGTGCCGCCGCAAAACTCCCGCGTCTTGTCCCCGGACCCCGAGGAGAAGCAGATCCTCAAGGACATGGAGCCCCAGATGAACCACTTCAAGAACTTGAACTCCGTCGACACCATCCTGGTCGACGGCGTGCCGGCCAACATCCACTTGCGCCCCAATTCAGACTTCAGCCTGCCCCGCTCGGCGCTGCCCCAGCCCCCGTTGCTCAAGCCCAACATGACGGGCCCAGCGCAAATGGCCCAGATGGTCCAGCCAGACAACCACGACGCAGGATTCACCCCGCTCCGCCCAAACGTCACAGGGCCCCAGGACATGGCCCGCTTCTTCGCCCCGTCCAGCTCAGAGGTGCCCCAGATCTCGCTCCAGGCCTTCACCTCGCAAATGACAGGCGACACCCTACAAAACACAATGCAGAACGCGGCCTTGGGCCACGACACCGTCAAGTCCCCGCCCCCGGTCCCGTCGACTCGGAGGGCCCGCTCGTCTCTGCTGCCGCTCCTACACAACCCCCCCTCCATGCTGCACTCGTTCGACCAGAGCGCTCTCAACCTGAGCTACACAAATATTCCCCGCATGACCGGGCCGCCAGTGCCTCCACGAGTGCCTCTTGACTCGACACAAAGACTGAAGCTAGCACCGCCGCCGCCGCCGCCTCGGGCCCGCAGAGTGAGCGCCGCTTCAGCGCAACCCAGGCCTCGGGTTGTCCCTCCAGATGCCCCAGATGCCTTCTACCAAAATTCAGAGTCAAGCTCTAGCACAGCAAACATCCTAGACGACTTGAAGGCTTTGCAGGAAGAAGTCGATAGAATCAGAGATATGACGGGCGGCTTTTAGAGTACCCAACAGGGAGATGCATCGTCATAAACATATATACCCAAAGAACAGCTCCAGCTAGTCCTGTAAAGCTTCGCTCGCTTTCTTCATCGTAGCAATGCGCACCAACGGAGCCAACGACGACGTGTGGTCGCTCTCCAAGATGAACTTGTCCGTGAGCAATTGGTCGGCCGTGCCTCTTCTGTTGGCGTCAACCTGGAGACAGCTCGCCATGAACTTCTTGATCTCGTAACTCAACGCCTCGGGCTCTTTTAAGCGTGGCGTGCCGTTCGTGGCAATGAGGTATAACGCTCTCAACGGCGTCTCGTTCAAGTATGGAGGCTCGCCCTCAATCATCTCAATCACCATGATACCCAAGGACCATATATCGACTTGCGGCCCGTACTCTTTCCGAGACACAACCTCAGGAGCCATCCAGTACGGCGTGCCCACCATCGTGGTGCGTTTGAGATTGAGCTCGTTGATCTGAGCGCAGAAGCCGAAGTCTGTCATCTTGATCTGACCATCAGTATTCAACAAAATATTGTCCGACTTGATGTCACGGTGGATCACACCCTTGCTGTGCAAGAACTTGAGACCCTTCAACGTTTCACGGCAAACAGCGCCAATCTGGCCTTCGGTCATCACGCTGTGCGTAACGATCTCGGTCAAAGATCCACCTTCCATGTACTCCATGATTACCCAGAGCTCGCCTCTCAAAAGGTACGAGTCAATAAAATTGACAATGTTAGGGTGCCTGCTGTCTTTCATCACGAGAATTTCATTGATGATCAACTCCTTCTTGGGCTGCTGTTCAAGGTTCATCTGCTTGATGGCCACAACGCTGTCATCCTTCACAGTGCGAGCAATGTAGACACCACCGGAGGCACCTTGTCCCACCTTGTTGAGCTCTTTGTAGAAGTCTTTGGGGTTACCTTGGCTGCAAATGGATTGCAACTTCGTCACAATCTGCTGGTGCTTGCGGTGCTTCTCGTCCCGTTTCTTCTGAGCCAACAAGGCCGCAACTTTTGCGTCACGTAGAGGCGTCTTCTGTGGTGTTGTTTCGGTCTTCGGAAGCTTCTCGAGCTTGTCTTGACCCACCTTCTTCATAGCAACGGCATTCTCTATAGGTAATTTCGGAGACTCGGTAGGAGGAAGTGGTGGTGGTCTGTGTGACTTGAAGTCCTCGCTGCTGAATTTAGGCACAGACTTGACCGGAGCGGTAGTTGGGCCCTTCTTTTCAGGATGGAGTTTCTTCGCGAGGGAAGAAGTATATGATTTCGACTTCGGCAACTCAGTCTGACCCACACTAACAGGTTCAGCATTGCTCGACGGAAGTGGTGGAGCGTCTTCGGAAATCTTCTTGCCGGTCTTGAGCGACTTGATAGATTTGGACGAGAACGACCGCTTGCCGCCAAAGGATGACTTGCGACTCTTCGTGCGAGGCGTAGTCATCAGAGTGTCGCCAATTTGAGGCGAGGATGGCTGGGTCGGAGGCTTGGGTGCCGGTCGGCTTGGAATGAACTGGGCCTCTGTTTGTGGTTTCCCGATGGATGGCTTTGCCACGACAGGAACAATGGGCAGATTAATAGAGTACTTTGGTGTGTAGTTGTGTTCCAACAGTTCAGAGCTGCCCGATACTGTGGGTGTGGATGGAGGTGTTGACTGTGTGGTGGAGGCGGAAGAGTGAGTGTTCTTGAAAAGAGGGCTGGCAAGAGCGTCCATCTGGTTGTTGAGTTTAAACTTCTTGAAAGCATTGTCGACCCCATTTTCGCTCGAGTCCTGGTAGAATGCCACAATGTCCATGACGGCTTGTGGATGTTGTTGTTGTTCCCTTTTGGAGATCCCGCTGGCGCTCAAGAGTCTTTCCCATTCGACAGGGAGACCGGTGTATGAGCCATCGTCATCTACACCCACGTGGGCGACGTGCTTTGCGTTGAACGGGGTGCTGATCTTCATGCTCATCTCAGGCGAAGCACTGGAGCCGTTGGAGAGCTGGCTGTTACGCGACTTGCCGAACATGGAGCTGAAGACACCCTTGACCTTGCTGCCGTTTGAGCGCTTCTTTGGCACTGCGCTGGATGTCGACGACTTTCTCGATGATAGTTCCAGGTCGACTCGCAGGATCTGGGGTGTTTGCGGCTGCACTGGGACGGGTGGCGGCGGCGCTTTCACGATGGGCTGGTTTACGGTGGCGCTTGTGGTGGCGTAGCTGTGTGGGGTCATTGTTCTGATCACGGTAGCGTTGGACACCGAGCGGTCCTTGTCTGCCTGGACGTAGCTTATACTTAGGCCCTTCAAGGTGTCTCTTGGGGTCAGCGCTGGCGTGCGGTCGTTGCCTCTGTTGGTGTTGCCCCGGCGGGGCTGCGTGGGTGTGCCCTCTGTGTCGTCGGACACGCTATCGTTGTCGAAGGCGATTTCCGAGGACGACAGGATCGTCAGGGCGCGGAGTCTGCTCAGCAGGGTCAAGTACTTCTGCAACTCGCCCTCCTGGGTGTCCAATTTGGGCTTGCCCGGGTCGAGCATCGGTTTGTACAGAGCTAGTTCTGGCGAGTCGAGGTACGGGCTGTTGGAGAGGTTCAAGTCGCCGTTGAGCAAGTCGCCTCTGACGGGGATTTCGAGGTCGCTGTCCGGGAAGTTGGGCGACAGCCTGGAGTTGGAGGACAGTCTGTTGTTGGAGGACATCCTGGGCGGGATCATGGGCGAGGTTGGTGTTGTTTCTCTGGGCAGGTATGTTGCGGCGTACGCCTGGCCCAAGGACCCGAGATGGGTCGGTTCCTCGAGGTCGGCGGAGATCAGCGGCTTCAACACGTCCAGGCGGTCAGACAGAAACACGTCTGACGAGCTCAAGGTCACGTCGACGGGGGTGTCGACGGACTTTTCTGCGGTGAGGTCCGGCGAGACCTCGCCTGCGGCCGGCGACTTTGACTCTGCGTCGTCCTCGGTTAGAAGATCCAGGGTGCTCTGGGTGAAGTCCTCGAGGGCCGGGGCGTCGAGGTCGTCGAACGTGGAGATGCCCAACGCGGGGTGCACAGGGGTGGTGTGCTCAAAGGTCTCTGTGTATTTCTCTGTAGGCTCTGAGGCGTCGGCCAGGCCGTGGCCGTCTGTGCGGAGCCCCGTGAAGTCGTAGGTGCCCGGCATTCTGGGCAAGCTGGGCGAGGTGGCGGACAGATCTCGCAGGGACCTGGGGCTTGCGGGGTTTTGGTGGTGGACCGCTGTGGACTCGAACGCCTTCTGGAGCTCGATCATGGGCAGCTTGGCCGGGTTGTCGTGGGGGTCCGGGTGGAGGCGGGCCAGCGGGCTGGGCGACAACTCCAGGATGCTGGAGTTGGATGTGTGGGACATTGTTTGTTATGTTAGGTGGGCGTAAGGAGTGACGGGGTTCGGGGTGGGGGGTGCCAGAGAGGCTGGGGTGTGGGGTGGTGGGGTCGGGCAGACGGGGCGGGTGTCTGCAGCAAAATGCTCTGGCCGGGTCCGGAGGGTGTGTCAGGCACCGGGTGTTTATAGGTGAGATGGGGTCTGAGTACCAGCGACTGCTGTGGAGAGAAAAAAGTCGGCGCGAAACCCAGCAGGCGAGGTGTGGCTAGTGATGCGGTGCGGGACCGGCGGCAGCTTGTAATCTTGGGGTGGACTGGTGGGGTGTTACGGGTACTGGTCTGGGGCTGCCCGTGGTTTTTTGTTTTTATGGTTTTAGGCCCGTGTGCTTTTGGCGTGTGTTTTTGGGCCGTGCGAGGTAGTGTGTTTCTCCCTAAACCTTCTCACCACGGGGACCCCGTCTACATGTGGCCCACTACGGTTGCCGGGGCCCGTGTCTGGCCTGAGGGACCGGCGCCCAATTTGCCATGCCGCTCGCAAACACCACAGGCACCAATTCCGTCCGTCCCTGGCGCTGGGACCCGTGTGGCAGGGCCGGGACCCAGAAACCGTTCCTGCAAGGCCTCATATTAGTCCCCCGAGGCAGGACGTCGAAGATACTTCGCGCCTGGCACCACCGTGCTTGCATGGTAGATACAGTCCCGAGAGCAGGGTGTTTTCAAAGTGTATTTCCGTAGTGGGCGGCAGCCGGGCTTTTTACAGATTGGGCCACGCAAGAACCCGGCGGCGCCCGGCCCGTTCTGGCAGAAAAAGCGTCTCAACGCACCACCGCAGCTACTCTCTGCACTGCGCTGCCGGTTTAGGTCTCGGTAGTGCCGCGGCCAATTGGCTCGCATGGCCACTCACCTGGATTTTCCGTGGGTCCGGCACCAGCCCACCAAAGCCCGAGATCCTCGTCTATACCGCCCTGGCAGCCGCATTGGCGAAGCCTCATTCCTTAAATGTGCAGAGCATCTTGCAGGTGTGCCGGCGCGGCGCGGCGGTCGCTCTCGCCGTCTCTACTCACCAGTCTTCAGCGGGACAATGGCACCTTAGGGCTGGGCCTGTCACTAGGTGTAGTAACGGTTTCACTGAGCCGGTGATTAGGAAGTTTTGTAGTGTTGCCGTCATTTGTGTGTTTCTACTTTCGGTTTCAGCGGGGAATGTTGGCAGCACGCGACTGCAACTGAACGTAAAGCGTTTGTTCTGCGTTGAGCGACATCACCAGTGGTCCGAGACTTTTGTAGGTGACCGCGAAATCCACAGAGCACCGCAAACTGCCAGGACAGAACCAGAAAAATGTTCATCAAACGAAATTTCACCAAAAAAAAAAAAACCAAACAAGAAGTCACCCCTTCAATTCCATTCGAGGAGACATTCAATTAATTTTTGACTATCGTTATATCTTTTCCTTGCTTCTGGTAGTTTGTCAGACTCCCATTCACAGTCTCGCCAATCTGTTTGTAGTGTGATGCCCAGCCTCAGCGCCCAAAATCTACTCAGCGATTCTCTATCAGCAGTAACAGGTCGTGGCCTCAGCTAGAGTGATTTTCACTCAAATCGTTACTCCCGTGAACCTCCGCTAACCGGTTCTTGCTAGGTGCTATGGTGGAGGGCCGGCATATACCCCATCCAACCAAATGCGACCTCGAAAATGCCCGCTCACGTACAGCACCAGTCACAGTCAAATGTATGTCATCTACTGCATCGGTCTGGGCGGCCCTACCCACTATCTGTCCAACAAATACTCGGACCGGTTGGGGCCGGCCTCATATTTCCAACATCACTAACACCCAGCCATCATGTCAGACCAGAAAGAACTTGCTCCAGCCTCTCACAACTTGTTGAACGATAAGGTACGTTACTCCGTCGGCGTCCCCGGGACTCCGTATACTCGGCACCTTGCTTGAAATATACTAACAACCAGTGGGACCTTGTCTTGTCCAACACGTTAATCAAAACCGCGTTGGGTTTTGGCGGCGGTGTCTTGGCGTCGGTGTTGTTTTTCAAGAGACGCTCGTTCCCCGTGTGGGTCGGCGTGGGCTTCGGCTTGGGCAGAGGCTACTCTGAAGGCGACGCCATCTTCAGATCAGACTTTGGCGTCAGAGCTTACAAGGCCTAGACCTCGACCTGAAAATGCATAGAATCACCCCACTTCCAAAATAAACATTTATTCACGGCTCTCCGCCTGGCGTGGGACGACACCCACATCCCTGCTGATCTCCTTGCTTTTGACTGCTGCGTAAACAGCGCCAAGCATGGTCTCGAGAATTTCAAGGTGCTGCTTGCGGCCTTCTGCTTGGAACGCCGAGATTTCATCTTTGCTGAAACTTTCGGGCACGATCAAGGGCTTCTCGGTAGCATTGTGGGTGTTCACATTGGGCTTCACTGTAGTGGGTACACTGGGCACCTCTTGAGACCGACGTAGCGTCTCTTCGAATGCCTCAAGCAATGGGTAGGGGAGAGTGGACGAGTAGAAACAGTCGAAAGCGGTGAGCGAGAGCACAGCGTCCCGAAGAAGCCTGTTGACCTTTAGAGAATTGCTGAAGAAGGAATAGATGCTTTGGAGTAGAAACAGGGCAAGAGAGGTTTGGTCCGTGAACGCCACGGACTCTCCGAGGCTTTGCTTCACCAACAAGAGGCAGGTTGGAAACTGTTCCAAGAACGCCGTACGAAACGCTTCCTTGTACCCAACACACACCTGCAACCTAAGTTTGAAGCTGGACGATGAAGGCGTGTCGATCACAAGGCGTTCTCTGTAGAAAAGCGCTTTTGTGATGTTAACGCTTTTGCAGTCCAAGCAGCTGTTCAAGAAGTCCCAGATGATGATATGGTCATAATCACTTAAAGAAGGCTGCATGAAGCCCTTGGTTATCAAAGAGAGCCGTGAGTCGACGGAGTCGATCAACAACGATTCCACTGATTCCTGCGGCTCTCCAATGTTCAAGAAGTGGAGGGTGATTTCCAAAAGCGTTGCCCACGGGCCTACCAGACGGAGAAACAGGGCGAGAGTCTGCAACACCAGTTGATCTGCGATATTCTGCCCCCAGAGCTTTCTGAAGAAGGCGATCTTCCAGCAATTTGACGGATCACCAATATCAACAACGTCGCCCCATACCAATTTCGACCTGAGCACGTCGTTCGACTTCTGCAACTGCACACCGTAGTCCACGGACGCCTGCGCCACTAGGATGCAATTTGATACATGAATGTGAAACAAGGGGAGGTGGTTTAGAAAGAAGAGGTAGGGTGCCAAGTCTTGGTGATGGTCAACGTACGAAGCAGCCACCGAAGGGTAAGCTACTATAGTGCGGACAAAGACTTCTGAGATGCGCCAATTCTCGGCCTTGCAAAGTTGTGGCTCTTCTGAAGCAAGAGCCGCTTTGTACAACGTGTGGAAAAATCCATTGAGAATCACGTTGGTGTGGCTTTTTCGGAATCCAAGACCTTTGGTGAACTCTCCTGGACACTCAAGCACCGTTTGGGCCACGAAAAAGAAGAAGTCCAGAATCTCTTCTGTCAAATTTTGCGGCAAATCACAACAGTTCCACGACCTGGCCGAAACCTCTATCAACTGCGAGGTCAAGAGGTCGGCGGCGAAGGCCGGGTAGCTTTGCGAGCTGCAGTGGTGTTTGAGTTCTGAGTTGATAGTTGCAAACACAGACGTGCACTCAGCAGGCAGTGTCCCGCTGACCAAAAACTGCTGCAAGGCGTTGGCTGCTACCGTGATACTTATGCTGATTGTCTTTGGCGGTGTGTGTTGCATTGGGTGCAAATAACGGGTCTCACTTAGTATGTATTTGGCATGGTCGCGGACGCCCGCAGGTGCAGCAAATTAACTACGCACCGTTGGTTCAAAAAAGCCTTTCTCGGGAAAGCAATTAGCTTCGCGAAATGTCGCTTCACATAATACCGGGGGCAAGGGACAGGTCTGTGTCAAGGCCCCGGTAGCTTGTTTCGGAATGTCCGTTGCGCACCCGCTTCTGGAAAACGGTAGTCACCTGAAACACCAGCGGGCGCGGCATGTATCAGAATTTGCAGCCGCCACCAGATATATAAGACGGGCCACAAGAATCTGAGTCTTACCAAGTACTTTTTATCGGCCCATTACTCACCTTCACCAACACATCACCTACATAAACCAGTTCACCAGTATATTGACATCACTGCCCCTCCCCATGATGTACTCGTACTCGAAATATAGCCACCGGGGGTCCTCGGCTGCTAGCACCTCCACCAGCAGCAGCTCTAGATCAAGAGACCGCAAACGGCTCCCCTCGTCACAAGGCACCAGCCGCTGCTCTGAATTGAGCATTTACAGCGCCAAGAGCCAGCGGTCGTTGGAGAATGACTACTGCAACCACTACCTCCACACGCGCCAGCTCCCCACCCCGTTTATTCGAAATGTCGAGTTCCCGACAGAAGGATACCCAAAGCTTCAGAAATTGAAGGAGCTCAAAGCGGCGCAGGTGGCGAAACACGCCACGAAACCGTACGGCGTGCACGTGAACACCAACCAGATCGTGCCCATCTTGAACCTGTGGGTCAACGACTACTACCTCCAGTTTGACGTCATCATGATCGGCGCGTTGGTCGAGAACCAGTTTGTGTTGCCGCTCCTTACGCTGATGCCGCTCTACAAGCTCTGCGCCAAGCCCGGCTTCTTGTTCATCTGGACAACGTCGTCCAGCATCAAGCAGTTGTCGACGCTTTTGAACGGCGACAAGTGGAACAAGAAGTTCCGGCGCTCCGAGGAGTTGATCTTCGTGCCTGTTGACGAGAACAGCCCGTACTTCCCCTCTGGGGTAAACGACGGCCACTTCCGGGGCAAGCCTGGCGGGAACTGTCTGTCGCTCATGAATCGCAAGCAGTGGCACTGCTGGATGTGCATCACGGGCACGGTGCGGCGGTCTACGGACGCGGACTTGATCCACTGCAACGTCGACACGGACTTGCAGATGGAGAAGCCCAGAGCTCCCAAATACAAGAACAACAACGCGGTGCCCGACGCCATCTACAGGGTCGCCGAGAACTTCTCCAACTCGACGCGGCGGCTCCACATCATCCCGTGCAAAACGGGCTACAATCTTCCGGTGCGGATGCGCCCCGGGTGGGTGATCATGCTGCCCGACGTGATGGTGAACAACTTTGACCCAACCACGTACGAGCAGCAGGTGCAGTCCAAGTCGCTCGTCAAGTACAAGCCGGCTACGGGCGGGGCGCTGCGGCAGACAGCACAGTACTTGGTGCCGCAGACGTCCGAGATTGAGAGCTTGAGACCAAAGAGCCCTGTATAGTTAGTACCAAGTCATGTGCGTGGGTCAGGTCTAATATTGTTGGATAGGAAAAGTTATCAGCATCGTAGCACTCTGAGTGAGCTGAGTTAGGTTTTCATCATATACGCGGACGACATACTGCTGAGGAGAACAAGTGATGGGAAGAAGAGAGAATTTGGCTAGGTGGTTGTGGAGATTCCCCGAGGTTTTTTTCTCCAGCCATCGGACCGGGTAACTCGGTGCGGCCTGCCCAGGCCTCCGCGCCAGGGCTCGGAGAAACACGGAACCAATCTTGGGCCGAGCATTGACCCTGGTCAGACCCGCAGGCCGACAGCAGTTAAACCTTTATCCGGAACATATCCCGGAGATCCCGCCCCGATAAGAAAGTAGAGGGAAGAAGTTGGCATTTAATTTGGGTGGTTGGTAGGTTGGACAACAAAAGAAAAAGCTGGGGCATGTTTCAGCCAAATAATACTCCCCGAGGGTAATACGATACTGGTAAGGGCATCGGTTCTGAACTGTGGGGAACACCTGCATGCGCAGCCAGCCCCAGGTTCCTTCTCCAGCGAACCTACATAAATAGAGCCCCGCCCGGCCTAGCTACATTGACGGTACAAACTGCACAGCAACAACCTTGGCAGATATCACAATTCCTAGTACACACTAGACCTTATACTACCATGACCAAGATCACTGTGAAGAACCCGATTGTCGAGATGGACGGCGACGAGATGACCCGGATCATCTGGCAGTTCATCAAGGACAAGCTTGTGTTGCCGTACTTGGACGTTGATCTCAAGTACTACGACTTGGGCATGGAGTACCGGGACCAGACGGACGACAAGGTCACGACGGACGCGGCGGGGGCCATCTTGAGGTACGGGGTGGGCGTCAAGTGCGCCACCATCACGCCCGACGAGGCCCGGGTCAAGGAGTTCAAGTTGAAGAAGATGTGGTTGTCGCCCAACGGCACGTTGCGCAACATCTTGGGCGGCACGGTGTTCCGGGAGCCGATAGTCATCGACAACATCCCGCGGATCGTGCCGCAGTGGGAGCAGCCCATCATCATTGGCAGACACGCGTTTGGCGACCAGTACAAGGCGACGGACTTGGTGTTTGACCGGCCCGGCCAGTTGTCGCTTGTGTTCAAGCCCGCGGACGGCTCGCCCGAGGAGGTGCACCCGGTGTACGACTACCAGGGCCCCGGTGTTGGGATGGCCATGTACAACACGGACGAGTCGATTTCGGCGTTTGCGGAGTCGTCGTTCAAGTTGGCGCTCGACCGGCGCATGAACTTGTTTTCGCTGACGAAAAACACCATCTTGAAGCGCTACGACGGCCGCTTCAAGGACATCTTCGAGAACATGTACGCGGCCAAGTACCAGGCCGAGTTCGAGAAGGCCGGCATCTGGTACGAGCACCGCTTGATTGACGACATGGTGGCGCAGATGTTGAAGTCCAAGGGCGGCTACATCATCGCCATGAAGAACTACGACGGCGACGTGCAGTCGGACATTGTAGCCCAGGGCTTCGGCTCGCTTGGGCTCATGACGTCCGTGCTCATGACCCCCGACGGCAAGGCGTTCGAGGCCGAGGCCGCCCACGGCACCGTCACCAGACACTACCGCCAGCACCAGCAGGGCAAGGAGACGTCGACCAACTCGATTGCGCTGATTTTCGCCTGGACCAGAGGCATCATCCAGCGGGGCAAGTTGGACGGCACGCCCGACGTGGTGCGTTTTGGCGAGAGCTTGGAGAAGGCGGTCCTTGACACGGTGGCCCTTGACGGCATCATGACCAAGGACTTGGCCTTGGCGCAGGGCAAGAGCGACCGCTCGGCGTACGTGACCACCGAGGAGTTTATCGATGCGGTGCAGGCCAGATTGAACAGAAACTTGGGCAGTCAATGAGGCCACAGCGGCAGCCATCGCCAGGGCACCAGGGTCCTAGCGGCCCACAAGCCGTGAACTCTACAAGGTCTTAGGCCCGCACTGGGTCATGATCTGCCATTGGAGTTCTGCAAATACTTGATCTACATTACATAGGCAATACCTAAACTTCATGCGCTTGTCGATTACTCCGGACTCCAAATTTTGAACCTTTATTTTGTTCAGAGATCGACATCTAGCACCCTACAGATAACCTTCGCAGTCGCAGTCGCATCTGACATGAACGTCGGGCTGATCTTGAACGGCGACTCGCCGCAGGAGGACGCGGACCAAAAACGGCCCGAGCTCCCCGTGCAGCGGCACTCAATCAACAACTTGCTCAACGATACCCCTGGCCCCCAGGCCCAGGCGCTGAAGGTGCTAGAAGAGGCGGAGAAGTCGGACGAGGACGACGACGACGTGGACTCGGACGCCGAGCGGCTCAATCGCGAGTTGGCCGCCCAGGAGGAGGAGTCGCAGGACGGAGACCAGCCGGAGACACCGCCCGTGGAGAATGTGGAGAAAGTGGAGAAGGCGGAGAAAGTGGAGAACCAGAACAAGCTGACCGGCCCGAACGGCGCTCGGGAGAGCGCCCGGGAGAGCAGCCTCATTGGCGGCGAGCTCCAGAAACTCAGCCTCCTCAAGCAGGGCAAGAAGAAACCTACACGGTACAGGGAACCGCCGGTGTGGGCGCAGCAGTGGATCCCGCCCTCGCTCCAGAGAGGGGACGGGCCGCCCGACCGGCGACTTGCGCACAGCGCCATGCCCGACGTCAAGGCGGCGGCGGAAAAATCGGTCTTCAACACGGCCATGCACTCGGCGGACCTCGAGTGTCTGATCACGGGCATCATCCCGCCGCCGCTGACGGTGCGCACGATTGCCGAGTGGCTCTACGCCAACTTCGTGGAGATCTCGCTCGAAAACCGGCAGTACGTGGAGCTCGAGCTCAAGTTCGGCACGATGGTGCTGAAGACCACGGGCGCCCGGCTCGACATTGGCGTGCTGTCCGAGTGCGTGTACACCAAGGCGCTGGAGTTCCGGTTCGAGATGGCGGTGCACGAGGTGGGCTGGGCCGACATGAAGACGTTTCTCGGCGACTTGGAGAAGCAGTACCAGGAGGAGGTGCGCAAGCAGCCCAGCCGGCCGCGGCGCAAGTTCGCCGTGACGGAGTCGGACACCACGGACTTCTTCTACCACACGTCCGAGCGCAACGAGGTGCCGCAGAAGATCCGCATCTCCAAGGACAACATGCTCACGCCGGCGCGGTACGTCGGGATCACCAAGAAACGGCTCCTGGACCTCTACATCCACGAGCCGTCGCTGATGTACGACTTGCGCTTGTCGTTGTCGCTCGAGCTCCCGGTCAACGAGGCCAGCATCGAGCCCACCATGAAGAAGATGAAGCCCACGTTGCAGCGCGGCAAGAAGCGCACGTCGTACACCCACGCCCCGACGGTCACGCGCTTCGACTTCACCGAGGTGCTGAAGCCAAAACACATGCGCAACAAGGCCGGCAAGACCATCGTCGAGCACGAGAAGCTGCACGAGTTGGAGCTCGAGATCGACACGTTCCAGATCTTCCGCGGCTTCGACAAGGTCCGCGACGGCTCCGACACCATCCGCTTCGAGGAGCTCGTCGAGATCTTCCTCAACAACGCCCGCTGCTTGAACAACCGTGTCACGAAGCTCGCGTCAAAGTAACAACCACCAGTGTTAATACGTGTACCATAATAAAGTCAATTACATAGTAGCTCGGTCGTTTGTTAGCCCATCAGCCGACAGCCAGCTCTGGTTCCAGAACCAAAGTTCCAGCATCGCCACAGCCAGCTCCAATTGTAATGGCTTCGGCAAAAAGTGCACCAAGCATCAGTAGAAGCAAGGCGTCAATCATTATGTTAGCTTCAACCATAGGTGGTAATAGCTACAGTCTTCTACACAGTAGCCCGGGTCATCGGTGATGGTAGCTGCAACAATCTATCTTCATGATGAACCAGTTCATCGATGCATCAATCATCATACTCAAAAACACTACAATCAGCAATCATCGATTCTAGTAATAGCCACAGTCATCTCTTACATCGGCTCCGAGCGTCAACTGTAATAGCCCGATCTACTGTACTAGCTTCCATGGTACTTCTAGTAGTCAGTTGTGGTAATGTCCACGGTCATCAGTGGTGGTCACGTGAGCTATAAATGTGGTTGTGGCTCTACCAACACAAGTTCAGTACGGACGATAACCCATTCTCTAACTAGAATTCGAAATCGATTATCTAACACTCGCTTCGTCAGTTTATTGCTCGATGATCAGTTGTAGCTCCGTTCATATGTAGTTACAGGCGCTGGTCAACTTTCGCTTCAAATCCAATGTTATAACAGCTTTGACAGCACCATCTCCACCGCTATTATTGACAGCTCTGATTGATTTCCGATCCCTCTTTATTGGCTTGGCCCCGGGTATTTATAGCGGCTTCGCGATCGACCGCGTACTGCACCGCGTTCTGCTTCCACCGCTTCACGCCTGCACTGAAGCACATCACCACTCCATGTCGACACAAGCCATGTGGATGCAAGTGGTGGCGGCCGTGGCGACGCTAGCGGCTGTGCTCTACGGCACGATCGTGTTTTTCGCCCACTACCCCCGACCGGAACAGGCGTCGGAGGAAAAGTACATGACCAACGACGGAGAAGGTCTTGTCCACGATCTTCCGCCGAGGTTTGCCGGGCCCGACTCCGAGGGCACGCTCGGGCTCACGGTCGTGGTGCCGAGCTACAACGAAACCAAGCGGTTGGGCAAGATGCTCGAGGAGGCTGTTGGGTACTTGGAGAAACACCACCCCGGCGACTACGAGATCTTGGTGGTGGACGACGCCAGCAGAGACCAGACGGACGAGTACGCGGTGAGCGAGGCCCGGCGGCTCGGGCTCAAGCCCCACACGTTGAAGGTGGTGAAGCTTGCCCGGAACCGGGGCAAAGGCGGTGCTGTGACACACGGGATTCTCCACGGGGCCGGGCGGCAGCTTCTCTTTGCCGATGCGGACGGCGCGACGAAATTCGCCGACGTGGCGAAACTACAGGCCTACATGGCCCAGCACGAGGGCCCGGCGGTGGCCGTCGGGTCACGTGCCCACATGGTGAACACGGACGCTGTGGTGAAGCGGTCGGTGGTGCGCAACTTCCTCATGTACGGGCTCCACGCGTTGGTGTACGTGTTTGGCATCCGGCGGGTCCAGGACACGCAGTGTGGGTTCAAGATGTTCAACCGGCAGTCTGTCGGAATGGTGTTCCCCTGGATGCACACCGAGCGCTGGATCTTCGACGTGGAGATCTTGTTGTTGAGCGAGATGCAGGGCATCCCGATCGGCGAGATCCCGGTCAGCTGGCAGGAGATCGACGGGTCCAAGGTCGACTTGGCCCGCGACTCGGTGCAGATGGCGATTGATCTAGTGGTGACCCGCATGGCGTACTTGATTGGTGTCTACAGGCGGCCAAGCAGACCAAGCAGACCAAGCAGACCAAGCCTCCGGTAGGAGGCGTGGTCGGCGAAGGGCGTGAGACAAGCTGAGCCAGGAAACCCAGTTTTCTGAATTGGCCATAGTCTGGCTACATTGGCCTGCTTCCACAGTTAGCCTGTTTAGCCGTTGGCCTGCTCGTTTCTGTCCGGGTGCAGGATGACGGGTGCTCGGAGTTGGCAGCGGGCGCAGGCGAATAAGCTTATTTCCGCGCAGGACGATGCACCTTAATTGTGCCGCCTCAGCGGCTTACGTGGCGGTCTCACTGCCCGCCCTGGACCAAGAACGAGATAAGGAAAAGAATAGAATAAGATAAAGAGGAAGCAACAAAGAACAGGGACCAAAGAAAGCGAGCTGTGAAGAAAAACCCGCTGCGTAGCTTATCGTGTCGTGTAGGGTCAGCTGTTCCCCCATCGGTGCTCTGCACCCCAGCCTCGTAGTACGCGGGCCAAGCCCATCCCGCACCCATGGCGAGTCGCTATCTGGCCATCACCAAACAACTCCTGCTGTGTCTCTCATGAACCAGAAACAAATCCGGTTGCTTGTGTTGGCGGCGCTCTTGCTCGCGGTCGTGGGGTACCTTGCCGTCTCGTACCAGACCCTCCTCAAGGAGAAGGTCTACGACAGCTTGTTCTCCGATAAGCCGCCGGCCAAAACAGACAAGGCCCAAGCAGACAAGGCCGAGTCAGACAAGGCCAACACAGAAGACGCCGCGAAGTCAGACAGACCCAAGGGCGGCGAGAAGTACATCCCAGCCAGCGGCAACCAGGACAAGGGCACCTCCAAAACCAGGTTGCAGTATGCCCGGCAGGCGTTTCTCAAAGAGGCCATCAACGAGATCTTGGTGCCGTGCAAGCCCGAGATCGGCAAGATCGACCGGCCCTGGGGCATCCAGCTGTTGTCGCTCCGCGAGATGCCCCACCCGGTGTTCGCCAGAGACTACTTGGTCGAAGGCAAGACCAAAGTGCCCAAGGAGGACTTCAACGAAATGCAGGCCAAGCACGACAAGCTCGTGTCGCTCTTGCGCAACCTCCCGCAGCCCAACGTGTACGAGGGCAAGGGTATCGTCATCAGTGCCGGCGACTGCTACTTGCCCGGCGCCGTGAACGTGATCATCCAAATCAGAGAAATGGGCTCCACGCTCCCGATCGAGTTGGTGCTAGATAAGGTCCTGGACTACGACGAGCTTCTCTGCCAGGACATCTTGCCCGGCTACAACGCCCAGTGCGTCGTCATGGAACGCGAGATTGGCCTCAAGACGTTCGAGAACTTGGGCGTCGTGGCCTGGACCCGCAAGGTCGCCCTGTTGTTGGTGTCGTCGTTCGAGGAGATTGTGTTCCTCGACTCCGACACGTTCCCGGTCAAGAACGTCGACGACCTCTTCAAGCTGGAGCCCTACACACGCTACAAGTTCCTCTTGTGGCCCGACATGTGGCACAAGGCAACGTCGCCGCTCTTCTACGACATTGTCCGGGTCCAGGCCGGCGAGCCGATCCGCCGCGACGGCTGGCCCAACGACAGAACAACCGACACCTACTTCAAGAGAAAACTCAATAAGGAAATCGTGTTCCACGACCGCGAGGGCCTCCCGTCGTTCAAAGGCGTGGAGTCCGGCCAGCTCGTGATCCACAAGAAGGAGCGCTTCAGAAGCTTGCTTCTTCTGCTCTACTACAACATCTACGGCAGAGACGGGTACTACCCGCTTATATACCAGGGCGTGTACGGGTCTGGCGACAGGGAGACGTACTCCGCGGCCTTGACGGTCATGGGCGAGCCCTACTACCTCAACGAGTGGGAGATGGTGTTCAGCGGGTACATGAAGGCCAACCCCGAAGGGAACGTGTTGTTCCGTGAGAGCACCATGGTGCAGGCCGACCCCGACCAGAGCATGAAGGTGGTGAGGGGCTGGCGCCAGTGGCTCCAGAAACGGGAACTCGATACCCGCCTTAACCCGTTCCAAAACAACGAGTACACCGACAAGCTTCTCACAGAGTTCTACGACCAGAACGAGGACTTGAAGCGGCCCGATGCGTTCTTCTTGCACGTGCACAACCCGAAGATCAACTTTGTCCACAACTTCGTCAAGAAGAAGGAGGCCGACTACAAGGGCCGCACCATCAGCGAGAAGCCCAAGAAGCTCTTGCACTACAAGGACTGGGACTTGCGGCTCCACGCCATCAACTCCTGGGTCACCTGCAACGCGCTTGGGGAAAGCTACTGGAAGAAGATGGAGTTGAACCAGAAGGAGTTCTGCGAGATGACCAAGAAGTACGTCAAGTTGTTGAAGGACATGACCTACGACAAGGAGCCCATCAAGGAGAGTTTCTAGGAAAAAGGGAGAGAAAAAAAAAGTACTCCACGAGGCCTGAGCCTCAGTGTGGTGATCTGAGAGGGTCGATGAGCATTGCACCAATTTCCGGCCAAGGTCGGCCCGCGATACCCGGCCAATCAATTACGCCAAAATTTTGTGGTGGACCGGCAACCTCCAACCAAATTGGCCGTTTCGGCACACGCCGAGCCAACCTATTTATGCAACTGTGCCACAAGGCTGCAACGAGCAAATTAGCGTGTAGCGCCCCAACATCTGAGCCCCACGCACCCTGCTTTCGCCGGGGTGGGATCTCGGCAAAAAAAGTGCGAGCAGAAAAAAGCATAGTAAAATTGCCCGTACCCAACATGTTGAGATCCAACATCAGACAATTCATCAGATTCAACTCCTCCAAAGCCGGCCACTACGACGCCGTGGTGATTGGCGGTGGTCCTGGCGGCTATGTGCACGCCATCAAGTTGGCCCAGCTCGACTACAAGGTTGCGTGCATTGAGTCCCGGGGCAAACTCGGTGGCACCTGTCTCAACGTCGGGTGCATCCCCTCCAAGGCGTTGTTGAACAACTCCCACTTGTACCACCAGATCAAGCACGACTCGGCCAACAGAGGTATCGAGATTGCCGGCGACGTGTCGGTGAATGTGGCCAAGTTGCAGGCGGCCAAGGAGAAGGCCGTGAACGGCTTGACCTCGGGCGTGGAGATGCTTTTCAAGAAAAACGGCGTCACGTACTTGAAGGGCTACGGGTCGTTTGAGGACGAGAACACCGTCAAGGTCAAGAGCCTCGACGGCGAGGAGTACAAGGTCACCGCCGACAACATCACCATTGCCACGGGCTCCGAGCCCACTCCGTTCTCCGGGATTGAGGTGGACGAGGAGAGAATCGTGACCTCGACCGGTGCGTTGGAGTTGAAGGAGATCCCCAAGAGATTGGCCATCATCGGTGGTGGTATCATTGGTTTGGAGATGGCGTCCGTGTGGTCCAGATTGGGCTCCGAGGTCACCGTGATCGAGTTCCAGGACGCCATCGGCGCCGGCATGGACGCGGAGGTGGCCAAGGCGTCGCAGAAGTTGTTGGCGAAGCAGGGGCTCAAGTTCAAGTTGAGCACCAAGGTCACCAAGGGTGTCAGAGACGGCGAGACGGTCAAGGTCGGCATCGAGGACGTCAAGAGCGGCAAGACCGAGGAGTTGGAGGCCGACGTGTTGTTGGTGGCCATTGGCAGAAGACCCTACACCAAGGGCTTGAACCACGAGGCCATTGGCTTGGAGCAGGACGACAAGGGCAGATTGGTGATTGACTCGCAGTTCAGAACCGCCAAGCCCCACATCAGAGTCATTGGCGACGTCACGTTCGGCGCCATGTTGGCCCACAAGGCCGAGGAGGAAGGCATTGCCGCGGCCGAGTACATGCGCCACGGCCACGGCCACGTGAACTACGGCAACATCCCCTCGGTGATGTACACACACCCCGAGGTGGCGTGGGTCGGCGCCAACGAGCAGCAGTTGAAGGCCGACGGCGTCAAGTACAAGGTCGGCAAGTTCCCCTTCATTGCCAACTCGAGAGCCAAGACCAACCTCGACACCGACGGTTTTGTCAAGTTCATTGCCGACGCCGAGACCCAGCGGGTGTTGGGTGTGCACATCATTGGCCCCAACGCCGGCGAGATGATTGCCGAGGCCGGCTTGGCGTTGGAGTACGGCGCCTCCACCGAGGACATTGCCAGAACGTGCCACGCCCACCCCACGTTGTCGGAGGCCTTCAAGGAGGCTGCGTTGGCGACGTTCGACAAGCCCATCAACTGCTGAGTGGCGTGAGGGTTTTTGGCAGGCAGCGTGCCGAAAAGAATATAATTATTAAGCTTACAACCAATTCAACCCACTGGCGCATCGATACCCAGGGCCCATCTCCATATGGGCCTCACGGTGCGCGCCGGCGTAGTGACAAAATTTCTCTCCATACAGTAACGGCCAAAGAGCACCCACCTACACCCACCATGTCGGACTTGTCCTTGCAGATTTTGAAGGCCGTGGACGCCCACAACGGCATCGCCAGCACGTTGGAGTTGCCCGAGTTTGCCGACATCGACGTCAACACCTTGCAGGCGTCGTTGACGTCGCTCTGGGCCAAAGAGATGATCAACTTCAAGAAGCTCGAGCAGGACCACTGGGTCTTGACCGCCGAGGCCGAGGAGTTCCTTGTGTCTGGCTCCCACGAGATCCGGGTCTTGAACGAGGTCTTGAGCGCCCTCGACGGCTTGAAAATCGCCGACGTGAACACCAAGCTCGGCCAGGTTGGCAAGTTGGGCCAGGGCAAGGCGTTCAAGAACGGCTGGATCGCCAAAGACGGCGACAGGCTTGTGGCCAAGGTCACGGACGCCCCTGCGGACGTGGTGGTGGAGCAGTTGAAGGAAATCAAGCAGACGGGCCTGTTGGCCGACAAGAAGGAGTTGGCCGAGTTGAAGAAGCGCAAGTTGATCACGTTGACCAAGATCGTCGCCTACAACGTCACCAAGGCGGAGAAGTTTGCCTTGACCATCAAGAACCTCGAGACAGACATCACCTCCGACATGATCACCACGGGCAGCTGGAAAGACGCCTCCTTCAAGCCGTACAACTTCAACTCCGAGGGTGTGCCGCCGCAGTCCGGTGCCTTGCACCCGTTGATGAAGGTCAGAGAGGAGTTCAGACAGATATTCTTCTCGATGGGGTTCACCGAGATGCCGTCCAACCAGTACGTGGAGTCCGGCTTCTGGAACTTCGACACATTGTTCGTGCCCCAGCAGCACCCGGCCAGAGACTTGCAGGACACCTTCTACTTGAAGGACCCTGCGTTTGCCAAGAAGCCCGAGGACGACAAGTACTTGCAGGACATCAAGGCCGTCCACCAGGACGGCAAGTTCGGCTCCATCGGCTACAGATACCCCTGGAAGGAGGAGGAGTCGCTCCGCATGGTGTTGAGAACACACACCACCGCCATCTCGTCGGCCATGTTGAAGAAGTTGGCCGAGGACCCCAAGCCCACGCGGCTCTTCTCCATCGACCGGGTGTTCCGTAACGAGGCCGTCGACGCCACGCATTTGGCCGAGTTCCACCAGGTGGAAGGTGTGCTTGCGGGCTACGACATCACGTTGGGCGACCTCATCGGGTTCATGGAGGACTTCTTCTCGAAGATGGGCGTGGACGGCTTGCGCTTCAAGGCCGCCTACAACCCGTACACCGAGCCCTCGATGGAGATCTTCGCCTACCACAAGGGCTTGGGCAAGTGGGTCGAGATCGGCAACTCGGGCATGTTCCGCCCCGAGATGTTGGCGCCCATGGGCTTGCCCTCGAACTTGCGTGTGTTGGGCTGGGGCCTTTCGTTGGAGAGACCCACCATGATCAAGTACGGCGTGTCCAACATCAGAGAGTTGTTGGGCCACAAGGTGTCGTTGGACTTCATCGAGACCAACCCGGCCGCCAGGTTGGACGAGGACTTGGTGGGCAAGTAGTTGTATTGTTATATAGTGCCTCGGCACGACGCATCGAAGACGTTTCCAGATCCCGAAGGCCGAAGACGCTCAAATCTAAAGGGCACACGGCTTCAACAGAGCGTGGTCAAAGCCTACAGTATTCGAGAAAATTATTCTTGTGTCTTTCACTTACGGATGATCACTGTGTGGCTGGTCCAGGCTCGGACCACGTTCGCACCACCGAGTGAGTCCATGTGCTACTTACCCCACATCGCTCACTAGTGTTGCCTGGACACCAACCGATTTGCGCCCAACGGTAGCCTCTAGACAGACTTTCTCGGTGCTTCACACTCACCGAAGTGCTATCTTCAAGTCTCTCTTGGCGGTGACACATCATCAACTGCCCCGCTAAACTTCAACACCTTGCTGGCCGCTGCCAATGGCTTCGCTGTATTCGCTCGTGACGCGTCTCTTTGGCACGTTCAAGATGCTTTCGTTCTTTGGCGTGTTCCTCGGCACCCTGGCCGTGATTGGTCTCTACGCCTTGCAGAGTTTCCTCATCTATCCATCTTCGTTGAACGATGGTCGGGGCCACTGTGCGACGCCCGACGAGCTAGGAATGCCCTACGAGCACTTGTACCTACCGACACCCGACGGAGAAAAGCTCCAGTGCTACGTGCTCAAGCAGGACCCGGCCGACCCGCAGTACACCAACAAGACGGTGGTGATTCTCTCGCCCAACGCAGGCAACATTGGCCATGCGCTCCAGATCGTCGCCATCTTCTACAAAACGTTCCGCTACAACGTCGTCATCTACTCCTACCGCGGCTACGGCAAGTCGCTGGGCAAGGCGCTGGAGGCCGGGCTCAAAATCGACGCCGACACCGTTTTGGCCCACATCGCCGAAGACCAACAGCTCGCTGACTCGTCGCTAGTGCTCTACGGCCGGTCGCTTGGTGGTGCCGTCGCTATATACATGGCGGCGACCCACTCGGACCGGATTCTGGCGCTTGTGTTGGAAAACACGTTCCTCCTGGTGCCCAAAACGGTGCCTCACATCTTCCCGCTTCTCAAACACTTCACCATGTTTGTCCACCAGAAGTGGGACTCGGAGCTGTTAGTACCAAAAATCCCGGCCCACATCTCGGTGTTGCTCCACAGCGCCAGACGAGACGAAATCGTGCCTCCTGCGCACATGGACCGCATTAACCAGCTACTCAAGTCGCAGGACAAGGCCTTCTACGAGTACCCGGAGTCGGGGCACAACGACACCGTCATGCAGCCGTTGTACTGGCAACGGATCCACGACTTCATCCGGGACAAGGTGAACCCTCGTGGAGTGTAGCGGCGTCCTTCCCACCCCGACTGTCAGCCAAAACCATCAACCCCTATCACCGCAAAATTCTTGTACTATCATTTTCTCCATTAGGTATACTTAAACTGTAAGCTGCGCCTCGCCCTTGGCGTTGAAAAGGTCGTGGGACATGAACTCCACCTTCTGGTCCTCAGGCAACTTCAATACCTTCTTGAAGCGCTCACCAATGGTGCTCAACTTGTTCAGGTCGCAGTCCTTGGTCCAGATACCCACACGGTAGCCACGACGGATGTTCAAGACAATGCCGTTGACCTCGTTCTCGTCGTCCTCGATGGTCTCGCCAATCACCGCAAGCAAACCACGCAACCACAAGTCGTTGATGATGGGGCTGGCGTCACGCTTGTTCTGGAACGTGTACTGCCATCTGCCGCCCTTGGCGTTCTGCACGTCCTCCCACTCAGGCTTGATGCCCTCCTTGAACAAGTGGTAGTCGGACTTGATGGGCAACGAGTTGGCAAGTGGGATGGAGTTGTAGATGCCCCAGAACTCCTCGACGGACTCGAACGTGATGACGGGCTTCAAGAGGTCGCTCCAGGTCTCGGACTTGTTGGTCTGAGGCTTGGTGTACCACAACGTCCACTTGCTGTTCAATGGGTGCTTGGCCGTGAACTCCTCCTTGCTGGTCAAGACGGTGGCCTCGTTCAAAGTCAAGTCCTCAGTTTGCTTGTTCAATTCTTCCGACATGCTGAGGTTAGTATTGGGTTGCGGTGTTGGTTTGGCGGCTCAAGGCGATGCGCTTGGTGAATTTTCGTGGAGTTTGCCCCGTTCAACATGGCCACTGGCCTGATGTCTGATGGTCTTCTGTGAGAGCCGATTAGGGACCGAGATCAGGCGGTGACGAGTGCCGCCACATAACCAATTGCGGCGGAAAGCACTCCACGGAAATTGACAGCGAAAATAGGAGCGCTTCGCCACAGGGCCGGTTTCAAAGTCACATACGTTCTAGGTAGTTCGAAATGCACAAAAGTTGATGTTGGAAAAAAGTTCTCGTGCGCGTAAACCAGAGACCGCGGGGACGCTGGGGGCGTACATCCCAGTATCCGTATCCAGCGGTGATGAATATGTTTTGGCTGAATGTTTTTGTAATGTTGTGTAGTCTGTGGCTAATACATGTTGGGCACGAGGCAAGTCATCGGTGTTTGCTGTATGGGTTGCAAGGGTTACCTACCGCTACTCATCGCGTGACCAGTCACCAGGCGCCACGAGGAGACGACACACTGGCAAGAGAGAGATTTTGAAGCCTAGTATAGAAAAGCTTATATTGCATATTAACTTGAGAAGTTTTGGTATGGAAGCGTCCCGGTGACGAAGTGGTGAAGGGGTGGTGCGTTTCGATAACGAGTGTGCTACTGAACCATATTACAAATCATGGTTGAGCACATACTGGCCAACCTCTGATGCTCCTAAAGGAACATCAAGAGCAAGATAGCCAACAACCCTGTGGCGCCGGCGCCAGCGGCTGCGTTGGTGATGGTCGTTTGCAGGTACGTACGGACCTGCCCCACGGACCCCGACATAGACCCGATTCCCACGGAGCCCGCCGCCACAGACGACGTTGTGTCAGAGTACGTGGTCATGAACGACTGGATCCAGTTGTAGGGCACGGTGGCCACCTGGCCGTTCGTGGTGATGGTGGTGTAAACAATAGTGCTTGTAGACGAGGTGCTTGTGGTGCCGTCGTTGCCGTCGTCCTGGTGGCCGAGCCCGAGGGCAAGGGCGAAAAGAGCCGTTAGAAATGCCCAGAACAGAAGCTTCATGGTGTTGGGAAGAAGAAGTGTGGGTGTAGTCTAAGAAGCAATTTTGTCGGTTCTCTGCAGGCATTACCCTTCGAGACGCGCCATGTGGAGTATTCGTGGGGCGATAAGCGTCCAGCCAAAGCAGGGAGAAGCAGATAAAGAGGCAGGGAAATGGAGGTGCATTAATGGAGCACTCTCCATGGAACTAATCAACTGTATTTTTTGCAATTTGATGGGTTTTGGCAGAGTGTAGTGGCCTCAGACCTCGTGCGGCGTATCGTCTAAATTGGGCTGCGATTCGACCCAATAGGAGATACAGAGTCAAAGTGGGAATGTCAGAAATCAAAACTCTCAGATCGGAAAAGCGATGCTAAGAAGACTTCGGATGGCAAGAACAGTTATTTAGCACTGCTAGCTGGAACATGGTCTCGAGTTTGACTTATGCAGGGCTCAACGTGGGTCCACACAGTGCATAACTCTCACCATGTACCATCAAACAAATAGCAAATTTAAATGTGTTTTCACATCCACATTTATTCGAGTGCATCGAGAGAGCGAGCTCTTAATTCAGTGGCTTTGGTCAGAATACTGGCCATGGTATGGCCTCTCATGGCGAGCCGCACCTACTTCTTAATTTAGAACAGTTCACCCGTACTGATGATCGACACACCATAAATCGATTTGGAACTATAAACTGCTTTCCCTCGGGAATTCAAGTTTTCTGCCCAAACTGAATAGTTTCCCTTGAAGTATCACAGTGTTTTTGGACACTGCTGTTGTTTTGTTGGTGACGTTTTTGACGTCATCTGTCACCTCGGTTGAAAACTACTACCGGGTCATGTTTCTCGAGTGTCAATTCACAAATACACTCTTTGGAACTTCAAAGAAGCAAACATCAACACCTAGCTAGTAAACACACTCGATCTCATTAGGCCCACTTCCGAAACAGCAATGCACATAGATAAGCCCTAGGTGGTAGCGCACGTCCGTAGTCATCGCTTATCGCGCTGATCGCTATCGGGCCAACGCAAGGTAAATACCACCCTGCGGACCGCTTGTTGATCTCTAATATTGCATCCACTGCTTTGTCGATATCTCTAATTGACTTTTGCATTCACTTGTTCCCACAGAACTAGCCATTACCAACTCACATCAACCCACGTGTGCACCCTTCGACAAATGAGCTTGCCTCGAGATATAGACCGGCGCCGCAACTCCATAGCACGGATCAAAAACCCGCCGTGGGCAGTATCGCCAATCTCGGCCCTGCCGAGGTATCCCTTGCTGGCCTCGCTAGAGTCGAACAAGTCTCCGTCCCCGGACTCAAAGTACTCATCTGTTGAGCCCGAGGATCGCTTCAGCTCCCTACAAAAGCACCTCAGGCCAGACACCGACCCGTTTGGCACAGAGGGCGCCGATGTGACTCGCGATATATACAAGTTCACGTTGGAAAGACCGCAAATGAAGCGGTCCAAGAGTCTATCGCTGTCGGAGACCCCGTCGGAAAGACGAGGCCTGCAAGCAAGTGCCCTCAATGTGCCAGGAGGGTTCCGGCGGCAGTTTGTCTGGGCACAAAACCCACGGCAGGTCAAACCCAGTATTTTCACACGCAACTTCATTGAGTTCCTCAGCATCTACGGCCATTTTGCGGGCGAAGACTTGGAGGACGACTACGATATCGCATGCCACTACGCCAGAGGCATGGGCGAGGAGACTGCACTTTTGGACCTGAACTCAGGCACGGCGTCGGACGTGAAGGCGTACTTCTTATTGGTGAAGGCGTTTGTGGGCACCGGAGTACTCTTCTTGCCTCGCGCCTTTGCCAGTGGAGGCTTGGCCTTCTCTGCCATTCTGTTGTTCACATTCGGCATTCTCCTGTACTGGTGCTACCTAGCGTTGGTGTACGCGAAGATAGCAGTCTGTGTCTCTGGCTTCGCTGAGCTCGGGAGGATTTTGTACGGCCCGAGGTTTCTGCAGTTGATTGTGTTTTCGATTATACTCTCGCAGGTTGGCTTCGTGGCCGCATACATTGTGTTCACTGCCGAGAACCTCCGGGCCTTTGTGGTTGCGCTTCTGGGAGGAGCAGCCCGCAACATCGACATCAGTTGGTTCGTGCTTGGAGAGGCATGCATCTTGACCCCCCTCGCTTTGATCCGAGACATCACTCGTCTCTCGCTTTCGGCGTTGTTGGCCAATGTGTTCATCATGATAGGCCTTGTCACCATTGTGTGCTACACGGCCTTGGAGTTCGCCGCCAACGAGTGGGTTGCAGGGCCCAACGTGCACTTTTGGTTCAATTCAAGCGAGTTCACACTATTTATTGGCGTGGCGATTTTCGCCTTCGAGGGCATCGGGCTCATCATCCCGATCCAAGAGTCCATGAAAAACCCCGACCACTTCCCCCGCGTGTTGTTCATGGTGGTTGCAACAATCTCGACCATCTTCGTCTTCATTGGCGGCCTAGGGTACCTCACGTTTGGCGAGAACATCGAGACAGTCATCATGCTCAATCTTCCACAAAAGTCTCCGCTTGTCATTGCGATTCAGATCCTCTACGCATTGGCCATTCTATTGTCCACGCCGATCCAGGTGTTCCCTGCGGTTCGCCTCATTGAGCTGCGTATCTTCACTTCACTGGGCAAGACCTCTCACCAGGTGAAGTGGCTGAAGAACGCCGTTCGCCTTGCATTTATTTTGTTCACGTCGTTGGTGGCCTTATTTGGAGGAAGGAACCTCGACAAGTTTGTCTCTTTCGTGGGCTGCTTCGCGTGCATCCCGTTGGTGTACATGTACCCTCCGATGCTCCACTTGAAGAGCTGTTGCGGCAAAGACTCGCGGTATCTGGAACTCCAGCTTCTTGCGTGCAAAGTTGCTGATTACGGCATGTTGGTGCTCGGCACTGTGGCCTTGGTGTACTCGACGTACGACTTATTCTGGTAGGGGTGCATCAGATGAACATTGAGTTCTGAGCGCCCCTACAACTCTAGCATACTCTCTGAATGAATAAATTCATGAATCTCTATGCACATTGGCCTCTTCTAGCCAAGAACGTCGCTCAGTCATCGCTCAAAAGATCAATCACGGTCTTTCTTGCACGATGCACCAGCGCCTGAAGGTCCTTCTTCGCCTTGACGGTCCACTCGTCAGCCTGCTCCTTGTAATTGCCTGCCTGCTCCAACCACTGGTTCTGCTGCTTCACGGCCTCGGGGAAGTTCTCGTGTTCCCACTCGTATAGTTTGTGCTGCACGTTGTCAAATGTGCGTGGCATCACGTACTTGAGCGACAGACCCGCCACGGCAGACGCTGCCAAGAATCTGACCGGAAGAATCTGACGGGTCACCATCACGTTGGTGACGAGAACTGGGAACACCAATGCGACCAAGCCTGGAAACATGGGCTCGGCCACCACATCGTCGACCTTCAGTTTCACGTGCGCCCACTCGTTCCAGAACGCCAGGCGCTGGGTCCCTAGCTCCGCAGACACAACGCTCCACTTGTCGTGGATGAACAAACGGAGTTTGCTTGTGTATTGTTCAAGGTATGGTGCTGTGCGCACACCCATCCCGTCAATGAAGGAGATGTTGCCGTGTGCCGACTCCTGCTCCTTGAGGGCAGAGCCCATCTCGACATTGAGGCCCGGCGTAGTTGTCACCAGCGCTTCGTTGCCGTAAAACTGCCTTTTCTCTGGCATCTTGGGTGGGGGAGTTGTTGGTGCTGAACCTGAGGTGAGGCGCGAATACTGCACTGATTGGTGAAGCGGTGGTGGGCAGCGGGCCGGTTAGAGTCTACTACTGCTCCAGCTACGACATGGAGAAAACTTTTGTGAATGTACTTCCCTGTATACTCGAATCCGATTTGTATCCCTGCGTTGTCCGAATGCCAAAACACATCACCGCACACCTCGGTGCTTCTTGAATAGACCCTTTTTCTTCTTCTCCTGCACCACGGCAACACTTCCGAGCGGTTTGCCGGGGTTCTCCATCTGAGGCACCTCCATTCTAATCTCGTGCGTTGAGTCAGGGGTTTCCGGGTTGGCTGGCTCATCGTTGTAGCTTCCGTGGGACGTCTCAGAGTGCGATGACTCGTTGGTATTGCCCTGAGGCCTGAGGTGCACCTGGCTTGAGGTCGCCGTTGGCATGCCATTGTACGACTTTCTCGACTGGTGTGGCAACGGAGCACTACCAGGACGGTGCTTCTGCGTGTTTGCACCAGGCATGGGCATGCCGCCTCTGCCCCCGTAGTCCAATGACAACGCATCTGGGAACGCCGACCGGCGGTTCTTGCTCTTGTACCCAGGCGCCTGGCCTTGATGCATCGGTATCTGCCCCTGGTTCATCTGTCCTGGAGCCATCTGCACGTGACCCATCTGGCCCTGCCCCATCTGCCCTTGGTTCATGCCATTGGGTCCTTGACTCATGGGCGCCTGGCCCTGCATGTTTTGGCCCTGCATCATTTGACCGTGCATCATCTGACCCTGAGGCATGGGGCCTTGGTTCATAGGGGCCTGGTTCATGGGACCTTGATTCATGGGACCTTGGCCCATTGGCCCTTGGTTCATTGGACCGTTTGCTGGCATTTGGCCATTGAGCGACATCACGCCGTTCATCGACATCAGACCATTCATCTGCATAGAGCTCGATCCACGGGTCTGCATTTGGTTTGGCATGCCGTTGTTGACCTGGTTAGGCATCTGGTTGCGCATGTTTTGGCCCTGGTATGTCATGATGATGTTGTCAGAGCTAGCACGGTTCTGGCGCGGAGGCATGTTGTAGCCGTTCTGTTGGTAACGCTGTTGTGGTCTCAGATTTGGAGGCATTGAGTTAGGCGGATATCCGCCTTGTGCATAGCCGTGATTGAATCGCTGATCAGCGGGGTAGTCGTACTGACCATTGAATGAGTTGCTGCCATTGGGACCGTACGGCTGTTTCCGCTGTCCGTATTGGTACTGGGCGCCTTGCGCGTCCGGCTCATAGTATTCTCCGCCCATAGCCCTGCTCTGAGCCTGCAAGCTCCGCTCCCGGTCGGCCAATGCTTGCTCGCGGCGTTGGAGTTCTCTCTCTTTTTCGCTGAGGTCACTTTGCTCCGAGAGAGCACTATGCAGACGGTGCAGGTTCAAGGCGATACTAGTTGGATCAACAATGTCTCCATTGAGGGCGGCACCGTAGACTGCAACATCTGCGAAGTCTGACAAGTCGGGGGTCTGCATCTGCAGTATCTCAAATGTCCTCGTTTGCTCCTTGAGTTCGGGCGTGCGACTCTTTACTTCCGGTGGAGGCATTGGGGCCGAGTCAATATGTCTTGGTTCTTCGGCTGCATTTGGCTCCGGGGGGCCGGTTCCATTGGGCTGTTTCAAAGACTCAAGCACCTTTTCCCGATCAGCGCAGGCAGCGGCGAGATCTTGCAAGCGTGCTTCGTAGTGACGAGTTTCGTCTTCGTACTGTCTGGCCTGGTCCTCATATTGCCTAGCACGCTCCTCGAACTTTCTGGCTTGTTCCTCGTAGCGCTGAGACTGTTCTTCAAGAAGAGCGAGCTTGCGTTCTGCTTCTTCCTGCTGTTGCAATTCCAGGCGCTTCAACAGAGCTAGTTTCTCTCTGTGGGAAGCCTCCATGGAGTCTCTTTCGAGTTTGAGGTTAGTCAATTGCCTTGACAAATCGTTGATATCGTTCATCCTCGACTCCAGACCCCCGTACTTGCGCGAGAAGAACGACAGGTCGCCGTTGTTGCAGCGGACCAATTGACAAGTCATCGAATAGAGATTCTCGAGATACGGAGTTCTGACGCCGTGGTCGTCACCAAGGAGGATCGGCTGCAATAGGAGCAAGTCTGTCTCGATGTCGAACTGGTGGTAGAATTTGTAAAATGTGGTGTTGGCATGCAAGTACTCAGGCGAGGACTTTGAGTCGTCGCAGGCGGGGAAGTGAGCCAGCCAGTTGCTGAGGATGTTTGCCTCGTTTTCGTAGCCCTTGATGAGCTTGCATTCCATCTTTTTGATGATCTTGAAGACCTCGGTGATGAGGCCTGATATTAAGGGTTTTGCCAAGATCTGTTTCTGCAAAAACTCCGGGAAGGGCTCCTCGAAGATGATGGAGAGCGGGTTGAGCACTATGCGGGGCAAGGCCAACTTCCACTGGTAGGTCATGAACTCGCGGTAGTTGTTGGACTTCAAAAGACTGATGTGGCCGCCCAGGTTCTCCTGAGCGGTTTGCAAGAGCTTGTAGAACTGCGTGTATGCCTCGCAGTCGGCCACTTTGTACAACGACTGCTCCTCGTCGGTGCATGTGCCCAAGTAGATGCGCTGGTCGTTGGCACAGACCTTGTGGACGAAAGCATTTGAGTTTGGGATGCGGATCACCTCGGACTCGTTCATGATGGAACACACGGTGATGCGGCGCAGTTTTGGGAAGCACAGCGACACAAACGGCTCCAAAAGAACGTAGCCCGTCAGCTCCACAACGATGAGCGAGTCACTGTCCAAAAAGCGCTCAAGGTTGGCACACACATCGTGGAAGCTCTGGAGAGTGCCTGCACTAATAATGACAACGTTGTACTTCAGCTGGCGGACGTGGCGCAAATCTGTACAGAGCTCGAAGTCCGGCCCGTCGGGGCTGCTTGTGAGCGGCGACTGCCATGTGACGGGCTGCTGGGGATCTAGAGCCAGGACCAATGTCACCTGGCACTGCTTGGTGAGCGCTAGGCGCCATGCGTAGAAGGCCAAGTTGGCGTTGTCTCCGACTGAGGGTTAGTACGGTGTTTGAATTGGTGGTGCTGGCGACGGCCAAGGCTCTGGCGAAGCGTGGGGACAAGTCTCCAGGGCCCAGTCGTTGTCCGCATCAGGTGCATGAAAGTGGAACACTCTTGCGGCCAGCGAGTTGCCGGCGATTTGGGCCCCACGTGCGCCTGTGTCCAGGCGGCAGCACACGTCTAGTCAGCGGCCCAGCCCAAAGCCAAGAAACATACCTATAAGAACCAGCATGGACATGGTGGAGAAGAAAAAACAGGTACGGCGGTGTTGAAGTTGTTCGCGGATGTAGAGAGGTCGCGGAGGCAGTTCGCAGGTGCGAAGCCTGGGTCTTTCTTGCGTATAGGTAGTACTTGCCCAGTGGCCCGGGCAGGCCGTGTTCCGCCCCTTCCGGCGAATGGGGTAAACACTGCTACTATCTTTGCAAGATCGTCTACCTTTTGGAACCGACTTTATTTCTTTCTCTACTTTTTTATGGCCCTCTGCCATTGGCCATCGGCAGCCCCCGCGGCATGCCGCGAGTGAGCCCGGCTGAGCGACACTGCCCACCTGCGACGGCTCGTTTCGGCAAGTCTAGGTTTCCGGCCGTACCCTAAATTAAGCAAAAACTGCGCCATCCACACCGCCAGAGCGGCGCCCCCTTAACTATGGCAGTAGTCGATTCTGCCCTGCTTGAGACAAGTGCCTGCGCTTGCCTTGGCTCTGGACCAAATGCGGCTTCAGGCTGTGCGGGCTTTGTCAGGTATGGGGGACGCGGGCCGTTAGGAGAGCGGCTTTCGTAGACCGTTTTGACGCGTGTTTCAGGCGTGTGCCGCCATTTGACAGCTTTGTTTCCGCCGAGTGGGCGACGTGGTCAGGGGCCCGACCGCCATTGATGTCTCCATGCGCCAGTGGTGATCTGCCATAGTGGTGTATGAATGGGACTGCGCCGTTTATTTTGGGTGTTTCTTGGCCGGTGGAGCTAAGAATAGGTCGGGACGGCCCTGGCCCCACCAGCCTGTAATTCTTTGGCTGGAAATCCACCGGGACAGGTCCCCACCCTACGCTGGTGTACGGGTGTCTTAACGCTATGAAGTGCCACCGCCAAAAACCTCCAAAAGCTTTGCATACCTAAATCTTGGCTGGACTGCCAGTAGACTGGCAGCTTCGAGTTGGCTTTAAACCCAATAGCTTGCGATATCGGACCCAGGGAACCACCGTGCCATGGACCCACCCTAGCCTGGTGTACGGGTGTTTTCTCTACTAACGCTACCGCCGCAAGTTTTACCAGCTTTGCACGAATTATTAGTGACTGGCATTTGGGAGCCAGGGCATTGACAGCTCCGATTTGGCCCTGGACCCATCAACTGCCAATTTTTGGCTCGGGGAACCACCATGCCATGGACCCACCCTAACCTGGTGTACGGGTGTTAAATTCACTACTAAAGTGCCCCCACCGCCAAAATACCTTTCACCAGCCTTGCACGATTGTTTCTTAGATAGTCCCTGGCAAGCTGCGTGAATAAAGCTTTAGAGTGGCTCTCAATCCTATAACCTGTAATTCCGGACCCGGCGGCGACCGTGCCCTGGACCCACCCTAGCCTGGTGTACGGGTGTCCCGTCACTACTAAAGTGCACGCGCCGCCAAAATTTTCCTCAAGCCTTCGGGCCGTCACCAGGACTGTTCCTCGGTTCGATGGCCCGGCCAGCGCCCCGGCCCGCCAGTGTGTGTGTCGACGGTGGCTGGTGGCTCGCAAAGAAAACCAAGCGTGTATCTCCGGGAGATGAGGCAGCCTCTGACTCTTTCGGTCATAATCTCTTGCACATCGGAGCAGTCTCCACCGTAACCAGTAGAACTCTGACCTCCGGCTCGTCACAATGCCTTAGTATCTCCCTTGGGAGATTGATCTGCAAATTTCCTCCTCCCTATTCTCTGGCACCAGTGTCACCATTGTCCCACTGTCCCACTGTCACCACTATCACCAAGCGCTACTTCAACCGCGACACCATGAGAGGCAACTTGGTGCTCTTCGAAGGGCTTGACCGCACCGGCAAGTCCACGCAGGCGGAGCGGCTAGCGCAGGCGCTTGGCGGGCGGCTCGTCAAGTTTCCCGACCGCTCGACGCCCATCGGGCAGGTGATCAACCGGTACCTCACTGACGCGTCGTACCAGCTCAGCGACGAGGCAGCACACCTCTTGTTCAGCGCCAACCGCTGGGAGGTGGCCGCGTCCATTGAGGACTCGTTGCAGCAAGGTGTCCACGTGGTGCTTGACCGCTACGTGTACTCGGGCGTGGCGTACTCGCTAGCCAAGGAGAACCTGCGAGGACAGGCGTGGCTCATGGGCCCGGACCTCGGCTTGCCCAAGCCCGACCAGACGTTTTTCTTCCGCCTCCTGATGGCCGAGTTGGCGGCCCGCAAGGGCTGGGGCGAGGAGCGCTACGAACGGACCGAGTTCCAGCGCAAAGTCTTGGACGCGTTTATGGAGGTGCTCCCTCAGGCCGACTCAGGCATTGACATTCTCGATGTCGACGGGCTTCTGATGGACGAAGTCACCGAGCTCGTGTGGGCGCTGGTGACCCGCAAGAGCCTACAAAAGCCTACAGACAGTGCGTTGCAACGTCTCTGATTGTCTATGGACACTGGTGCTGGAGCCTGCTCCCACACCATGTTTTTCTAGCCCGTGAGCCCGTCAATGTGCTGGAGCCGCGCTAGGATCTCGGGCTTGGAGATCTCCAAGAGCTCGCCGCCCATGTAGATCTCGTCGAGCACCACGTACAACTTGGTGAAGTTGAACACCAAGTCGAGCTCGCACACATTGTCGAAGTAGGTGTCCAAGATCTCCACAAAGAAATGGATCAGCTCCAAGTAGCTCAACTCGCTGTCGGCAAACTCAATCAGCACAATGAAGTAGAGCCCCGCGTACCGCCGGTAGATCAACTTGGTTCCCTTGAGCTCGACGAAATTGCTCTGGTACTTCAGGTCCCGCAGCGACACAAGCCGGTGCACCTCGGCCACGGTTTCCTGTTTCTGGGCCTCGCTGTACGACGAGTCGTACCACCGGGCGAGCCGTGTCTTGCCCTGCCGGTTGAGCACGAGCACGTAGAGTATTGACATGGTGATGCAGTGGCTGGCCGCGCATCCACTACTCCAGTCAACAGTGGGGTGAATTTTGGTGAAGAATTAGGGAAGCTCATTGGAAAAGCAAATCTCTGTCTGCCAATTGCATCATGGACGGCAACTCATATAAGCAGTACGAGATCAAAGAGGGCATTGTGTTCCTCGTGGAGCTCACCCCAGACATCTTCAAGGTGGTGCCCCAATTGCGGAGAAGCCAGCTCGCCGAGATCCTCGCTTGCATAGACGACTTGTTGCAGGAGATGGTCGTCACGTTCCCCCACAACGGCGTCGGCATCTACTTCTACAACTCGCAGGCCACGGCCTCGAAGTTTCCTCGAGACTCGGAAATCACCAAGATCTTCTCGCTCAATGACTTGAACAGCTCCAACATGAAGACGCTCCATTCGATGGTCCGAGACAATGCCGACGGCTTCAAGCCGCTACCAAGCCGCTTTCCCGTGGGCTCGCTGAAGGATAATCTCCACACTGTGCTTCAGTCGATGCTCCTGGAATTCCAGTCTAGAACCCACTACAACGCGAAGAAGTTGTACTGGTGCACCAACAACGACGACCCGTACAGGAACCCTTCACTGACGGCCGGGCTCCGCACGTTGATCAGTGACTTCGAGGCTAACGGCGTCACGCTATATCCGTTCTTTCTAGAGACGTACAAGGACGAAGACTTTACCCATGCGTTGCCCTTCAACACACAGAAGTATCAGGACATATTTCTCAACACCAATTTTCTCGATAAGGAGGTGAAGGGATTGAACACCGAGCAGATCCGTGAGCTGATTTTCAGGCTCAAAGAGGTCCGTCGGATCCAGTTCTCCTGCGAACTAATTCTCAGCAATGGGCCAGGCATAGGAGGGCAATTGGGCTGCGGCATCAAGGGCTACACTTTGTTCAACCACGAGAAAGTCCGGCCGTTCAAACAGGTTTATACTGGAGGCGAGTATCTCAAGGTAACGCACACGGAAACTGAAAGCATCAACAGCAGAACAGGGAAGGCCATTGAGCAGTCAGAAGACACTGACGACCATCATGCAAATAAAATCTTCAGTGGGATTCCCGTCAAGAGCAAAGACGGCGAAAAAGTGCTTTTGCTCCAGCGCGAGGTCACCGAGTTTATGAAGAGCTACGCTTTCGACCACGAGGCGTCGGATGGGCCTGACGAGGTGGACTTCACGAAAGCGCCGTACCTCAAGCTCCTATGCTTCCGTCCGCTTGCTCTGTTCCAGCCGTACCTCAACACAAAACCGCCCTTGTTTGTCACAACAGACCACGCGGACACTCCACACCCTGAGACACGCGATGGCATGTACACCCACTCGTTCAAGACGTTTCTGGCGTTGTACCGCTCGTGTGTCCGGCTCAAGCGGTTTGCTGTGGTGATTGGGTGCACCAAGCGCAACTCGTCTCCAGACTTGTATGCCATGTACCCTACCAATTGCTCGATGATCAAGCTGGAACAGGATATGTCAAAATCCCAGGATCTGGGAGTGCAGGCTCGACTCCCGGACGGCTTTCTTCTCGTGAACATACCTTGGCTCAACGAGATCCGCAGTCTACCCGACTATGCTCTCATGGAGAAATGCCAGGAGAATCTAGATGAGGCGGCCTCGCTCCAGGAGCAGGTTGTGACAGTGTTCGACGAGATTGTGGACCTTTTTCCGCAAACAGAGTACACTCCGCAGCACCACGAGAACCCGGTGCTCAGCTACTTCTACAAAGTGCTCAAGCAAGAAGCGCTTCAGATGGACGTGAAGGACGAAGACAGGTCTTTGCTTGGAAACGACTCCACTGCTCGGGAAGTAGTTCGGGTTCGGCAGCACTCGCCGGAACTCAACCGCAGGTTCCAACTTCTTAACGGGATCTTGGATCTGTTCGGCAATGCATTTGCCTTGAAACGGTCTGCGGAGGATACGGACCGGCCAACCAAAAGGAAACCCGACGTGCTCAACGAGGCAGCCGTGATTTCTCTCTGGAAGACCAACGGCTGGCAAAACGTCACGTTGCCCCAACTCAAGGAGTTTCTGGCTCGCTACGACAAAATCAAAAGGGCTACGAGGAAGGCCGACGTGGTGGCCAATATCGTCGAGTTTCTCGAGAGCCGCACCTAAACCTAAATTTTCCGCCGATATGACCTTTATCATTTCACTATTGCATCGGCCGATGGGCTCCATTTGCCGAATTAGTCTCCAGCCGAACGATTATGCAGTCATCAGGAATCCAGGAAGTGTGAATGGTTATAACTCTCGGGATCGCACCGGTGCCGATATTTCCGAGACCGCCTGGGCGCCAAGCTGCCAAGCCGCAAATACCTCTAGGTCACGAGAATTTTTCCGAGATCAGCTACGAGGGAAAATCGACTCCACGGCAACCCAACCCCCCAGGTGGATGTGGCTTGTGATAGAAAAGAAAGAAAGTTGACACATCTTTATTGCTTATTCACCCTGCGCCCATGCTCGTTTCTGGTGACGTTTTCTCGCATGGTCCACAGACCACAGCTAGCGCACGTCGGCAGCCAAGCCGCGACTAGTGATTCGCTTCTGTGCAGGCCTCGGAGCTTCCACCGCTTTTGCCGGCCTTAACGGTCCAGACAATACAGATGGAGAATAAGCGCAAATATCGGCGCATTGTTGGCCCACCCAAAATATTCGGTCGGTTGTGCAAGCGAAGCGGCCGATCTGCAACCAGATGCGCTAAAAGGGCCAGATCTCGCCATTTTCACTAGTCCCACGGTCACGCGAACAACGGCAATGACGTCGGGCAATCAGGCGCAGTGCGGGGACTCTGCAGGAGACCCTTGGGAAGAGGTATCGCCGCTTAAAGCCGGCTGGGTTTCTGCTTGCGGTGGTGCTTCCGTAACACGTCCGTTTCTTGCATCCTGTTTCTTTATCAAGCGTCCACTCCGGCTTGTTTTCCCAACACCACAAACTATTGCTCCCCGGCCAAGTTCCTTCTGCCGACGCCCCACCAAATATTTTTTTCACTTTGCCCGCGTCCCCGCACTGTTTGCCAAGCTGTTGTTGGTCCAACGTCCGTTCGTTCCTAGCGTTGCCCACAGTCGCCCTTTGCTTTCGCTTGCCCCAACCACTTAGAAACTCCACCACCCGTGGACTTTAGATTTCCCCCACGATACCCAATCCCGCCATGGCTGACACCCTTCCGCCTTACAACGACGACAAACCGCAGTACCAGCCGTCGCTCGAGTTCTACAGCTTGGCGCTATTTCAGATCGAGTTCGAGACGCCCTGGAACTGCCGCAAGTCGACACCCCAGCCTGTGGTGTTAGAACTCAATAGCAACCAGCTCAACGTCTACAAACTAGATGCCGACAAGCACTTGATCAACGCGGTCAAGTCGTTGTTCAAGTACCAGAACTACTGCGAGGACGAAGACACGGCCCCGGACCCAAAACTTCCGGACAACTACTTCTACGACTGCGACGCGTACGGCGAGCCTACCCGGAGCAGCAGCCACATGCTCTCGAAGATCCGGCACCACTTTGAAAAACACAAGTCCGAGCGGGTTCTCGGGAACCAGCTCCCCGTCGACTTTCTCGACAACAACCTTCTCTTCGAGCCCACCGCAGACGCCACCGCCTACCGCCGCTTTGCCCAGAAGTATCGGGGCCAGCTTTTGCACTCGTACACGCTCCGCAACCTCACTGTTGGCGAGGCTCCATCCACGCACCTGCTCCACTACAAAGAAGACCGCCTGGCCTACGCCCACAGCGCCGCCTTCATCAACTACCGCAACTCGCTCCGGCTCCGCATAGAGTACATGCAAGTGCTCTTGCACTTGTGGTCCTTCCACGGCATGGCGCAGTGGTTCCGCAACTTGAGCGTGGGTCGTGACCTCGCCTCGGCCATCGACGACCGCAAGGTCAGCACACTCAAGTCGATCCCCCGTATCTCTTGCGTGAGCAACAACGCATTGATGATCGCTGCCGCGAGAGAGGCCTTTGGCGCCATGGAGAGCAAAGCAGGCCACCGGGACCTGGTGTCCAGTAGCGACTCGGCATCCTCCGACGACTCGCTGGTGGCCAGCAGTCTAGAGACCGCTGCTTCTAGCGTCAACACAACCAGCACCAGAACGCACGTCGATGTGTTTGGGCTGCCGCTCGTGTGCTACGAGGACAACTACGGGCCCATGGAGAAGGAGTACATCTCGAACTGCATACCCGTGCTCAACTCTTTCGACCGCTGGGTGGGCCAGAAAGTGACCATTTCCAACTTCCAGGAGTTCTTGCCCCAGAACGACCGCCGCAATATCAACGAGGGCGACAAGGTCTTCATCTCAAACAACTCCTTTAATGCCTACGTCAAGAGCCACCGCAAGTCGAGACCCGTGCCGGGCGCTGCTCGCTTCTGCAAGGACTTCCACGTCGACACAGCCGGGATGGTCTCCACAAAAATTTCTGCAGAATGATTTTATGAATACATGAACGACAAAAGTAATGTTAATTTTGGAAAAGAAATATAAAACCTGGGTGTAGAATGGAAAATCTAGCCGTGAGAAGGCACGTATTCCTGTGTCCTCTCGATATTTTTTTCGTGGTGCCTTGGCCCCTGAATGTCTCTAATTTTGACAGCTTTATCCCAGACGAAGAAGACAGGGCAAGACATGTACATAGGGTTCCACCACACCCTACCTCATTGCATCGTCAAACTCCTCGCCGTCCTCCATGCCAAAATAGTGTTCCTGCTCCTGAGCAAAGTGTATTTGGCCTCTTTCACGGTAGCCTTCAACGACATACGTCTCGGCCTCGTTAGTGGGGCTACCGAGGTCCATGAAGTTCGGCGCCGGCGACGAGCGACCTGAACCTGGCGAGCTTAACGACATGGGTGTGGTGGGCAAGTCGTAGGGGTTTTGTTGAGCAGCATCTGCAAATGTGTTGAAGGACAACTCCTGGAAGGAGGCGTCCTCGAATTTTGTGTTGTTCTGGCCCGTGAGCGGGTCCACCCATTGCCGCAACAGGCCCCAGGGCGTAATTTTCACGGTGCCGCCTTCTGGGTGGTTGTACATGGGCCACTCGTTGGACTGTGCCAACAACTCTTTTTCCTTGTCACCAAAAACAGCTTTGTGCTTCTTGGCGTCGGACTCTGTATCCCTCTTTCTCTTGTTGGAAAAGTCCATAGTGTGTGGGAGATGAGGTGTGATGGGTTTGAGTGAAAAGCACCGGGTGATAGATGGGGTCAGAGAGTGGATATGTTGCGGAGAATTTTTTGAAGGCCTTGGAAGCGACTGTGTGGTACGGGCCGGGGTACTTGGGTTCACGGCTAAATAAATAGGTGAATGGTAGTGCGCCAAGCTGGGAGAAAGAAGAAGTAGGCTATAATATTCGGGGCCCGGGCTGGCTCACGCGCGTAGGTCGTGTGGTTCTGCATGTGGTGAGGAAAAAAAGTTTGGAGCACGTTGATTCTGCCCAGGATCGAACTGGGGACATTCTGCGTGTAAAGCAGACGACATAACCAACTAGACCACAGAACCGTAGTGCATAAGGAAAATTTTTCTGGCTGGTCACTAGGTGCTGTTTCTGTCGGTGGTGTTTTGGCTCCCCTTGAGCTGATCTCTTCATATAAGCTTGATATTATTACCCAGGGGCTTGGCTTCGGCTGAATTCATATTTGGTGGCCCGTTAGTAGCGCAGGCTATCCGTAAAATTCATCAAGATAATTGGTTCTGGCTTCTGACTAGCGGAGGCCATGGGTAGATTTCACGCCGGGGAGCATGGGAATACCTTTGGAGACTCGTAGTATAATCAAAGGCTTGGCTTGGATGTGGTTCAAGGACACAAATGGGCTGCAAGAGAGTTTGACACGGTCTGAAAACTTCACAGCAATAACGGAAACTTGAGCTTGGGAAACGGCTGTATATCGAGCAGAACTGAGCAGTCATCTGGCCCTATGTCGCCTTATATTCGAGGCTTTTTCTGCATTGTCTCAAAGATCAAACGATGAGATCCGCCAAAGCCTCCAGAGTTGACGTTTGACTTGCGTCATAGTCGACCAAGAATACATAGATGCCAAGCCTGTTCAGCGGTTCTAACTGTGAGCCTTGTTTGCGCCATGTTGATGTATTATTATTTTGCTTGATGACCTCAGGCTTCTCGCCTGATCAGGCAATGAACGTCCTCTAGGTTGATTACAGGTACACTTGCCGTGATGGTTGCGAGCCATGTAAGACTCAATAGCGTAAGAGCTGGAGCGAACTTGGCACTGACTCTTTATATTTTGAGCCATCGTTCTAGTCAAGCACAATCGGATACAATAGCCTTATTCGATTCGAGTAAGACATGCTGGTACGGCTCAACGTCACGAGACGTTGCCCAGCTATGTGCTGGCCTGGTGCTTATTTCCGATCATCGTTCGATTTTTGCGCCCAGAAGACTCGGCGCATCGCAATAGTCGGAATTTTGTGTTTAGAACCCGCCGGTCCACTTTAGCCACTATTTGCGCTCGAGGCACGGGCGACGGAAACAGGTGGCCTCACAGGAGACTAAAGGTTGTGAAACTCCGGTACAGCATTCACGCGGAATCCAGCGGTCTTTGCAGGCCGTGCATGGACACTATGGTGAACGTAGGCACAAGACATGTTGCCTTAAGGATCGTAGCAGAGACCACAATCTACCGTGATCAGTTACCTTGTGGATGTTTGCGCTTCGTAAAATCCAACGGGCGGCCAGCGGTAGCCTCAGATGCCAGCTCAGCCAGCCGCGTCATGGGACATACATTAGCGCCTAGGCCAAGTCACCATCTCGAGTACTCGAATAAACGATGTCGTATCAGCGGCCGCCTTTTCTACTCAGCCACTGCAAGCCACAGCGCTCACATTATCTTGCCAAGGCCCGTTCCATGTGTGGGGCAGCCCACGAGCTAGTTGTTTAGCCGTGCCACCAACAATGCATGTATTATGAAGCCCGAAGCAAGTTGCGACCGGCCACTGTTCGCGGATTTTCCTCCAGAACTCCGAGGCTTGTGGAATACAAGAGCAGGCCGAAACAAAAATAGTACGACAGTGCATTAATTCTAGGAAAATAGATCTGGTCTAGTGTCCGTTTATCAGAGAGAGCGCAAGGCTGCCGGGATTCCGTCATGCACTTCACGTACGGCTTGACCACGACAATAGGACTCAATGTGGCCATGACCAGTTGTGCTGTCGCGCAGGGAAAATAAAAACCTGGGGATGCGGCCAGGCCCCAGAGTAGGGTCGCTCGGCGAACAACCAAGCAATTCCCTCTGGGTGCAGGTTGCTGAGGCTATTGTTCGCCGGCGGGCAGGAAGAACGTTGCATTTAGACAAGGCGTGGGTGGTTGTGTGGCGGCAGATGCAGCAGAGCCGGCTGTGGACGGTGACCCACTTCGGAAGAGGCACGGCTTGTTTAGCCTTTAGGGAGAAAGCTTAGTGTCCAGTTCCGGGGGCTCAGTAACCATAGTTTCCCAGGGAGCGGCAACGGGGTTGCCGAGTGCGTCAGCTGGGACACGGGACTGCCGCGCTGCAGCAGAGACATCTGCATTAGGCTAAAAGCCGGGCCCTCACCCCGGTCATGTGGCAAGTGCACGCACGGTTTGATCGCGGAGAAAGATATCAGAACGAACAGATATAGTCAATAAGGGGGCAGTGACAGCCCTGGCTTGTCAAACGAAGGAAGGCAAAGAAAAAAACATAAAACCATTTTCCATAAGTCGTGACCGTCACTTGGGGGACGGTGCTGTTCCATTCCGTCTAAGATCCGAAAACGAAGCGTCTCTGCGTGATAAGCGTCATTTAAAGACGGCTAGCAGCCTTGTTCGCTTACCGGCCGGATTCATCTCCAAGGCCCGCCGTTCGCCGGAAGAAACGTGTGTTTTGGCAGGGGTGCGTCCCGGGGCCTGGCCACACCCGCCAGCTTATCCGGAGGCTAGCCATCGTAAGGAAATGTCCAGCCGTTTAGCCGCGGAGGTGGTTTTGTTCGTCTCAAGCGTGCGTCTGAGGTCGGCTCGGTGAACGCCTCTTTTTTTTTTTTTCATTTCGTAATTGCCGCACTTCGCGTCTTGTGGAGTCCATATTAGTCAAGGCTATATATAACGAATCAAATCTAGAGACAAAGCTTTGCCCTGGCCTCTTCTTCATTGCAAACCACTCCCCTCCAGCGTTATCCTTACTTTCCCGCAAAGTGCTTCCCTGAAAAAAGTTCCCTTCTACAGCAGCACCACTCCGTTCCCCACACTAGAGTGCACCTGAGCCAGGTCTTAGTAAGCAGCCCCAGACACCAGAGCACCCTGCCCCCATAACCTACACCCTTGCCCAGCCTTTTCCCCAACTCCATCCCCGACCTGGCAAGACATGACGTCGCCCTCGGACGACCACCACCTCCACCGGAAAAAACGGGTCGGCAAGGCCTGCGACCTGTGCCGCATCAAGAAGGCCAAGTGTGACGGCAAGAAGCCGTGTTCCCGGTGCATCGCAGACAACAAGCTCTGCGCCTTTTCGGACCGGCGCAAGAGCAAAGACAAGCCGCACCCGAGCGGGTACATTGAGCTTCTAGAAACCCGGATCGAGCTTCTCACCAAGTCGCTTCTGAAAATCGTCACCTTGGCCGAGCCCCATGTGCCGTTCCTCCAGCCCATCTTGGAGCGTGCGCGGACAGAGGCCCCCAGCCCCATCTCTGACGACCTGCACGACGGGCCCGTCGAGGTGGCCATCCCGATCAACGAAATCGTCGACTACCTCATCAACAACCACAACTTGTTGGACAACGAGTGGGACCTTGCGCGGTGCTACGAGGCTGCCGCGTGGCCGCCGGACCGCAGCGCTCTTTTCGCCGAAAACCAGTACAAGCCGTTGGGCCTGCCGATCCCGGGCGCCTCCCGGCGGGGCCTGGTGGACCTGGCGCTGGCGCTCACGAGTCCGCAGGTGGCGGCGGCGCCGGTCCCGCTGGCGAGTCACGTGCGCTCGGTGCTGACCCAGTCGCTGGACTGCCTGGACTCGTTGTTTGGCCTGGGCCAGACGATCCTGCCGGTGTCGCTGCTCTCCAGCCACTTGGAGAGCCACAACCTCCACGAGCGCGGGCGCTACGGGAAACCAGCCTTCAAGCCGAAGCGGCAGTCGCTGGGGCTTGGCCTCACGCGGGCCCTCTCGATCCAGGTGCCGCACCACAGCCTGGCGCCACAGCCCAGTCCGCAGGTGGGCCGGAGTGTTCGTTCCGACAGCCCGACCCAGTTCGGGGTGTTCACGCAGCCGAGTTTCCGGGCCCAGTTTTTCTCCAACTCGCCTGCGGCGCAGCTCGGGCCCGACGTGGCGCTCGACCCCGCGGGGCCATTTCCCTCGGACTTGGGGCCCGCTCAGGCCGCGTTCTTCCCGTTCTCCAACACCTCCGCGCTGTCCTACAACGACTTGACCCTGATGGGGCTGCCGCCGCTCAGCACGCCGCTCGACTCGGACATCCACAGCGACCTCCCGTCGAAAGTCACGTTGGACGGCATGGTGCCGTTCGACGACATGCTCACGACCAACCCGTTCTTCGCTCTGGCCACCTAGCCTCAGCCACGACTCACGACTGTACACTATGCGACAACATACATTCTGTAATAGGATTTAAACTTGCAAAAGGCTTCTTCTTCTGCCTGCCTCTTCTGCCTACCTCTTCTGCCTGTCTCTTCCTCTACCTTCCCTCCTTCACCGCCTTGACCATCACAGGGATCATCCCGCCCGTGCCCATGGCAAACTCCCGGTGCCCCAACACCAACAACTGCGCCCGGATCAGTCCCAGGTGCGACGTGACACTCACAAAGTCCTCGTCCTTGGTAGTGTGGTCAAACACGTACTGGAACCCACGGTCCTGCCGGATCGCCTGCTCCCACACCTTCTCCCTGTAGTCCGGCTTGAAGTACACGTCCTCCTCCTCAAACCCGTCCTCAATGACGAAGCCCTGCCCGCAGTACTTCTCGGCAATCACCCGCCGGGGCGACCGCTGGTCACAGTAGTGGACACCCAACTGCTCGCGGAAGTCCTCCATGATGTACGGCTTGACGTCGCCAAGCAACACGTGGCCGGCCCACGTGCCTATCAACGTGTCAAGCGATCTTCTGAACGGCGACAGAAACCAGCGCGAGGGCAACTTGAGCCCGTCCTGGAACTCAAGCGCCAACTGCCGGTGGTTGTCCTTGGCCTGCGACTGACCCAACGCGGTGAGCTCCGGGTCCGGCGCCCACGTCATCTCGTCGTCGCCAAACATGTGCAGCCATTTGCGGTTCCACTCCTCCTCGCCGTACTTCAAGTTGGCCAAGTTGTGGTACCCTTGCCCGTGGCGGGCCAAGAGAAGAACCTTGTAGACGACGTTTGAAGGCGCCTCTTTGTTCAATTGCTTGAGGTCGGCCTCGATCTCGGCCCACGGCTTGAGCCGCCCAAAGTGTTCCTTGAAGTAGTTGAAGTCACCGTCGTTGGTCTCGGGGTCCAGCTGCTTGAAAAAGCCGGGCACGACTTCAAACCGCCACTTCACCGAGTGGTCCTCAATCTCTTGGTACTTGCGTCTCTCTTCGGGTGGGATTCCCGAGTTGAAGGCGTCAATGGCGTCGGGTACGGTCGACATGTGTGGTAGTTAGTGGGCCCTGCGACGCGAACGTATGATTATTATTAATAGCCCGCCGGCCCCACAATACCTGGACTGGCCATATAAAAGGCGGGATCCGCTACCAAAAAGATAAGATTCGAGATATTGTGAAGGCGCCTATGTCTGGGTTGGAGGTCCTACACTGTGGGGCTGGGTGCTAGCCGGTGCTCTCCGAAGGTTTTGCAAGATTCCACAACCGACTATTGTCTACCTGTACTTGAGTAGTGGAGACACCGGTTAGGCACCACCAGGGTAACACTAGGCCGTTACGACCCCTATGCGTGAACATGCCTGGCAGGGCTGCTCAATCCGTGCTCACACCATTCTGGAATGGGCCCATGCTACAGACAGGCCAGGGACAAGCAGTTGGCCAGAGAAGCACTGTAATACGGAGCCGTCTACCGGGCCTGTAACTATGATGGCTGGAGCTTATCACCAATATCAGCATCTTCTGTCTACGGCGTCTTGTCGGCGTACGGTCCCTGAGCCCGAGTACGACGCCTTCCAGCAGGCTCATCAAGAACACCCTTTGCCGACAACCCGTGCCTTGAAGAACCCGCCGGGCCACAACACAATCTATGAACCTTGTCTCTGTTAGTTGTCTAGTAGTGTCCATGGTATGGCCTGCACAAAGCTACAACGTCCTAAAGCCTTGTCGGTTGTCTCAGGCAGAGTCCATGTGCTGACTCGGGTTAACGCACATCCCAATTCACCAAACCAATAAAGCGGTAAACAGCTAAACGAAAAGCCGTAAATCACAAATCTACACCTAGTAGTGGACTGTTGACGTCGGCGGCCCAGAGTGGGGCCAGACGATATCGTCAACGCCGCGCACTGGACCTCAACTCACCACACTTACACCATGGACACCCACGACGACTTCTACCCGTTGGCTCTTCTCATGGACGAGTTGAAGCACGACGATGTGGGGAACCGTGTGAGTGCGATGCAGAAGCTTGACGCCATTGCCATTGCGCTTGGTCCCGAACGCACTCTCCACGAGTTGCTCCCCTTTCTAAATGACGTGGCTCAGGACGACGAGGAGGAGGTTTTCGCCGTGATGGCCGAGAAGTTGGGCTCGTTCGTGACGTTGGTGGGCGGTCCGCAGAACAGCGAGCCGTTGATCCGCATCTTGGCCGTGTTGGGTGCCATGGAGGAGCCCATAGTCCGCGACAACGCCGTGGACCTGTTGAACAAGATCTCGCTCGAGCTCTCGGACGAGACGTTGAACGGGATCTTCTTGGACTTGATCCGCTCCTTGTCGCAGGGCGACTGGTTCTCCAAGAAGGTCAGTCTGTGCGGCCTCTACAAGGCGGTCATTGTCCGGGTCGATGCCCAGATCCGTAGAGAGTTGTTGATGTTCTACTACAACTTGATCAGCGACGAGAGCCCCATGGTCAGACGCAGCGCAGGCAAGTACCTCCCCGAGTTGATCGACAAGATGACCGCCTTCTCCGCGGCGAACCCAGACTCGCCCGAAAAGGTCGACGACAACGACTTGGAGATCATCTCCAAGATGTTCCACAACCTCATCAACGACTCCCAGGACAGCGTCAAGTTGTTGAGCATCGACGTGCTTGTCTCCATATTGCTGTACTTCCAGCTGAAGAACGACCTGTCCCACAACCTGGATTGTTTGGTCAGCGCCCTCAAATTGATCAAGGACGAGAGCTGGCGTGTGCGCTACGCCGCCGCCGACAAGTTCGCCGACATTGCCCGCAACTTCGGCGACGCCGAACAGGACTTGTACCGCCTCATCGATCCGTTTGTCGCCTTGATGAAGGACAACGAAGGCGAGGTGCGCAAGGCCATTGCCAGACAGTTGCCCGGCTTTGCGCAGTTGTTGAACGACTCGAAGGTGATCGAGGCGAAGATCATCCCTGTGGTCTCCGAGTTGGCGCAGGACCCCCACGAAAACGTCCGGGCCGCGTTGGCGTCCACCGTCACGGGGCTCTCGCCCATCTTGTCCAAGCAGTCCACCATCGACCGCTTGTTGCCCATTTTCCTCAACATGTTGAAGGACGAGTTCCCCGACGTGCGCTTGAACATTATCCTGAACCTCTCGGTGGTCAACGAGACCATCGGCATCAGCTTGTTGTCCACCAGTTTGTTGCCCGCCATCACCGAGCTAGCACAGGACCACAAGTGGCGCGTGCGCTTGGCCATCATCGAGTACATCCCCAAGTTGGCGTCGCAGCTCGGCGAGTCATTCTTCAACAACGAGTTGTTGAACCTCTGCATGCTGTGGTTGTGGGACCCGGTCTTTGCTGTCCGTGACGCGGCGGTCAACAACTTGAAGGACTTGACGGTGATCTTCGGGCCCGCGTGGGGCGACGCCCACATCGTGTCCCGCTTATTGAGCATCCGGGACGAGAAAATCGACGAGGCGACCAGCGTCGACTTCTCCAACTTCATCATCAGAATCACCTGCTTGTTTGCCGTCACCAAGCTCATTCCGGTCGTGGACCACCAGACCGTGGTCGGCCGCATCTTGCCGTTCATCGACAGCCTCACCGCCGACTCGGTGCCCAACATCCGCTTCAACGTGGCCAAGTCGTACTTGGTCGCCGTGGAGGCGTTACTTGCAAACCCGCTGCCGGAGGTGGCCAAGTTGATCGACGGCGAGATATTCAACAAACTCAACACGTTGCTGGCCGACCAAGACGTCGATGTGAGATACTACGCGGCCACGAGCTTCGATGCCATCAAGCGCTTGGCTGCTTAACACTCAATACTATGTTTATTCTCATTTACGTCCCTTGCTCTGCTCCAACTTCTCAAAGTCGAAATCAAACGACGCTCCGCATCCACACGATGTCAGCGTGTAGGGCGAGTCCACCATCTTGAACAGCGACCCGATCAACTCGTTGGTGTAGTCGATCTTCGAGTCCTGGAGTATCTCTAGTGACGACTCGTCAAATGCAACGGTGGCCAACGGCGTGTCGGTTCGTTGAAACACCACCAACTCCGGCTCTTTTTCAAGCTCCTCTTTGAGCGTAGCAAGCTCGAAGTTGTACTGGAAGCCGTGGCAACCTCCGCTCTCGACCTTGACTCGGAGTGCAAGGTCTTCGTTTTGATCCAGCTGGGCAATGCTCACAAGTTTGTTCTTGGCGTTGTCTGTGATGCCGATTTTGAGGTCTGTGGAACCTCTTAGAAGTCTCGTGACGTCGAAGGGATTTAGCTGGGCCGGGACTGGGTTCAACTTGTGTTCTGTGTTGGGGTTTTGGGGCGCATTATTGAGGCCCGACGACTCCTTTTTCAACGTTTTGACCGGTAGACTGAATCTCGCAGCTTCGAAGGTCTTCCCCGTAGACTGCCATCGTGCAAGTCGTGCGTAGGTTGTGCGTGGGGTTCTCCCAAGTACCGATTTTAGCATGGTGTCTGTCGCTTTGATGCTGACTAAGAAGTTGTGCGCGCGATATGACTGGGATACATAAGATGGAGCCTGCTCCTACGGTTGGCTTAGATAGCCGGAAATTAATACAGTCGTGTGTTTATTTTGCCATATGGCTAACCACTTCGATATTTTCAAGCGTCTGGGATGGCTTCAATAGCCACTTGAGTTGATGCGCCAAACTCAACATTGCGCGGGCTTAGTAGTCATGGTTGTCATCAGCAACTCTCCACGAGTTCAAGAGCTTGAGATGCGACCAGTTCTTCTTGGGTCCTTCCATACCCCAGGACAAATATCTGAAGTACCAGAAGGTACTGATCATGAGCACGTACAACCCAATGTAGATGGCAAGGTAGATGTACTTGTCCCTGCGGCTGGCACTCACCTTCAATGGTCTGGTGAAGTACTCAACCTCGTAGGCAAACACCATCATGGCGAAGTACAATGCAGGCAAGTAGTGGTGCACGTAGGTGACTCTCTGCATCACAACGAAAGGCACAAAGTGCAAGCCCCAGCCGAACATGGGGAGAACACCACCCATGAAGAACTGCTTGACATCAAGAGCCGTGGGGAAGTCGTTGATCTGTCTCTGCCATCTCACCAAATGGTAGATGGTGAGGTAAGCAAAGATAACGAGGGCCACGGTGGAGGTCCAGGTGGTGGCTGGAGAACCCACCAAGTAGTACTTCACCTTGTCGTCGGCCCAGCTGCAGATTCTGATACCAGTGTGCAAAGTGGGCCATTGCCACCACTGGGAGGCTAAGTCGTCCTGCTTGTCGTAGTCAGGAACCAAAGCGTTGTTGGTGGCCATCATGGCCAAGTTGAGCTGGATAAAGTCGCGGAGGAACTTGGTCTTTGGCAACTTGAAGTCCTTTGGAGCGTCGGGCAAAATGGGGTTCTTGTTGTTCTCAATGTTCCACCAGGTGCGCTTGTCCTTCTTGTATGGGTTCTTGTAGCAGGCCACCTCACCCTGTCTGAAACCCCACTGAGGCAAGTGGTTGCCCGACACGCCCAAGTAGCAGTTCATGACACGGTTCTTGAGACGGAACGAGGTCGTCAATGGGTGCAAGTTCAGCTTGTTCTCCAGGCCGTGAGACTCCATGAACTCCACGAGCCAGTCGTCCTTGAGGTCACCAATGGTCTGGTTACCGTAACAGGCGACTTCGTACTCCGACTTCAGCACAGGAGCGGCGATCTCGTGGGTGTGCAAGTTGCGGCCGGTTCTCACGTGGAGCAAACGCACGTACATACCGTCGGACACGTACTCGGTTGCGTTGCTGGTTTCGGTATCGTAGTATGGGGACGAGCGAGAGCGCTGGAAGATCCAGTCGTTGTTGGCGTCCTTGTGACTGTAGGTAGTCACCTGCTGCTGCTTGGAGCCCTCGGGGAAAGTCTGGATGTGGGAGTGGAGCAAACCACCGCTCAAGCCCTGGGACTTGAGGGTGACTTGCGAGTGACCAATGGTGATGTCACGAGGACCGCCGCCCACGTCGGAACCAAGAAGGTTAGCCTGAAACAATGAGGACATGTTGGCGTCACCGGTTCCTGTCTTGTACAACAAGTCGAAGTGGACCTTGAATGCGAGCAAGAAGACACTGAAGGGGATGATGACAAGGGCAATGATACGGGCCATCCAGTGGTAGGCGTATCTGCGCCAAGTGACGGACGAGTCGGCAAACTTGAGCCACAAGTCGGAGACGGTGTAGATACCGACAAGCGAGGTGACAAAGAGACCGACCATTTTGGTGGAGCAGACACAGCCAATGGCCACACCGTTGAGCAAGAGCCACTTCCACCACTTGCGGGAGAACTCGAGGGGGCGGGTGTTGAGGGTGTTGAATCTGCACATGGTGTAGACTGTGGCGGCGGTGAAGAACAAGAGAGGCGAGTCGAGCAAGATGAACTTGCCGAGAGTCACGTAGGACAGCTCAAAGGTCACCATGATGGTGTACAACCAGGTGGTGGCGAGGGAGAAGCCCATTTCCTTGCCGGTGAAGTAGGCCAACGGCACGCAAAGGGTGGAGAAGACGGCCTGGAACAAGCGCATCTTGGTGAAGTCGATGTAGTCAGGGTACTCCTGGCCCGAGGGGAAGTCCCAGGAGCCGTTGTAGCCCGCGAGCCAGCCCGAGAGCCCGACCATGACCTTGGCCAACGGAGGGTGGACGTCGTGGTAGAACTCGTGGCGGAGGTAGTACGAGCCAAACTTGCCAAAGTGGGCCTCATCCCACGTGACGCTGGTGCTCAAGGAGATGCGGTACACACGCAACACAAAGGCAATGATGGTGAAGACCAAGGGAGCCAACCATTTCTCCAACTCAATGAGCGCCACGGTGGTGCTCTGGTCGTACTTTTCGGCAGCCGACACGTCGGGCACGTCTTCCTGCTCAAGGACCACGACGGGCTCCGTGGCCTCGGCGGCAGCCTTTCTCTGACGCACACCAGCGGCACTGTCTGTGTGGTTAGACGACATGTTCGAAGGTGGGTGAGTGGTTGGTTGGTGAGAGGTTGATGGTGAGAGCTACGTGTTATTCCGCGCGCCGTGCAGGCCGCCAGACGCGGATTGTTTGGGGCACCTTAATTTATTGACTTGTCTGGATCCGGCCGGGGACAAGTGGGTGTGCTGTCGGGGCCATTGTCCGGAGGGGGTGTGCGCCAGGGGCATACCAAGCTTAAATGGTGGTTTGACGGGGCAGGTGTGCCAGGCCCTGGTGCGGCACGGCCCGGGAATAAGCCTGTAATAAGCCCATGCACTGCTCCGGCCACGGCCTGATCGCGGCTCGGCCTTAGACTTGGCATGCTCCGAAGGTGACCCAAAAATGGAAATTGTGCTTCAAGGGTTCGGCAGGGTCTCCGCCCTTTCAGTAAGAAGCACGGCAATTTCTGATATTCACGGTCGGCCCTGGCGGACCTGCAGGGGCCAAGTCCTGGGTCGGGCTTCATTCATCACTGCGAATTGGGTGATGCGTCTAGCGATGACGAATTCGGGTAAATGTGAAGAGCGAGAAGAAAATTCGATGAAGCGCAATTTGTACCAGTTGGTTGATAGTTTGGTGAAGTTGGTGAAGCACGAATGAATTTAGATAGTAGGCAATCAGCCAGCCACTGGCCCACGTCCAGTGCGGGGGACACCAGTGCCTAGCACCTACTGTACCGAATTACGAGAAACATCGCTCTCTGAACTAGCTGTACAACGTGAATTTTATCTCGTTACACAAACTTTCAAATTAAACACTCCATACCCCACTGCCTCTGTCCTCTTGCCCACTCTACCTACTCTGTCCTCTTGCTCTACTCTGTCCTAATACCTGCTGATCGTACGCAGTCGCACCGGGCCTAAAGCCCTAACAGGATCAGACCACACCAGCCCCAAACAAACACCACCCAAACACCACCCAGACGCCACCCAGACACTAAACCCAAACGCACTATAAAGATGTTGCACTCAACTAAACGAACACATCTTCTAGAGCTGTTGGTCGCTGCCCACTTAAAACACAATCTTGGATGCCCCAGTTGTATCACGTGACGCGTAACTCTGGGCACGGCGAGCCTGCGGCTGCGCGGGATGAAAAAAAAAAGTCAGAGGCATCCCATTTCCCAACCACAACCACCATGGCTTTCGACAAATCCGCTATCAAGACGTCCGCGTACTCGTCCAGATTCCAGACCCCCTTCCGCAGAAGACTCGAGGGTAAGACTGACTACTACCAGCGTAAGAGATTGGTGGCCCAGCACAAGGCCAAGTACAACTCGCCCAAGTACAGATTGGTTGTGAGATTCACCAACAAGGACATTGTTGCCCAGATTGTCTCCTCCACCATCACCGGCGACATTGTCTTGACCGCTGCCTACGCCCATGAGTTGCCCCGCTACGGCATCAAGTTCGGTTTGACCAACTGGTCTGCCGCTTACGCCGTTGGTTTGTTGGTTGCCAGAAGAGCCTTGCAGAAGCTCGGCTTGGACGAGACCTACACCGGTGTCGAGGAGGTTGAGGGTGAGTACGAGCTCACCGAGGCCGTCGAGGGTGCCCCCAGACCATTCAAGGTGTTCTTGGACATTGGTTTGCAGAGAACCACCACCGGTGCCAGAATCTTTGGTGTCCTTAAGGGTGCCTCTGACGGTGGTCTTTACGTGCCCCACTCCGCCAAGAGATTCCCCGGCTGGGACATTGAGTCCGAGGAGTTGGACGCCGAGCTCTTGAGAAAGTACATCTTCGGTGGCCACATTGCCGAGTACATGGAGGAGTTGATGGACGACGATGAGGAGAAGTACAAGCAGGTCTTCAAGTCCTACATCGACAACGAGATCGACCCCGAGGACGTTGAGGAGATCTACGCCAACGCCCACGAGAAGATCAGAGAGGACCCATCGTTCAAGCCCACCGAGAAGAAGTTCACCAAGGAGCAGTACGCCGCTGAGTCCAAGAAGTACAAGGCCGTCAAGTTGACCCGTGAGGAGAGACAGGCCAAGGTCAACGAGAAGATTGCTGCTTTCAAGGCTGAGAACTAATCGCCTCGCGCTCCATACCTCTTTAATCGATCTCATCGCTTTACCGCTGTAGTACACACTAGTCTTTCGTTCCCTATTTACACTCGTGTCTGGTGTCGTTGATGGACTCGGACCGGTGCGAGCGCACCCGCAACGCCTCGTTGAGAAGCTTGTCGTAGGCCTCGTCCACCACAGGATGGATCTCGGTGTTGGTCAGCTCGATGGACCCGCTATCGGTGGAATCAGCCACTGCATCAACAAACACCGGCTCCTCCTCGTGGTGCGTAGCGTCGGGGGTGTGCGACCCCAAAATGTTGTCGAGACTCACCCGGTTGTTGTTGATCTTCGAGATCAAGTCGGTCACCGAGTCGATGCCCTTGGCGTCGATGATCGCCTCGCGAAGCTCCGAGCCAGAGGGCACAACGCTCAAAAGCGGAACCTCCCGTTCAGGCGCTGCCGCTTCACTCGTGCTGTCCTGACCCTCCCGGTGCTCCATGAAGTAACCCCACCGAAGGAACTCACCTTCTTCCTCCTCCTGCTCTTTGGCATGTAGTGAGGTCAGCAGCACCGACTTCATCAACACGGGCCGCCCTGTAGTCTTGTCAATTGGAATGTTCTTGCCGTCGGCATTGGACTCAATCACAACCTGGTGTGGTTCCAAAAAGAGGTCGTGCTCCAGAATGGCAGAGGGCGGATGTACCGTCACCGTCTTTGCCATCAAGATGGACCCTGCATCGATCAACGACGAGAAACCCTCGTGGAGCTGCTTCCGGTTGTCGCCGTTGCCCTCGATCTTGTCGTCGTTCGAAATCGAAGGACTCAAGGGACCAGCAAACATCTTGGCACGTTGCTCGGACATGTGCACCACCTTCTCGAGCGATGCATCAAGAAGACACAACCTGAGTAGTGTTTCCTTCTCTTCGAACAGAATTGCTTCCTGGTCTCTCTTCTCAAAAAGCTTGTCGATGATGTTGTGCATGTCTTTGCGGACCGAGTTTGTCCTTTTGATCAAAGCATTGGTGATGATTCTCTGCAACTTCAAGTCGGTCACGCCAATCTCGCTCTTTTCGCTTTCCATCAACATCTTCTCTGCTGTTTCCATTAGAAGAGAGCCGTCAAACAAGACATCGTCTTGAACGTCGTCCGTGTTGGGGATGTCGGGCCGGATACCCTTATCCAAATTCCTCATGAGGTATAACGCCAAACGCTGGGAGAATTCATCGGTCACCAAGTCGTAGTCAAGGTCTAGCGTGAAGATGCCGGACGACTTGACTGCTGTATATATGGCACCAATAGACCCACGATCGAGATTGCGGTTTCCTAATAGAGACACGTGCACCAAAAGCGGGATGCTGGGAAGGATATCTGCAATGGCTGCGATGGATTGTGAAGATAGCTCGTTCAAGTCAAAGTGTATCCTTCTCAAGCTCTTGAAGTGTGGGAGATGCTTGCTGAGTTTCGATATGACGTCGGGGAATAGTTGCGGCAATGCACTGATGTCGAGGAACCTCAATGTCGTCACCTTAGTCAATGCCTTAAGCAAGTCGTTGAACTCGTCAACATTAGTGAGCGAGGTGGAGTTCAACGAGAAGAATATGAGGTTGACGCTCTTCGTGGAGAAGGCGTCGATGAAGGGGCGGAGCTGTCCGCCACTCAAGTCGTTGTAGGCAATATCAATGCCAACGCACTTGGAGCCGGGCATGCTGATCCAGTCCGCTAGGATCTCGCACTTGCGGACACTGATTTCTGTTGCGGCAACACCCAATCTGCAAGTGTTGATACTGAGCGCCGACTTCACGAGGTTCTCGAACATGGCGTCGGACAACTTGCAGCCGCCCATAACCAACTCCTCGATACCGTTGCGGGATATGAGGGCCTTCACGAAAAGATCCCAGTTCATGGCAGACCGCACGCACGTCCCCTTTGCTTCGTGCTTGACTCTTTGCTGGGACACGTCGAGTTTCTTGACACCGAGATTGCGCCTGAGGAACTCGCACAAGTATATCCAGCCCTGCTCGTCGATGGCCACGTTACGAAGAGAGAGCTTCTCGAGTTGTTTGTTGTGGACCAAAGCCGAGAGGAAGTGCTTGAGCATCTCTGTGGTCATGGTGACGTTGTCGAAGATGACGGTGTTGATGGGTGTGATGGAGATGAAGTCGCTGAACGAGAGGACGTCGATGAGAGTGGGCTTTGGATTGAGCATCTTGAGCACCTGGAGCGGCTTGGTCTTGTTTTTGAGCTGCTTGAGTGTCGCCGGAATCGGTAGAATCTCCCGCAAGTGGCAGCATCTGGTGTAAACAGCCTCTAGCGAAAGCGTGTCCACCGAGACGTCTGGCTCGAAGTGGTTCTCGTGCATGTGCAAGGGCTTGTCGATCTCGATGGTTTCGGCCAGCGCAACGACCTCCTCCTCGGGGCCTGTCTTTGGGGTCTTGTGGTTGGCGATCTGGGCCGCGAGTTTCTTGGCGGAGATGTGGGCCTCCAAGGCGTGTTTCTCGGCCTCGGCCAACGCCTTGGTATGGGCCTCGATGGCCATCTGCATCTCCTTCTCGGTGTACTTTGGCTCAACCACACGTGCTCCCTCGGCAACCGAGATACCTTGCGCAAGCCGTGGGGCCGCTGCCTTCAAGTCCTCGGGGATCAAGACGTTGCCCTTTTTCGGCCGCTTCGAGGGGATCTGCTGCTGCGGGTCGGACGACAACTGGTCCAAGGCAAACGACACCCGTCGAAGGTGGACCTCTGGGATTTCGGGCAACGCCGTCTCCTTGTCGGCGCACTTGTCGAGGGGAGACTTGGCCGAGTCCAGAGGCCGCCGCTTGAAGAAGCCATGGTCTCGCTCGGTGGACAGTCTTGGGGATGCAGAAACAGACAGTCTCCGCGACAGCTTGGCCATGCTGCCGCCTTCCAGAGGCGGCCGAGTGACTGCGGCCGAGATGTCGTCTTTGGGCGAGCTGGAGAAGGACCCCGAGCGGATCTTGGACGAAAGCAGGCTCAAGAACGAGCGGCCCTTGCCCGAGTTGCTCCGGGAGACGCCTTCCAGCGGCGGGACTGTGGTGACACTTCCTCTGCGGGAGCCCGAGGGCAGCAGCAGGGCCTGGGGGCTTTTGTGGAAGGCCGAGCCCAATGTCAGCCCGGAGCGGCTTCGGGTCACGGGGCTTTCGTGAGGAGCAGTGCCTCTTGTGTCATCGGGAGGGAAACCGGCTTTGCTCGGTAGCTCCTTGCATTCCTTGTGGCGCATGATGCTGGTTTTCTTTGCTGTGGGCGTGCTGGACGGAGAGATGTTGGGTTCCGGGGACCGATGGGGCCCGGTTCGAGAGGCCGGTTTGCTTGGGTCGGCGTGCTCGGTTTTCTCTGCTACAGACCCAGGGCCGCTGTGGGACGCTGCCAGGGTAGAAGCCTGGCTGTCGTGTTTGCATTGGGCCTGGCCCGGGGCCGGGTCTGTGGGGGCATGGTGGGGTGGTTTTGAAGGCTGGTGGTCGGCCTCGTTGACAGGGGCCCGGGACTCGGATAGTTTCTTGACGAGCTTCTTGGACTTGCCGCGGAACAACCAGTCAACATCACCGTTCAGTACGCCTGTGTCCACGTCCGGGGGTGCCGACATGGATTTTGCAGGGGGGCACTGGGGTGGGTATTAGGCTTTGGTGATATAGGCCTGACTGGCAATGTGCCTGGGCTGAGTGCGCGGTGCCTGAGACTGAGCCGACTCTCCGGACAATGCTTAGTGCTGGCTGGGGTACTAAGGATAAGCACCAGGGTGCATTCGGCTAGTTTTTGGGGTAGGCGTTTGGTGGCGATCTACGTGAGCCCGTGATTTACACGGCTGGAAAGTTTTTGACGTATTTTTTTGGAGCAGAGCAAATGGGCCAGCGGCTGGGAAAGTCCAGCGGTAGGACCCCACGGGGGCCGGCACCGGTTCTTTTCCCAAATTAGCCGAAAGCAGCAGACGTCTTTGTTTACAGACGTGTTTTCCACGGCTATTGAAGTAGCCGCTATTCGTTTATATGGCCCGCCGTTACTGGGAGCAAGATGTGCCTGTCCAACGGTTTAATTGTCACGGGGCCCAGAATTTCGGAACGGGCAAATTCCACCCACATTCTACGCTGGCGTCTTGGGGCCTCCGAAAGCCAAAAAAGAATAGACGGGAACAAAGCTCTGCGCTGGGGCCCAATTGGGAGAACAATAGCTGTGCTCGGCCGGTTAGCCCCACTGCCCAGGCCGGCTTAGTCAACCTAGGACCTAGAACGGGCGCCGGCTCCAGGGGCCTGCCGAGCGGACCATGGGCCGAATTTCTCCAATGTGAAAAATCCAAAATACTAAACACTTTCCGAACTTGTTGACGCCACAGACCAATACCCATTCCACAGCCTAATACCGGGCCTTTTATTGGCCTGTCCAATTAACCAAGAACAGATTGGCTGGGGTGCGCGCCCGAAGTCTGGAGTTGGGCGATGCCTCGCTTTAGTGCGGTCGTGCGGCGCCCATTTCTTATCGGGGTGCCCAGACCCCCGCTGCCCCCTAGCTGGCGGCCGGTGGCAAAGACCGGTAGAAAACTCAACTAGCTTTGGCCCTGGCAACGGGACTATAAAAAGAAAATAACCTGGAATGCGGCTCCGGGCCGCACCCCTCAGCGCCGGGGCCTCCTGCCTGTTTCGGCGACTCCCCCGTGTCGGCCCGAAGTAGCTCCGTCATCTCTCCGCGCTCATGACACTCCCCACACAGGAGCACTTTTCTTCCCACTACCTACTACTCCAATGTTCAGACTCACAAGAACACTCGGCGGCAGGACAGTCGCCAGAGCCTCGCTTGCGGCCCGTGGCGCGTCCTTGCTCAGAACACCCACCCATATCCGCCCTGCGGCGTTCCCGCTTGTGCAAAACAGAAACTACCACGAAAAGGTGCTTGATCATTACGCCAACCCTCGCAATGTCGGCTCCTTGGACAAAAACGACGAGCACGTCGGGACGGGGCTCGTTGGCGCCCCTGCCTGCGGTGACGTGATGCGCTTGCAGATCAAGGTCGACGAGGAGACCGGTGTCATTGAGGAGGTCAAGTTCAAGACCTTTGGCTGTGGCTCGGCCATCGCCTCGTCGTCGTACGTGACCGAGTTGGTGAAGGGCAAGACTCTTGACGAGGCCTTGACCATCAAGAACACCGCCATCGCCAAGGAGTTGTCCTTGCCCCCCGTGAAGTTGCACTGCTCCATGTTGGCCGAGGACGCCATCAAGTCCGCGGTCAAGGACTACAAGTCCAAGAGAGCCGCCGCCATCAAGCAGCCCACCCTTGGCTCCGTGACGGCCTAGTTTTATTTATTGCTTACTTTAATGTATTCACCCCCTTTTGCTAGATCCCCGCGACCGTCATGACTCTTTACGCCACATAGAGGTACTTGCCAAACTGCCGACCGATAAAACCGGTGTCGAGCTCCCACACCCGCATCCGCGTCGCCGCCACGAAACTGAGCCCCGTGAACAAGCTGATCACAGTGTAGGCAATCTTCTTGGCCCGCAAGCTGAACTGCCGCCGGTACTTGAAGAGCCCGCTCACCATGTGGTAGAACGACACCCACGAGAGTAGCGCGAGCATCGTGTTGTTGAGCACAACCCCGCGGATCCCGTAGAACGACTGCCGGAGATAGTGTGTCACGAAGTTGAGGTTGATGAGCGACGAGTCGCCGTCAATCATCGCCGGCGCAAACCGCATCTTGTAGACGTGGTACCCCAAAGCGAGCGCCATCACGTATCCGGACACTTGCAACGGCGTGAACGAAGGGAAGTGCGACGAGATACAGGACTTCTTGAAGCCCAAGCCGAAGATTGTGCCAAGGCCCCCGAGGCCAATATCGTCCCGTCTGGCGTCGTGGATTAGAATGTCCGACTCCCGCCGCTTGATGCGTTTCTTAGGCGTCATACCCCGGAGAGCCCTCGTGGCCACGCCAGCCGCTAAGTGCACCCCGGAGGCAAGAAAGATGATAGGGTACTCAAAGAGCGGACTGAGATACACGGCTCTCGTCATTTCGAAGAACTCCTGACATCGCCCGGCGTGGATCCCGAGTGCGGGAGCCACAACTACCGATGAGACATGGAGGCCGACAAAGGTGAGGAACCCGTACGCCGAGTACTTCTGTGTTTTCTGTAGGAATGCAATGATGCGATGCAAGTAGTGCTTCTGAGGAGGGTTTGGCGGAATCACCTCCACAGGCTCTGGGACGACCGTCCGCAAGTCATTTAGCGACATCCAATCAGAGCGTGTTTTAGTCAGCGACGTGGGGTTGGGTGAGATGGCCGGATCGGTAATTTTTACTGGTCCGCAAATCAAATGCAATGTCCCGCTTCGGTTGAAAGTGAGTGTCAGACCGAAAATATTCTGGGAGCGTCAGCTGCAATGACCTTAGCTGCACTAGGAGAGTCTCTGGGGAGTACGGGCCGAAACAGAGGGCGCGCGAACGTCGCAGTTTCTGACCACAGCATCACTTGAGAGTCCACGTCAGATCCACGGCCACATCCAATTCAGAACTTGCACCCAATCAGAAGGCAAGTGTCCCTCAAAATTACACCGTCATAACCCCATTGCAGCTACATGTCGTCCGCATCCTTCACGCAAACGCGCAACACAGCCATCAGTCTAGAAAACCAGACTCAGGGTCTCCTCGGGCGGTACCTGAAGTACCAGCAAAGCACGAGCGTCGAGCCTGACGCCGAGGAACTGAGCTTGGTGGCGCAGATCTCCGACATGCTCGTGAAGCGGGACGAGGTGCTTGCCCGTCTCTCGCGAGCGAGCGACGCCGACCCCAACATCCTGACGTCGAAACTCCAGCAATTGCAGCGACACAAGGAGGTGCTCCAGGGCGACCACCAGCTGTTCTCCAAGATGCAGACGCGGATCCAGGACGAGCGCAACCGCAACAACTTGTTGTTCCTGGTGCAGCTGGACATTCTGGCCCACAAGCAGCGCAACGTGTCCCTGGCGGCAGAAAACGCCAACGACTACATTTTGGAGGAGAGTCGGCGCATTGACCTGGCCAACAACTTTGCCGAGCGTCTTTTGCAGCTGGCGTACGACACCCGAGACGAACTCATCAGCCAGCGGGCGTACCTCCAAAACGCTCAAGGCCGGATCACCAACGCGCTCCTGAGTATCCCAGGAATCAACGTGTTGGTGTCGCGCATCAATACCCGCCGGAAGAGGGACACACTCATTCTTGGGCTGGTGATCAGTTTCTGCATTATTGGCTTATTCTTCTTTGCTTGATCGGTCAGGGGCCCTGCATACACGAGATTAGTCGTGAGACCCAAGACCTGCCACCTCATACAAGTTCAAAACCGTGAAGCGCCACTTTGGGAAGAAGTGGAGAACACCGGGAGAAAAGGCTGCAAATGATATTGAGCATGAGCATGGGCCCACCCAGCCCACAGCATAGGCGTCGCGGGTCCGCAGCACACTTGCGCGAGGATGCAAAAATGTGTGAGGGTGTGTATGTGAGGGTGTGTATACGTGCAGCGGGTGGTGGGGTCCCCGGCACCACCACTCCAACACGATGGACGACCGCATCCTAGATTTGAAGATCCGGCGCATCGAGCAGCTCAACGAGAAGCTCAGAGAGGCGTTGCGGAAAGACCGCATCCCGGCCTCCCGGGCCGCCGCCTTGATCATCAAGGCGTCGCAAGACATACCGGACCCACTCATCCCGCTGATATGGCATCTTCCGGTCGAGTACAACAGGTACAAGGCTCATCAGGACGCCAAGGGCATGGGCTCCGGCAAGAGCGTGCTGTGCTGCACGATAGTGTGAGCGACTCAGTCTCTGGCCGGACCGGGGTGTCGTCTTGCAAGGTGATACTCTAGTTCAAAATTCAATTCCCTATATACTAACCGCTCTGGCGCTCGGCCTTCTCGTCGACCTTGACCTGGCGCAAGTGCTCGATGGAGTCGTTGCCCAACGTGAAGTCGTCCTTCTTCTCGTCGTCGCCGCAGCCACAGTCGTAATCCTCCAAGATCTTGGTGCAGTCGTACTCGGGCTTCTTCAACCGCTCGTTGACCTTGTTGTGGATGTTGCAGCCCCACATGGCTGCGTTGGTGCGGGACGAGACTTGCACGGGGTTGGCCTTCAACAACTTCTGGAAGTGGCGGGCACAGTCGCCGCATGGATAGGTTTGCGCAAAGAAATACACGTACTGTTTCAACGAGGTCTGCTCCTCCTTCGTGGGCTTGTCTGGGTACCGCGCCAACACGGTGTGGAGAAGGTGCCACGCCGAGTTCCCGAGCTTGGCCTTGAGGGTCGCGTTGGTCATCTGGGGCATGAACGGAGTCTCGGTGTACTCCTTCAAGCCGTTGCCCACGATCTTCGCGGGTTTCTTGGTGCCCTTGGCCTTGACCTTGGTCTTGGTCACTTTCTTCGCTGGCTTCTCTTCCTTGGCCGCCTCCTTCTTCTCCTCGGCCTTATCTTCTTCGTCTTCGCGGTCCTCCTCCTTATCTTCGTCCTGGGCCTCCTGCTCCTTCTCCTCCTTCTCCTTCATCTCCTTCTCCTGTTCCTCCTCTTGCTCCTTCTCCTGCTCCTTCTCCTGCTCCTTCTCCTCGTCCTTGGCTTCCTCCTTCTCCTCCATCATAGGTGGCTTGTCCTTGTCGAGACCAGGCATTTTCTCTGGGGGAGGGGGCGCCGGCTTCTCTGCCAAGCCAGGCAAAGGGAACGACACCCCGAGAGAGGACGTGTCCTTATTTGTGACAAAATATATGGCACATGTCACCAAGAGCAACACGGTCAAGGGCAATAACGGCCTTCTGCTGAACTTCGCCATGGTGGGTGGGTATCGCGGTTCGTGTCACACGTGACGGGTGGGATAGTCTCCTGATTCTTATATGGCTCGGAAGGCCTCACGTGTCCGCTAGGCCCCATTAGGCATTAGCCTCGCGAGCTTGTTTTGAGTAGAGGTTGATTTCAATTCGAGATAGCTGCCAGTATATAAGGCGACGCCGGGACTTGCAAGGCCCATACAGGCGAACAAAGTGACAATTATTTATACATGATCTGCGACGCCGCACGGAAGATCGACGCCATGGCCAGGAGCCATCGGGTGCCAATGTGGGGGACTGTAATAATTTATCTATTAGGTTGAAGAGACAGTGGGTCGCTTTTCTGGATTTTGAGTTTGGTCTAATTTGCCTTGCACAATTTTATTATGGTTATTATGGTAATGGGACGTGGTCTAATTAGTGCTGATTATTGGCAGAGCTCGCACCAGTCGTGGAGAACTGCGAATGGTAGTGGTGATAGACCCCAGAATAAAACAAGAAACTAAAATAGTATAACAATCTGATCGTTTTATGATATCACGGCGAAGCGTGGAACGGCATGGGAATTTTGTGGACTCACCAAAATCGGGCCTCATCGACCAATTTGCAATTTGTTAGGCCCACTAGCGCAGAATCTACTGTCGCTGCGCTCAGCTCCAGAAGGAACGTCGACTGTAGTTTGACCCTGATCCTTCGTGTGTGTTTATATCGGTTACGGAATGTTACATTTTGCAAACTCGGCCCTGGTTGCAGCTTCAAGACTATATATATAAGGATTGGTCCGCTGTGGTGGCGGCCGTCGAATACAGATCTTCATCCAGTGCGATAACGCCTTTCATCTAACATTTCCTTTGAGTAGTGGTGGTTCTACACAGCCTAACCTTCTTGCGTGTATTCTACGGTTACAGGACTACCTGGTGGTGTCCACGGTGGCGGCCTGCAATACACCGGGCAAAGGCTCGTTGCCGATGCTGTAGAGAAGCTTGACGCCTCCAACCATCGCCACAATCAACGCCACCGCCGTCCACAACAAGAGGTGGGCCTGCGCCGAGATGTCGGTCTTGCTGCAGTCCGGCCCGGCCCACAGCGTGGTTCTGCCGTTCTTGTTCTTCGTCGCCACACACGCACACGTCCAGCACTTGGCCTGGACCTTGCCGCAGGCGCCGTGGCCGCTGCACTTGTTGGTGGCCGCCTCGCACGCGTCCTTGCTCTCGAAGCACGCCTTGGCGGCAGTGGCGCCCCGCTTGGTGAAGGCGGCGTACGCCTCGTCGAGCTCGCGCTTGCGGGGGTTCATCAGCTCGGCCTTGACGCTGTGCGCCGGGTCCAACGCCACGACGGTGACGTCGAAGCTGGTCTGCAAGTCTTCGATGGCCTTGACCACGGCGGCCTGCGCGACCTTGTACGAGCCCGAGTCGCTGCCAAACCTGCGGCCAAGCAGGGTGAGCGAGTTGAGGTGGGCCACCAGGAGCGAGGTGCCCTCGGCGGCCACCGTGACGAGCTGCACAAGCTCGGCCATGAAGAGCTTGTCGTTGATGAGGTGGAGCCCTCTGTTTTTGAGCTGCGGGTACTTGGCAAGCACCTTGGTGCGCCACTGCTCGGGGAGCTCCTCGTCCACCTGCTTGAAGTTCTGCACGTGCTTGTGGACAGCCTGGCGCTCGCCGGCAATGGAGAACTCTCTGCTCAAGGCACTCCACGAGTCGGTGCCGTTGACGCTGGCCAATTGCTGCGTGGCCTGCTCAAGCGCCTCGGCCACGTACTCGGCCGACGCCGTGTCGTGCAACTGGAACGAGGGGGCCACGCTGCCGAAAAGAGTGTCGGGCTCATTCACACCGCCCAACACAACCACCAAGTTGGGCTTGTCGCTGGGCCCGCGATGCATGGCCTCGAGGAAGTCGAGTGTCTGCTGCCCGTTCCCGAGCGAGTGGAAGTTGCCCACCCCGATTTTGTCGGCCAAGTACAACAAGGCGTTGTGGGCGGAGGGCACCGCCGGCGCCGCACGGGCTTCTCCGTGTAGCTCGTACACCGCAGCGATGGACGCTGCTGCGCTGGAGAGAGTTAACGCCAACGCCTGGAGCTTCATGATTAGTTGGTGGAGGTTTCGAGATTAGAGCCAGGTGTACGGGTGCACGCGGCCTCCGATAAGTGAACTCGGGGAGGTGCAGACACAACAAGAGAAATGGGCTAAAAAGCAGGTGAGGTTGAAGATTGGAAGAAAGGATGGCAGAAAATGACAACTTTTGCTCGAATTACGTATAGCTGTTCATGTTAATGCAGCACTTAAATTTCCTCGTAGATGATGCGGTGGCTCAATGGTAGAGCTTTTGATTCCAAATCAAAAGGTTGCAGGTTCGATTCCTGTCCGTGTCATTCCTTTTGAGTTTTGACGGTGAAAATTGCTTTTTGCATGTTGGGCACTTGTCGTATTGTTGTACCTGTGGCTTTCTCGTATGCTTTTGACACTCTACAACGGTCTTACTGCCGGCGACGTGCGGCATTGCTCTACTAGACAGTGGAACAGAGAGGGTGTGGTTTCAGATAGGGGTGAAAGACTAATTTCGAATGTTTGGATCTTCATCTTGTTCAGCCAGAAAGGTATCATCATGAACCGCCCCTACAGAAAGTAAGAGTCCTCTCTTAGTTCCTCTAGTTGGTGGTTTCGAAAACACCGCGAGCAGACTTTTATGCCGATGGGCCGGGTAAGTGCTGGGGTACACCAGGCAATATAGGAGTTGGGGCTTTCCTCATATTCAAGCACTGTAACATTGCCCGCTCTCCACCATCACAACTATTTTCTTCTCCCGACCCTTTTTCCTATTTTTTTTGGTGTCGATCTTATATCCCCCGGTGTTGTTCCCTATGCGCATCCACGGTGACCCACTGCGGCTCACTCCCCAGGCTCAACAAATGCGAAGCGGAGTTCCCTGTAAGGTTTGCCCCGCACACGGTCCAGCGCCTTTAACCAGGGTCCGCCACCTTAAAGCATACGTAGTTGGCCCGAGCCGCCCAGTAACGAACCTCACACCACGTTGTGTCAAGCCCCTGCGCCAAGCGTGACTAGAGCATTTCTGGGCACCTGTCTTTGCCGAGCCCCGGAGCCCGAGAGTGCACTCTGAGCATTCCGATAAGCATCCACACCTCATCAGGGTGCGCCTTATATCGAGGCTTGCCTGGTGTCCCTGAATCTCCTTATCTCCCGCCGTCCGTAATTTGCCAACAACCGGCAAAAAATAGGCCACACCAACGTACACGTTGAATCCAGTCCTTTGACTTAAACGCAGGCTCCTACCTTTGTTCCGCTTATCGTGGCTTATCTCATAACATCGGGAGGCGCCCATTTGCAGCTCCCAACAACCAGCATGTCACACCCCGCCATGGAAACCAGGCGCAAGGCCCTGGTGCAGGCGGTCTCGGAGGAAAGAGCGCTGTCGTTTTTCTCCAACTCACAGTCGTCCTGGGTGGTGTTTGACCCCCAGCCCGTGGACATTCTCTCGTACTCCACCAAGCACCCGCTCACCGAGACCGAAAGCGAGGCAGACGCAGAACAGCCTGCTGTTGGAGGCGACGAGACACAGCACGCCCTCTCGTACCGCATAGACGAGTGGCAGAACGCCACGGAGTCGGCCGTGTCTGAAAACGCCGCCTCCTGGGACTTGGACGAGGACCTTGTCCGGGCCTCGGACACCTCGGCCATGGGCCAGGTGCCGGCGCTCTACGGCAACGAGCTCTTTGCCAACATGTCCCAGGCCGAGTTCCTGCGGTTCCGCCGGAGCAGCGCCATCTTGCGGTCGTCTCTCACGCGTAGCGGCTTCAACGCCAGCGACCCGCTCCTTTTGTCTCGGCTCATGACGCTTTTGCGTTGGAAGGACTTGCTCAAATGTTCGGCGTCGCTCGTGGACGACTACGTGTACAACATGGTCTCCCGCTCGCACTTCTGCCGGTCCGCTGACGAGGCCTCCGAGACGGCCACGTCGTCGCTGATGGTGATGTGTGGCGGCAACTCCTGGAACGATCTCTGACCGGTGGGGCGTCATAGAATGAGGCACAGGTGGCCTTTATGGCCTAGATGTCGACACCAAAGGCGAGTATGAATCAGGACAAAGTGCCCTATGAGACGAGCCTAGTTCCAGGATCGTCTGGCAACGCTAATTGCGTACCGGGTCATGCCGGGTCATGCCGTTTGCATGCCGGGTCATGCTGCTCTATGCCGTTGGGAAGTGGTTTGGGTGCTGTTTCGAGCTTCACCAAACCGTTTGTCTGAGACCTGCACATGCAGACGTGGTGTCCACCAACACCATATATGGGGGCGCGTCCCCCTCAACCAACCCACCATCACCATGTTGAGAACCCTCGCCACCCGCCGTGCCTTTTCGTCCTCGGTCCCCCGCAATGCCTTCGCCAAGATGCAGCTCCTCGGGAACATCGGCAACATCACCGTGAAGGAGACCAAGGACAAGGTGCCCTACGTCAGCTACTCCTTGGCCGTCAACAGATACGACCCCACCCAGCAGGGCGACGGCAAGAACCAGGCCGCCGACTGGTACAACGTGCTGGCCTTCGACGAGAAGCTGGTGCAGTTCTTGCAGAACTACATGGGCCCCGGCGCCCAGGTGTACGTGGAGGCCGACGTGAAGCAGCGCTCGTTCAGCGACGAGGCCGACGGCGCCAAGCAGGTCTACACTGTGCTCAGACAGACACGCTTGGACGTGATCAGATTCCCCAAGCGCAAGGACGCCGAGGGCAGCGCCGAGGCCGAGGCTTAGAGAAGCCAGTTCAGTAATACCATAACCGAATATATCGCTATAACATACAGATCACTTGTGGAGCTTGGTGGCGGCGGCCAACTCGACGGCGTAGCCCACGGTCAACTTGATGTGCTCGCGGATGTGCTCAAAGTCGAGTCTGTCCATGGTGTCCATGGTCAGGTGGATCTGCTTGGCGGTGTACTTGAACTCGCTTTCAATGAGGAAGCTGGCCGGGTAGCCGTTCTCCAACGCCGAGGCGTGGTCCGAGCACGCGTAGCCACACTTGGTCTCGTGGACCGGGATCTTGCAGTAGGCGTCGACCACGGTCTTGATGAACTGGTTCTGCTTCGCCGAGGTGTAGTCGTTGATCAAGCCAAAGTGCGGCTCGACGCCGTTGTCGTACGTGCCCTGCGTGTACCCGGTCATGTCCTGCTGGAGCATGCCCACCACGGTGGCGTTTTCGGCAAAGTAGCGCAGGAACACGTCGATGCTGCCCAACAAGCCGCCCTCCTCGGCCGAGTAGTAGTGGAACTCCAACGTGTTGTACGGGGTGAAGTTGCCGGCGGCAATGGAGCCGGCAATCAAGCGGAGCGACTCGAGCGTGGTGACGGTGCCCAGCCCGTCGTCGTCAGCACCGGGTGCTCTGAGGAGGTTGGGGAAGAGCAAGTTGATGGAGTCCTGGTGGGCACCAACCACAACCTTGTCGGGCGACTCGCCTGGAATCGAGACAATGATCGAGAACTGGTCCCAGCCGTTGTGCTTGACCTTGGTCACGGTGGCGCCGGGGACCTGGGCCACAAGCAGGGCCACTGTATCGTGGAGCCAGTTGGCCGAGTCCACGCCCAGCTCCAGCTTGTAGTAGCGGGTGTAGTAGCTGGTGAACTGGGCCAAGTTCTTGTGCACGGAGTCCAAGTCGATGGCGCCCAAGAGCGGCTTCACCACGGCCTCCTGGGCAGCTTTGGCGGGGTAGTTGTACTCCGGGATTGGCCGCTTGAGCGACTTGAGCTGCTTGGCGAAAAGCGTGGTCCCGGCAGCAGAAACCATCTCGCTGGCGACCGCCACGTCCATGCCAATGGCGGCGGGCAAGGTGTCGGTGACATCAATGAAGTTTCTGCCGTTGCGCTTGTAGGCGAGCTTGTCTGCCTCGGAAACGACCTCGAAATCGTATAGGCCCGTTTTGATGATGCGGGTGCGGGCGCTGCTCTGCAACTCGACAAGGCCGAGCGAAAGGGCCAGCACCAGGGTGGCCAAAAGTAGCGAGAGTCTCATGGGTTGCTTGTAGTGGTTGGTCTGGGGAAGCTGGTGCGCCTCTGCCGGTCACGCAATCAGACCAGACAGAACCTGGACAGTAATATTAACAATTGTGGTGCTGGCAGCTTAGAATTGGCAAGACGGACTCAGTGGTGGATAAGGCTAATAAATTATGGAAAGAGAGGAGAATTGGCCAGAGTGGGCACGACGGGCAGGACGGTCACGTGAGTCACCAGCACCAGCACAAGTGGCTTCCCGGCAATGCCCAACGCAATGCAGTGTATGATCAAAAAGAGAAAATTTGAAGGTCTTGTCAGATTAGAAAAAGCGGAAGCCAACAGTCAGTATGATTGAACAGCTTAGTAGGCCACAGGGCCTACTTGCTGAGGTCATGGTAGTAGCAGCACCATACCAGTTCATTCCAGCCACAATTCAACTTTGGTCTGCTCTCCCTACTCCAATGAATTAGAACTCGAACCACTACAATTCAAAAACCTAGCCTTTTATTCTAGTTCTTCTCCGACTTTTCAATCTTGGTACGGCCGTAATACTTCATCGTGCGCGCACCTGAAAACCATCTCAAAACAGATCGGGCCCACCAAAACAGCTCCGCTCGACACTACCCACGGCTGCTCAGACCCATGAGTTTCTTGGCCTCGGTGTTGTCCGGAAGACCCGGCATGCCGGCGAAACCAGAGACGTCGAGCAAGTTCCTCTCGCCGACATTGGACATTGACTCCAAAGCCTCCGACACCCTCAAGTTCCAACAGGCGGCCGCCGAGCCCGCCTCAGGCCTGTCGCTGCGGTACTTTCTCCCGCTGGTGTTGGACTCGGTCAACGAGGTCAGCTACAAGATCAACGTGCCCAACCTCAGCAACCTACCGCCGCTCCGCTTGGCGTCCAAGTACATTCTGGACCTCATCAAAGTCGACAACATGACCCCAGGAGACTTGTACGGGCCCCAGAACGTCGCCAAGTCGTCGGGCTTGGACAACTACTTCTTCAATTTCTCGTCGGGCTTGGGCAGTTTCCTGCGCTTCGCCCACAAGTCCCAGGTCGACTTGCCCGACCGCTTCTTCGAGGAGTACAACTTGACCCAGACTCTGACCAAGATGGGCGTCTTCTCAGAGATCTCCCGCGCCTGGATCATTGTCGACAACAAGTTGGTCTTGTGGGACTACACGCGTCCGCCTAGCGTCTTCAACAAAAGTGCCCAGTTCTTGACCCTCGACACCCTCAAGCACTCGATTCTTGCTGCGCACTTGACCAAGCCCAAGAAGGGCGTGTTTGTCAGCGACGCAAGCTACCTTCTCATCGTGGCAACCACCTCCGAGATCCACATCTACGTTGTCAAGCACGACCCGGCGTCAGGCGCAATTGAGCTCTTCAACCCGAACCTCTCCGTCGGTGTCCTGGGTGTAATTGTCAACTGCATTTGCTCAAATGACGCAACAAATGACATCTACTTCTGCGGTGAGGGCGATGGCGTCAACGTCTACCGTCTAGACTACTTCAACAGCGGCTCTTTCATCCGCAACAAATGCGACAAGGTCTGCCTCACCAAACAGACTTTTTCGATGGGGCCCATCACAAAGATCCCAGGCTTTGATCTCTTCACCGAGGAGAAGCATCGCCAGGTGGCAGAGTCGATTGTCCAATTGCAGGTCGACTCGTCCCGCAACATCCTCTACTCGCTCTCCAACAAGTCGGTGATTCGGACATACAAGTTGGCGCCCAACCAGGAGCTGTTCCTGCAACACAATCGCTTACCGCCAGCAGACCTCTTCAGAGCATTGTCGCAGATGCTTCCGGACTCCTCATCTATCAAGCCGTTCCTGAAGTTTAGAATCGTCAGCATACTGGCTGTGTCTGTCAAGGAGTCGGCCAACGTCCTGCTAATCGCCATCACAAACTACGGCAACAGAATCTACTTGAAGGTCGGCGCCTCGTCGTACAACTTCATGTCTGCAGGATCCTACGCCTTGAAGTTGCAGGTGGTGTCCATACGCTTCCCGCCAGTCAAGGAGGAGCCTGAGATGAACAACGAGCTCGATAACTTCACCCGCATCAAGCAGTTTGTGGCGCTGATGACCGGAGCGCAACAAAACTCAGAGCTTTTGAAAAACACAAAGTACGGCAAGATGATCAGCCCTGGTGTGTTCTTGGCCGTCAAAAAGACGAAGTCGGGAGATAAGCTTTTTGTGAGTTCCGTCAACTATGGCTACTTGAAGCACAACAATAAGTTGGTTGAGGATGCCGAGTTCATTCCTGTGTCGTCCTCGGCAACTGCGAACAATTCTCCCTCGTTAATTATCCATGACGTGATCCAACTCACCCCCTCCATGAATCCAACAAACACCCCCGCTGGGTTTGCCAACGTGCTCGCATCACAGTACACAAAGGCGCCACTTGAGTTTGCTGTCTTGACGAACTACGGCATCTCGTTCTTCCAGTACAGAACATCTGACCAGATTCTCTCGTCATTGGAAGACAAGGTCATAAAGAATTTTGTGGAAGAAAACGGTTACGAGGAAACGTGCTCCACTCTCTTGTATCTTGCATGCTCTTCGTCGGGACCCACAAACTCAATGACAAGAAGAAAAGCCCAGTTGCTCTTCTCCCACGCAGGCAACAATGCTAGGCTTCTTGACACACTGAAGGACTCCATTACAGGACAGGAACAGTCCATGATCGAACAAGTCGTACTAAGCGACAGGTTCTACGGTACCTGCTTGCTTATCTCACGTCTTCTCCGTGAGTGTTGGGAACAAAAGGTGTTCGAGCCAATGCCTCTGCTAAAGATCACGCCGATGGGTTCGGTTGAGGTCGCTTCCATCAAGGATGACAACATTCTCATCAAGGGACTCACGATTGACAAGCTGCATGTGGAGTATTACATTGGATCTGTCATGATCCTTCTCGAGTTCTTCAACACCAACGCCAATGACGTTCCTGGCCTCAATGCTCCTTCCGTCAGCTCCGATCCAACAAAGCTTGACAATGAGGTCTGTAACCGGGCGGAGCACATTGCATTCACGTCTATTGTCCGGTCCTTGACATCAATGAAGGAGGCACTTTCATTTTTGATGGTGCTCATCGAAGAAACTCAGTCCACGGAAGCTAATTACAGAGAGATCTTCAAGTTCCTCTCGCTCACGAACCAATTAAATCTCTTGACATTGAAGTTCAAGGACTTGTTGCTTCCAACTCTGGAGGTAAAGAATCTCATAAAGGATTTGTTATCTTCCATTGTCAACAAAACAATCCTCAAAGGAGGGTCCATTGATTTGATGGCTTCCTCCTTGCAAGACCGTTGTGGTTCGTTCTGCTCAACAGACGATGTTTACATATTCAAAGCCACAGAGTTCCTCACACGGGCGAAGGAGATTGGCTCTCGTGACAATGAGATGAAGAACAAGTGTCTTACGAATGCAGTCACGCTTTTCGAACAAGCCAGCGGCTCTTTGACGTTTGAGAACATTGAAAACTCGATCAACATTATGTTGCCGCTTGACTTCTACATTGGAGCTGTGCAGTTCTTGCTCAAACTAGCCAAAAAAGCTGTTGCTCCTCAGAACGCTTTGGTTTCGCGTGAGCAGCCTGATTTCTTGCAGGGCGCCGACTCTGTGCAGAAAAACACCAATACTCCGGCAGTGAATGCCGAAAGACGCAAGCAGTTGTATGATTTAATCTTCCGAATCTTGACTAAACTTGATCTCGAAGCATTGAGAATCAACGAGCTGCAGAACCAGCTTCTGATCAACGAATTCATCGAGTTGCGAGACGCCACGTACGACACATGCTTTGCCTCGGATGACAGAGCGTTCCACTTTGAATTCTACCAGTGGTTCATCAATCAGGGCTGCAGTGAGCGGTTGTTGTCGGTGGAGACACCGTTTATCTTGCCATTCTTGGAGGAGAAGACTGATGATCTTATGCTCACCGAGCTCTTGTGGTTGTATCACGCAAAGCGTGAGCAATATCTTCAGGCGGCCAAAATCCTTTACGGTTTGGCGATTTCTGACTTTGCAGTTGATTTGCGGAGGAGAATTGAGTATCTTTCTCGGCTGAACGGCTTCTGCAACTGCACCTGCCCTCCAAATTCGAGACAAGAGATGGCGCAGCTTTCCACGTTGATCCGTGAGCTATTTGATGTGGCCAACGTTCAGCTCGATCTTTTGCACGCCATTGAGACCGACTCTCGGATCAAGCCAGAGAACAAGAAAGCGGCTGTTGAGTCCTTGAACAACAAAATCCAGAACGCCAGCGAGTTATTCAACGGCTACGCAGACCCGTTGGGATACTACCAGATCTGCTTCAACATCTTCCACATTTCCGACTACAAGAACCCGGACGATATTTACAAGAGATGGGAGTTGTTCTTCGAGAGTGTGGAATATGACTACAAGCAGAGCGGTGTGAGCCAGGACTGGCCGTCGTACTTGAGCAAAGCACTCGTTGACTTGGGGTTGAAGCTACACAGCAACGAGATTGTCTTCCCTGTGGAGAAGTTGATCAAGTTGATCTACAAGAATGTGCAGAACACTGCACCAGGGTACATTGTGGACACATTCAGGCGGTGTGGCATCCTGAACGAGACGCTATACTTGACTTTGCGGTCTACCATCGAGCACAACCTCACGCACGAGAGCTTGGCCTCGTTCTTGAAACAGAACGAAATGTTGCACTTGATCAAGGAGTGGTATCTGAGCGACAAGAAGCTACGCGAGGCGGTTCCTGAAGGGGTTGCGTCGATGACGGAGTACAGTCTTGACCGGGACCCGATCAGTGATGCGCTTCGAACGTTTGGTTCGCTCAGCTGAGGAGAAGACGGAGAAATTCGATAGATTAGCTTAATTACAGCAAGCATAGTGCATGGCACGAACCGAAATCAGCTGAGCTCGTAGAATTTGCCATTGACCTTGTCGAAAGGCTGGTTCCGGATGGGTCTGAGGTTCTCGGCCTGGGACTCTGAGATGGATCTTCCCGAATACGAGAGAAGCCCGTCGACGATCAAGGAGATGCCGTTGGGCTCCGGGCCCCTGGGCATGATGACGTCGGCACGTTCTTTTGTCGGGAAGATGAAGTCAGCCATTTCCTGCTTGGCTCCCTGCAAGTAGGAGTTGATGACCACGTCCAACGGCACGTGGTTCGACGTGGAGAGCACGTCGCGGCGGATCCAGCGGACAAGCCTCGTGTCGGCGTCGCTGTCGATGTACACCTTGATGCTGGCAAGGTCACAGAGGGTCCTGTCGTACAAGGCATATAGGCCGTGGACGATCAAGAGGGACTGGGGCTCTGGCGAGGCCAAGAAGGCACGAACGTCGGCGAGCAACTTCTCGAAGTCGAAGCGGGACGGCTTGAGCGTCAAGAGCGGCTTGGACCCGACGGTGATGGCCAGGTCCGTGGCCAGGTGGGCGGTGGTGACGGTGTCTGGGTCCATGTAGGAGTCCATGTCGATGAGCAGCACCGAGAGCCCTGCTGGCACGATGTCGTCTCGGATGGCACGTGCGGCCGTCGACTTGCCTGCCGCGTGGCCTCCGCCTATGAGTACTAGCAATGGCATTTTAGCGGTGGGTGCCCAGTAGGTGCAGTGGCCTGAGGTGCACTAGCGATGAGGCCCGCATCGAGAGCATGCACGTACATGAGGTGCGCATCGCAGCCCCACCCCAACGATGGACTTTGACCTCGCTGCCGACAAGAAACTCAAGTTCTCGGGCCTGGCGAAACACGTCAAGGTCCACAGCACGTTCGAGGCGATGGCGCTCAAGAGCGAGTTGCTCAAGGGCATCTACGCATACGGGTTCGAGGCGCCCCTGGCCATCCAGAGCCGGGCCATTGCCCAGATCATCGCCGGCCGAGACACCATAGCACAGGCGCAGTCCGGCACGGGCAAGACGGCCACGTTCTCCATTGGCATGCTCCAGGTGATCGAGCCCAAGGCCAAGCAGTGCCAGGCGTTGGTGCTCTCACCGACACGGGAGCTCGCGGCCCAGATCCACTCGGTGATTGAGAACTTGGGCAGCTACATGCAAATCCAGGCCCACGCGTGCACGGGCGGCAAGCAGGTGGGCGCCGACACCAAGGCGCTAGCGCGGGGCCCGCACATTGTCAGCGGGACCCCCGGGCGGGTGTTGGACGTGATGAAACGGCGCAACCTCAGCCCGCGGGCCGTCAAGATGCTCGTTTTGGACGAGGCCGACGAGCTCATGACCAAGGGCTTCAAGGAACAGATCTACGACATCTACCGGCAGTTGCCTGCGACGGTGCAGGTGGTGGTGGTGAGCGCCACGCTACCGCGGGAGGTGTTGGAGATGACGGGCAAGTTCACCAAGGACCCCGTGAAGATCCTCGTGAAGCAGGAGCACGTGTCGCTCGAGGGCATCAGCCAGTACCGCGTGCAGTGCGAGCAGGAGCAGTGGAAGTTCGACACGCTCTGCGACCTCTACGACTCGTTGACCATCACCCAGGCCGTGATCTTCTGCAACACCAAGAGCAAGGTCACGTGGCTCGCCGACCAGCTCCGCCGGGCCAACTTCGCCGTCGTCGCCATGCACGGCGACATGAAGCAGGACGAGCGCGACGCCATCATGTCCGACTTCCGCCGTGGTGCTTCCCGTGTGCTCATCTCCACCGACGTCTGGGCCCGGGGTATCGACGTGCAGCAGGTGTCGCTTGTCATAAACTACGACTTGCCGCTCGACAAGGAGAACTACATCCACCGGATCGGGCGGTCGGGCCGCTTCGGCCGCAAGGGCGTGGCAATCAACTTGTTGACGCTGGACGACGAGGCAGAGCTCCGGGCGTTGGAGAAGCACTACAAGATCAAGATCAGGGAGATGCCCCTGGACTTGCTGACATTGTGAGAGACGGGAGACCGTGAGGTTGAGCGGTGAGAGAGATAGTAAGGATGGAGGGGTTCCGGGTTGGCCCGATCGCTGGAGCCAACCAAATAACAATTATAGAGTGAAGACAAGAAATCAGAGAAGGCGTTGTAGTAGGTCCAAGTTCATGGCTATTAGGCAGTTCATGGCTATTAGGCAGTTCATGGCTATTAGGCAGATCATGGACAATATTTTGGGGTTATTTTCCACAGTCTGTAAGGTAGGTGCGTTTCACCCGCTGCACCGGACTAAGCCTCACGGAAGGCCACGCAGTGGTTATCCAGGGTCCAAGTCTAGCCTTTAAGTATGAAAAAAAAATTTTGTCATGAAAACCCCTACGATCATTAGCCTTGCGCCGCCAAAACTAACTCTTCCAGGGAGTGGTGGTGGCGGCGTTCCTTTATAGTAGACCCTGATCCCGATGCTCTTCACACGCGGCATCGCATCGCAAAAAATTTAACCATGGACGAGTACACCGCTGCGCTCCAAGAGACGCTCCAGCAGACTCTTGCGCCGGAAACGGTCAAGAAGGCGTCTGCCCGGCTTTCCAAGGAGCTCTACACCAACGAGGCCGCCTTGCCTGCGCTCGTGCACATTCTCCAGACCGGGAATGACCAGGTGAGACAGTTGGCCGCCGTGGAGGCCCGCAAACTCGTCGTCACCAAGTGGGAGACGTTGGCGGCGCCCGCCCAGGCCGAGTGCCGGGAGGCGGTGTTGCAGAGCACCTTCACGCAGCCCACGAGCCTTGTGCGCCACTCGCTGGCCCGGGTCGTGGCGGCGATAGCCGAGTACGACTTGACCGAGAACAAGTGGCCGCAATTGTTGCCGCTGTTGCTCGAGGCCGTGCACGGCGAGCAGAAGCCCATGGCCGTGTACTGCTTGTACGCGTTGTTGGAGACGCTGATCCCGGCGCTTGCCGTGCACCAGCGGGACTTTGTGCAGTTGTTCTCCGGCTTGTTGGCCGACCCGCTGCTCGAGATCCGTGTCAACGCCGTGCGCTGTCTCGACTGCCTCTCGCTGTACATCGAGGAGGACGAGGAGATCGACGCGGCCGCGGCGGCCCAGTTCAAGGCGTCCATCCCCGGCATGATGGCCGTGCTCAAGGACGTGTTGGCGGCCGACGACAGCGACGCCATCAAGTCGCTCTTCGACGTCTTGTCGGCGCTCGTGTACCTCGACAACAAGTTGGTGGGCGACCAGATCGTGCCCGTGATCCACTACGTGTCCGAGTTGGCCGCGGCGACCTCCGTCGACGAGGAGTACCGCTGCATGGCGTTGCAGTTCCTTATTCTTGTCGTGTCGATGCGCAAGACCAAGGTGCTGAGCAACAACTTGGGCCCGGCGCTCACCAACCTCGCGGCCCAGGTCTCGGCCGAGGAGGTGGACGTGGACGACGAGTTGAACAACGAGGAGGAGGAGAACGAGAACGAGGAGAACACCCCGGCGGCGCTCGGCCTCCGTCTCTTGAGCTCGCTCGCCACGGAGTTGCCGCCCTCGCAGGTGCTCGTGCCGCTCCTCGAAAACATGCCGGCCATGGTCTCCTCTGCCAACACCTTCTCGCGCCGCGGCGGGCTTCTCTGCCTCAGTGTCGCTGTGGCGGGTGCCCCCGACTTCTGCGGGCAGTACGTGCTGAAGTTCGTGCCCTTGTTGGTGCAGGTGATGCAGGACCCCGAGCCCGTGGTCAAGACCGCCGCCGCCCGCACGGTGTCGGCGTTGGCGTCCACGTTGCAGGAGCAGTTGTCCGACCACCACGAGCAGCTCTTGCCCCAGGTCTTGGCCATCATCGACTCCGCGCTGCACGTCATGACCTACAAGCACGCCTGCCACGCGTTGGACGGCTTGATCGAGTTCATGGGCCACAAGGACATTGCCAAGTTCATCGCGCCCTTGATGGAGAAGTTGTTCGCCATGTTGGCCTCCACAAACTCGCCCTCCATGAAGTCCGCCATCGTCAGCGCCATCGGCTCCGCCGCCTTCGCCGCCGGCAAGGGCTTCATCCCATACTTTGACCAGTCCATCGTCATCTTGGAGCCCTTCCTCTCCAACGCCGCCGACACGTCCGGCATGTCCGAGCCCGAGATCGAGTTGAGAGCCATCACTTTCGAGAACATCTCCACGATGGCCCGTGCCGTGGGCACCGAGCCGTTCTCCAAGTACGCCACGCCGTTGGTGGAGGCCGCCTACTCGTCCGTTGGCAGCGACAACGCCAGAATCAGAGAGTCCGGTTTCGCCTTCATCTCCAACATGGCCAAGGTCTACGGTGCCGAGTTCGCCGGCTTCCTCGACCAGATCGTGCCTCAGATCATCAAGTGCCTAGAGCAGGAAGAGTTCCTGTTCGGTGGTGACGAGGACGACGAGGAGTTTGTCGACGACGACGATGACGAGGACATCTCCAACAAGTTCAAGTTCAACTCCGGTATCACCATCGAGAAGGAGATGGCCTGCCTTGCATTGTACGAGTTGGCCCTGGGCACCGGCGCTGCTTTCGCCAAGTGGGTCGAGCCCTCTTTCAAGGCCTTGTCCGAGCAGGTCGAGACCTCCTACGCCATGCGTGACTCGGCCATGAACGGCTTGTGGAAGATCGTGCAGGCCATGTTCAAGGCCTCTTACGGCTCCGACTTTGTCGCCCCCAAGGGCGTCCCCGAGAAGCCATACTTGGACAGCTCCATCACTGCCTTGATCGAGCAGGTCCGTGCCATCACCATCTCCACATTGGAGGAGGAGTACGAGTTCGGCTTGGTGACGTGCAGTCTCGACAACATCACCGAGGCCGTGCAGAACTTCGGTATTGCCGCTCTCGTCAGCTCGGCCGCCGACACAACCAGCTTGGAGAAGCTCTGCGTCCAGTTGATGCTCATCTTGAAGAAAGAGCACATGTGCCAGGTGGACGACGAGGAAGGTGTGGCCGACGAGTCCGAGGACTCTTCCGAGAGTGACCTGATGTTGCACGACGCTGCCATCGAGGTTCTCATTGTGTTGGCCAGACAGCTCGGTGCCGACTTCCTCAAGATCTTCGACTCGTTCAAGGACACCATCATCGCCAACGTCACCTCGAAGTCCAAGACAAAGCGTGTCAGCACGCTCGGAGGCTTGGCCGAGATTTGTGTGGGCTTGAGAGACAGCAACCCCTACACCCAGGAGCTCATGCTGATATTCCTGGACAGATTGGCCAACGACAAGTCCTTGGAGGTCAAGGGCAACTCTGCCTACGGTGTGGGTATCATTATTGAGAACAGCGGGGTCGACTTCTCCGCCAGCTTCCAGCCCATTTTACAGATGATGTTCCACTTGATGAGTGAGTCCGACAAACAGGCTTCGCTTCCAGACGGTGAGGTGAAGGACGTCGTGGACCGTTGCATCTCCAACGCCTGCGGCTGCGTTGCTCGCATGGGTCTCAAGAACAGCGACCAGATTCCGCTCGACCAGGTTGTGCCTGCCTTGTTGAACCACTTGCCCTTGAGATCCGGCTTCGAGGAGTACGTACCTATCTTGCTGTGGATCATCAAGTTGTACGAGTCTGGCAACCCCGCCATCGACTCCCAGAGCGAGAAGGTCATTGACATCTTTGCCAAGATCTTCGAGGAGGAGGCTGACAGAATCCAGTTGGAGCAGGAAAGCACATTGGGTAGAGACGAGGCCATTGACCGCAGAAAGCAGTTCCAGAGCAAGGACTTGGAGCAGAAGGTTGTTGACTTGATGAAGTTCTTGAACCAGAAGTACAGCGCCCAGATCTCGAAATACGAGATCTTGAAGTCTGTCATTGCACAATAGTGAATATGCTTATAATATGTTAAAGATTTTCCGCTGGCACAATGTAAAGGTGGCCCCGCTACCACAGCCCACAGCCCAACTGCAATCAGCGCTTGACGCCTAATGCAACGGAATCTCGTCATTAGATAACCTCGCACCGATACAGGTTGGGCCGTGATTCGAATGGGCCATGCGACACGAGAGAGTTTGCAATTTAGAGACGCCTACATGATTCCGAGAATGAAGGGCTTTTCTCACACGTCGGAATCGACTCTCGGCGCAAGCCTTCGCATACGCCTGCAGCGTCTTTCATACAGTGCGTAATGTGTGAGATTTGCACCCAATGTAGACTTCAAAGGGCACTTTCTGCGACGACTAAGATGGCCTTGGACTACTTAAATGCAACCTTCAGAACCACTTTGAAGAACCATGATTGACACTACTGGGCTGTTATTTGCAGCGTTCTCCTTCATATCCTTGGTTATCCTTATCCCACCGCTTTGTTTCCACATCCGAGGCAAAAACGTGCCTGCATCCAGCTTGATTGTATGGTTCTGCATCGATAATATCTTCGGCTTCGTGGATGCCCTTGTATGGAGTGGGCCAGACTTTGCTCAGCAATGGGACGGCAAAGGTTTCTGTGACCTAAATGTCAGAATCAGCAGCGGCACCTCCTTAGGCCAAATGTGTGCCACCACGTGCATCATCTTCAACTTGTACATGATCCTCGCGGCCAGAAACCATGGCTTCCTTGCAGCCCACTCCAAGTCACGTTTATGGATCAACATCGCCATGTGCTGGATCAACCCCCTTATTTTGATGGGGGTCAGCGTCATTGTGCAGACAAATCGCTACAATGTGGTGAGGTACCGGGGATGCACCGCCACATACAAGGCCACTGTCGGCTCAGTCTTGTTGTACTCGGGCTGGAACCTCATTTGGATAGCGTTGGCGTGTGTTTTTGCCATTTTGACCATCTACGAGTTCGTCCGCAAGAGAAAAGACATCCTGGACCTCTTGCGGTGTACCAACCTGGGATTGAGTATGCGCAGGTTCGCCCGCTTGATCCTCTTGAGTTTCTTGATCTTGCTCGTATTATCTCCAGTGGTGTTGGTGAGTTTCGTTGCCGACATAACCACTGCAATCAACATTACACCAGAACAACAGATGGAGTATGCCCTGATCAAGTGGTCAGACATCTACGCGATGGACCTCGGCAAGAGCTACTTCTCGTCTCGCATTGTCGAGATAGTGTTTCTGTTCTGCGCATTCCTCTTGTTTGGGCTCGGCGTTGACGCTCTTGAGATGTACAGAAATTTCTTTGTGTGGCTTGGGTTCAAGAGCCTCCAAAGACGTCCTGCCGAAGAAGTGCAGGAGTTCAAGGGTAGCAGGAGTTCGAGCAAGCAAACAGAGTGCTCCGAAACTACTATTGGCTTCACCCCAGACGAGTTCGAGGACATTGAGCGTTTGGTGTTGCAGAAAGAGCCGTATCTGCCTGCGTCGAGTGACATAAGAACATTCGGGGATTCAGAGCTAGACTTGATTGAGAAGATGTGAGTCTGCTAGTGTGTATTTCGAGTTTATACGAGCCATATTGAGATGTTTGCGATTCATGAGAACGTTACTTTATTCATCAAGTATAAGGCTCTTGAAGCACGACTCAAAAATTTTCGAGTCAACTTTGCCCTGGGTATCACGCATCGCTTGCCCAACCAAGAACTTAATGGACTTGTGTTTGCCCGCTTTGACCTTCTCCACAACGTCGGGGTGACGGTCAATGATCTCCTGGCAAATCTCTGCGACAGCACCGGTGAAGTCGTCTGTTCCAACCTCCTCTGGTATCGCTAGATCATAATCTAGAACCAATTGGGAAATGGAGCCTTTGTAGATGTCTGGCGATTGGACAATGGCATTCAACAAGAGTTTTCCCGACAGCCCTGTGATTTTCTTGGAGTGGACCATTGATATAAGCTCGGAGAATGCTTCAACAGGCACAACCGTGGTGCTTACGGGCACATTGTGCTTCTTGAAAGCACCCATGAGCTCGTGAACAAACCAATTCCTCACAACTTGCGAGGGCACCCCGTACTTCTCAGTCAATTGCTGATGAAGGGTAACGAAGTATTCGTAAAGGTCAACTTCATTTGTAAGGAAGCGTGCATGGCGAATCTCGAGTGAATATGGCGCAGACATCAAGCGTTTAGTCTTCTCTTCAGGAAGCTCGGGCAAGGTAGGAGCTAGCTCGGAGGTGATGGTGGGGCGTAAATGAACGAGTGGTAATTCCATATCTGGGAAATACCTGTAGTCGATGGCATCCTCTTTTGAGCGTGCTCTGGAGGTCACCTCACCGTTCCAGGAACGTGTTTCTTGGTCAATGGCGAGACCATCCTTGAGAAGCTGTACTTGCCGCGCATATTCGTGGGTGACGGCAGCGGCGATCTCCGAAGACGAGCCCAAATTCTTGATCTCGACTCTGTTTCCACCGGCAACACTGACATTGACATCGCACCGCAAGGCACCCGTTTCCAAATCACCCAGAGATACTCCTATGGACTCCATAATGGACGCGTACTTTTTAACAAACGCTCTGACCTGTCGGAGATGGGTGAAATCTGGTTTGGTAACGACCTCGATCAAGGGCACGCCTGCTCTGTTGTAGTCGATGTCCACAGTGCTGTTGTCGCTGTTGAAGTTGAGCTTGGCTGTGTCTTGTTCGATCTGAACCTGTTCGATGCCGATCTCCACATCCTCGGAAACATCGTCATACAAGGCACTGAGTTTGAGGCGGCCTCCGTGAGCGAGTGGTCGGAAATGCTGTGTGATTTGGTAGCCCAATGGCTGATCGAGGTAGAAGTAATGTTTTCTGTCGAACGACGATAGCTCGTTGACCTTGGAGCCAAGGACTGTGGAGGCCTTCAATGCCAATAGGAGAGCCTCTGGATTTAGCTTTGGGAACGTTCCAGGTATGGCCACGTCGAACGGCGTCACGTTGACATTTGGGCTTCCTACGGCATTACGCAGTTGGCTGAATAGTTTGTGTTTGGTCTTGAGCTGCGTGTGGATTTCGAGACCGCACTTGAACGGGAACCCCGGTTCCGGTTTCCAGTGCTGAGCAGCTCTCAACATGCTTCGAGGTATTGGGTGTGGGGCCCGGGTGGGTAAGGCGTTTGATGGAGTGATAGAGTGACGCTGCGATGCTACGAGTCGCACCTGATGGAAGTGCACCAGAGTCATTGTCGAACTCTGGTTCTGAAGTACGGCAAGGAGATTGAGGTTCGGCTGTTGAGTGAAATTAATTCACATTGAACTTGGATTTAAATGGGTCGAGAAATTAGCATAACGTGTGGGAGTAGTTGGTGTGCAGCTTGGACATGGTGTCTGGCCTTTAGCTGCGAGCCTGATCAATGGCCACTGACTTCCGGACAGGCATCACTAAGGCCGAACTCTTAGATCTTTTCAACCTTGATAAAACAGAACTTCAATACACAATTCTTCAGTTTTGAAAATGCAACAAATTACACCCGATGTTTGTTATTTTAGGTCGTTTTTGAGACCCGTGTGGGACTGGCATCTGGAGGCTTATTGCCCATAGTCAAATGATATCAGCCAATGTCGCAGCCAAAAACTCAGCCCAATCTGCGTTGTTTCGGAATGAAACCTGCTTTATAGCAGCTTTCTTTTCTTAAGCAGCTGTGACTTGGTGCTACTGTCCTAACACTCCGATCTCGCCGCTCGCTATAATGGTGGCTGCGGGCTAATTAAACGGCAATAATTGGCGCGAGCCCCAGCAACTCGATAATATCCAGCTGAGGTGGCCACCACGAAAATTGGCCAAAAGCCGTCATGTGGAAAAATCCAGCTTACTGCCATCATGTCAACCTCATCACCTGTCAAACCAGTTGGCTAAACCATGCCTCAACAATAGTCTCAGATTGCCTCCCATGTGCAGTGTGCCAGTGGCGTGCACACAGGCTTATCCACAAGGGATGACGCGCCAATAACATACCCACTTATTCCCCACATCACCAAACAGTATTCCACCACACATTAACGGTATGTCGTAGATATGCACGTGAGAGCCCAATATACTGAAAACTCCACTCGCAACCACAGCCATGGCCCGATTGAAGCCGCCCCGGCAAGCGCCGCCCCACCACACTCAATACTAACCCGCAGCCCCACATTATGAGGTCCCAGTTCAAAGACGAGAACTCCTTCGGTACGTTGCCACCTGCCCCGATTGTCCACGCGTAACTAACAACAGAAAAGAGAAGCTCGGAGTCGTCGAGAATCTTGCAGAGATTCAAAGACCGGCTCCCCGTCATTTGCGAGAAGGTTGAAAACTCTGATATCCAGGAAATCGATAAGAGGAAATATTTGGTCCCCGGCGACTTGACCGTGGGCCAGTTTGTGTACGTGATCAGGAAACGCATCAAGTTGCCCTCGGAGAAGGCGATCTTCATTTTCGTGAATGACATTTTGCCCCCCACCGCCGCCTTGATGAGCACCATCTACGAGGAGCACAAAGACGAGGACGGCTTCTTGTACGTGTTGTACTCTGGCGAAAACACGTTCGGCCAGCTCGACGTGGCGGGCATCTTGTCCACCATCGACTGGTCGGCGGAGATTTCGCTGTAGATCGGTTTGGCCCGGAGCGATGCTGGTTCCACGCCCGGCTCTATTGTCAAGGTATACTACGTATTCCAATGAATTAGTTGCTTTCAATTCCGCTATCCAATTTGTCCCGTGAAACTGAGCCACCGTCCAGGGGAGCGCAATACCCTAACCGCAATACCCTCACGATTGCGTCTTCATTTCGCCGTCCCGCTCAATGGTCACCACGTAGTTCTCCACGGCAAACTTGGCGGCCAAGTTCTGCTTCAAAAGGTCCAAAATACGCCCCTCGGTCTGTTTCTTCGCGTCCAGCGGCGCCTCCGCCGACCCAAGGGCTCTGAGGGTGTTCTCGGTGAGGGAGAGCTGGAAGCCAATCCCGTAGAACAAGTAGTCGTACACCCGCAAGATCTTAGCATCCAACGCTTTCTCGAGATAGCTTTTGCTCAGCTCGAGGATCCCTTCAAAGTCGTCCAGAGTATCGCCGGCCGCCTGGGCCACACTGGAAGAGAAGGTGACGATGAAAGGGTCGCTGACATCAACAGAGGACAACTTGAGTCCTGACGTCACGTCTGGGGGTCTCAGCAGGACCTGGACCACGAGAAGGAGACAGGCTAGCGCCCCGAGTATAGAGAACATGATGGTTCGCCAACATCTTATTGTTTTGTCCGACATGGTAGGCACAAGAGAGGATCGACAGGGCACCCCGCACTGAGCAGCACTCCCCAAAAAAGTATGACTCCGGCGTGATTCGAACACGCGCATCTTACGATAACAGAACTTGAGTCTGCCGCCTTAGACCGCTCGGCCACAGAGCCTCTTGATGAGTGTAATTTGACGTGGTGAAACAAGAATCAGCTGCTACGTTTTATCCAAAGATCGTCTATAAATCTATTACATTGATTATATTCACGTATGTCTATGCCAAGTCTTTGTACTGCTCCCTCACGGTCTCGAGAACACCCCTCAATTCCGACTTGCGTGCCTCGTCGCACCACGAGCCCGTGATACCGTTCAAGACAATTTGGCACCATTCCTTCACGGTGAATCCGAAACGCGTGTGCACTGCGACGTAATTGTCGAGAATGTAACCCCCGAAATAGGCTGGGTCATCCGAGTTGATGGAAAACGGCACGTTGTTGTCAAAAAACTCTCTAATTGGCAACTCCACCACGTCTTTCACCACTTGCAACTTGACGTTCGACAATGGGCACATGGTCAACATGGTCTGGTTCTTGGCCAAACGCGCCATGACCTCGGCACTCTGGCGAGAGTTCACACCGTGGTCAATGCGTGAGACCTGAAGAAGATCCAAGGAGTTGGTCACATAGGTGTGGTCACCTTCCTCACCAGCGTGCGCAGTCAACCCAACCTCGGGGTACTTTGACTGCACGAGGCCGTAACACTCAGTGAACAACTCTGGAGGGAACGGCTTCTCTGAAGAGTCCAACCCCATGCCGTGGATGGTGCCGTTGGCAAAGTACTTGTCGGCCAAGGCGATGGTGTCCAAACCGCTCTGGGCAGGCAAGTGTCTCAACAAGCACATGATCAACTTGCTGGACGTGCCGAACTTGGCGGCGGCATCGCGTCTGGCCTTGTCAAAACCAGCAATCACAACATCAATACTGATGCCTCTCTCGACATGAGCCTGAGGGTCAAAGAATACCTCCAGGTGCAAGCAGCCGTCGGAGTGCGCCTTTGCAAAGTAGGCCATCGCCAAGTCGTAGAAGTCCTGCTCGGTGATCAACACGTTCATGCCGACATAGTAGTGGTCCAAGAAGTCCTGGAGGTCCGAGAAGTTGGCGTACCGCTCGTTGCATGCCGCCACGGTTGGAGGGAAGTGAGAGGGCAAGGTGATGTTATTTCTCTTGGCCAAGTCAAACAAGAGCTCGGGCTCAAGTGTGCCCTCGAGATGAAGGTGGTGTTCACACTTTGGCAAGGCCTTGAGGAAATCTCTAAATCTGTCGGAGCATTCGTGGGTCATGATGGGTGAGCGGCTGAGAGTTCTTGCAAATAAGTTTTAGACCGAAAAACCAGAGCTCATCGCCGCGGCATTCCCGTTATCTGCCTATGCGCTCCGATAACAGTGACTAGTGCTTTGACAGCTTCGATAATGCACGAGCACAACCATAATATAGAAAATAGAACAAAATTGTTCAGATGAGTAGAAGTGGTTTGTTTCTACTAGATTTAGTAAGCACTAGCCATTGACGTGTGCCAATTTGGAAATTCCATCAAATTCGGACTTTTGTCACATAATTGACGAATCGAGAAAAACCGACAACGTCGTCCCACGAACACTAGTAAAATAAAAACACTGCTGATCGAAACAAACGTGTACTGTAGGAGGAGACAAAATTGATTCTGGCCTGGTTGTAGAGGCCCAAGCATGTGTCATGTCGTTCAGCATTTATGTTGATTTTCCACTGCGGAGCTATTTGCGCCCTCGGGCTCTTTCTCCCATGCCGAAAATGTCAATTACCTGCGGACTCTCCAAGCCTACAAAGTCGGCAGCTCCCAAGACTTGGCGATATCCTAAAATAGATTACGAAACGGACATAACGTTACTCCAGATCCGCAGCGTCCTGCACCTCCCAAGGCCCTGTGCGGTGTACCATACATGAGATAATTCTGAAACCGTCTCACGGCTCGACAAATTGGAACAATACAGCCCTCCGAGGCTGTGAAGGAAAACTCTGATACGCAGAGTACGTGACTAGGCAAACTTAAAGTTTCAAGTCAGTTGCGCAGTTAACAGTGCACCGAGTGAAACGGCTGACCCCAGTGGTACGGCTGACCGCGTGTGCCCCAACATGACCCGAGGCTGTGTCGGAAATCAAGGCCCAACCTACGAAGAAGACTTAGGTTGGTTTCAGGGAGTCCCTTTTGCCAAATAGACTAGCGCCTACAGAGTGCTTCACCACCGCCCAAGGCCGGGTGCTCTGTTGGCCCCGGTTGCCGTTTTGGGCCAATTTGTTCAAGTGAGGAACTCGGCTCCACGCGTCCTGCACACCGCGCAGGCACGGTCTGATCCGCATCGACCAGCAGCGGTGAAACCAAAAATACGCTCATGGCTGTATAGCGAAGAAGGTTCAAATATAGAAGTCCAGATTGCATCTCTTGCATCCGTGAAGCATATTCAAACACACGTCTCCGCAATTGCAATTATTTCCCCAGAGAACACTCGCAGCCACATCGAGTGCCGGCCACCTGCAAGAATTCCTTTGCCTAGAGATCCAAGCTTCTCATCTCACGGAACCAAGCCTTTTTTCCACCTCCGCCGTCTCCAGCCTAACCACAAGCCATGAGCTACTACAACAAGGAGTACGACGAGCACGAGCAACGTGAGGGCATCTACAACTACTCGCCGACTCGGCCCCAGGCGCCGTACAACTATAGTCACGACGGCAGATCGCATGACCAGTTCATGGCTCAAGAACACTACAACACCCAGCCGGACCGCGTCAGGATCCAGTCGGGGAACTACAATGACGGCATGATGCCCCAGGACATCTTCACGCCCCAGCACGCGTACCAGGTGCCTGGCGGCGTGAACCCATTCGCCAACGAGTACGAGATGAACAGCTACAACAACTACCCGGAACAGTACACCGCCCAGAACTTCAGCCAGGCCTTTGTGCCCCACACATACGACACCGATGACGAGGAGAAGGAGTTCGACCAGCAGATTCACTACAACGACATCCAGGGAGACCACTTTGACCTCCAGCCTGTCCAGATTCCCGACGAGGAGCTGGTGCACACGGTGTACGACCAGTCGCCGTTCGACCCTCCGGTGCCACCCGAGGAAGAAGAGATCCGCGAGAAACCCAAAGCGGGCATTGCCACGGGCCACAATGGCCACTTGGTCTTGGACTGCCCGGTGGCCACCGAGCTTCTCAGCAAGTTCCCAGACTACGCCCTGGAGGCGCAAGATGGCGGCCTCAGCAGAGAGTTCTCCTACATGAGATACACAGCTGTTACGTGCGGACCGCTGAACTTCTGGCGGGACGGCTACATCTTGCGGCCCATCCACTACCCGGTGCGCCGCCAGACGGAGTTGATGATCGTGGTCACCATGTACAACGAAGACGACATCTTGTTGGCCCGTACTCTCAAGGGTGTCTTCAAGAACATCAAGCACTTGGAGTCCCGCACGAGACTGAACATGTGGGGCAAGGACTCGTGGAAGAAAATCGTCGTGTGCGTGGTGAGCGATGGCCGCTCCAAGATCAACGAACGTGCACAAGCCTTGTTGGCCGCCTTGGGTGTCTACCAAGAAGGTCTTGCCAAGTCTCGGATTGACGACAACCCGGTCAGAGCACACTTCTACGAGTACACAACCAGAGTCGGCATCTCGTCTGTCGAGGACACCGTGAAATTGACCACAGAGAAAGTGGTGCCCGTACAAATGCTCTTCTGCCTCAAAGAGCAAAACGCAAAGAAGATCAACTCCCACCGTTGGTGTTTCGAGGCCATTGCCCAGGTGTTGGAGCCTTCTGTGATTATGTTGCTAGACTGCGGCACCCAACCATCTGGCAAGGCACTCTACCACTTGTGGAAGGAGTTCGACAACAACCCTAGAGTTGCAGGCGCGTGCGGTGAGATCAAGGCTTCCTTGAAGAAGAGACAGTTCCTCACCAACCCGCTTGTCTACGGTCAGAACTTTGAGTACAAGATCTCCAACATCTTGGACAAACCCACAGAATCCGTATTTGGCTTCATTTCTGTCTTGCCCGGTGCATTCTCTGCGTACAGATGGGTCGCTCTCCAGAATGACTTGAGCGGCCACGGACCCCTAGAGAAGTACTTCAAGGGTGAGTTCCTACATGGCCTGGGTGAACTAGACCCGAACGACGACGAGTACGAACTCAAGAGGAACTTACTCAAAGACGAGGCTGGCATTTTCACATCAAACATGTACTTGGCCGAGGACAGAATTTTGTGTTACGAGCTTGTGGCCAAGAGAGGCTGCCTGTGGCTTCTACGCTACTGCCGTGCAGCCAGCGCCGAGACAGATGTGCCAGAAGGCTTGGCTGAGTTCATTCTCCAAAGAAGAAGATGGCTTAACGGGTCCTTCTTTGCCGCCATCTACGCTTTGGCGCACTTCCCTAAAATCTGGCACTCGTCCCACAGTCTTGGACGCAAGATCTTCTTGCACGTTGAGTTTTTCTACCAGTTCATCAACCTTGTCGTTTCGTGGTTTTCGCTTGGCCTGTACTTCTTGGTCTTCCGTATTTTGACGACAGGCCTCGGCGACCCAGACCTCAATTTTGCCCCGGGCAACATACTCCTGGTGGTGTTCCTATGGCTTTACCTTGCATCGCTTGTGACTACGTTCGTCCTCAGTTTCGGCAATAAGCCTAAAGGTACGGAAAAATTCTACATTGTGATCGTGTTGTTCTTTGCCATTCTCATGGCTTACATGGTTTTTGCGGCCATTTACATGGCGGTCCATGCAATCCAGTCGATCCTCCTGACAGAATCCACCATTACTGTCACGTTGTTCTTCCAAAACTCTCAGTTCAGAGACCTTGTTGTGGCGACCCTGTCGACGTATGCGTTGTACTTTGTTGCCAGTTTCATGTACTTGGAGCCGTGGCACATGTTCACGTCCTTCGTGCAGTATTTGCTTCTTTCTCCTGCCTATGTGAACGTCTTGAATATCTACGCTTTCTGCAACATTGACGACATTTCCTGGGGTACCAAAGGCGACACTGGAGCCAAGGACTTGGGTGCCGCTAAGGTTCGTGAGGACGGTACGTTCGACGTTAACATCCCGGTGCTCAAGGAAGAAATCAACCAGTCATACCTCAACCAATTGGAGAAAATCAAAAAGCCACAAGAGGACGAAGGAGGTGAAACGAAAACCTCCAACGAGGACTACTTTGCATTTGTGCGTTCCATGACAGTGCTTATCTGGATGTGCTCCAACTTCTTGATTGTGGCCTTGGTGCTTGAGACCGGTGGCTTCAACCAGTTTTCGCTGGACTCCGAGTCGACAGGCCGGTCTGAGGTCTTCTTGACTGTGATTTTGTGGACCGTTGCATTCATGGCCCTCTTCAGATTTCTCGGTTGTACCTACTATCTCTTGCAAAGAGGCGTTGGGCGGCTTCGCCGCAAGTGACGCGCTTCGCGCCCAAGTACATCATCAACAAAACAATAGACTCTCGCTATAGACTTTCTTTACCCCACACAATCGCTTGCCAATTCCTTTCGAATTTGTGCTGATCCTGAAAAAACAGTGATGGCATGAGTAAACTACGCAAAACCGAGTTATTGGCGCAGCTCGGCGAGCCGCTCCCGCTCCCGTACCGGGTGAAGACAGAGGACACTTTCGAGCCGCGACGGCGTGTGAGGAGCAAGGGGAGCGGGTTGAGTCTGGCATGGCTGAATGACCCTGAACTACCGGAGTCTTTGAGTAGACCTGAGTCTTCCGCTCCGCCAAGACGTGAGTTGTCGATACCCAAGGTACGCAGCGAACTCAGCCAACGTCAGACAAGCCATACAAGGAAGGTCAGTCCTTTCACTGAGCCTGGTCGCTGGAGACAGGCCAGTGTTGTTACCAATGCAGTGGAGCAGACTGCAGTGCTACCGAGAGACGAGAAGCATCACCAGGTGATAGACAATATTCACAGACAGCTTGACGAGTTGGAGCATAAGTTCGAGGCTGCGGATTTGCCCCGGCTTGAGATCATTTCTGAGACGTTGAACAATCTTTTGGAAAGCCGCGAGAGCATAACACAGCAGCTCGAGCAAGCTAGTGTTTCTCGTGTGTATCGCGCCAGATATGTGTTGGCCGTCGGCTTGATTTTGTTGCTTGTCATGGCATTGTCTGGATATGCTCGGTACTTCTCGTACGAGTACTGCTACTACTGCTGCTAGACTTGCAAGGCCAGGAAGACCAGCATCAGGAACAGAAGAAACAGTGTACTATAACAACGCACGTGTGCGTGATTTAATAAGGACATACGTAAAGTTTGCCGTGTGGTTAGTCCCGTGACTGGCGCCACTTATATACATTCTAGTCGTCGTAGTCATTCCGAGGAGGCGCCGAGCTCTCGGATCTCATGTAGAGGTCGATGGCCGTTGAGAAGACGGCGAAACCTGCACACCCAAGTAGAGCGGCCTGGGGTCCTGCCTTGATAGAGAGGCCAGCACCGGTGATGCAGCCGGCAGAGACACCGTTGTAGATATCGTGCTTGGCACGCAAGCTCTCGATGGAGCACTCGACACCCGAGAAGATCATACCGATGTAGCCAAAGTTCTTGGCACTGGACCAGGACCGGCGGCCCATATCGGAGAACTGCAACTTCATCTGCTGCTTGAACGGTAGCTCGCTGATGTGGTTAGCGCCGCTGACGCCCACAGGTACGTCGTAGGCCATGGACGCCATGAAGAGGCCGAAGAAGCCGCCCAAGAAAAAACCCAGGCCTCCGGCCATGGCGGTTTTGCCGGGACACAGCTGCATGAACTCGACCATTTTGCGGGCGCCGATCTCGGCCTGTTCCTCCTGCGACATCTGAGCTAGAGCCTTGTCAGGCTCCTGTGGCCCGGTGTAGACTCCGAAGACCATGGCGACTAGTAGATGTTGGTGCGCCTTGTGCGCAGGATGTTGATGAGCAGGCTGGGCTAGTGGGATAGATGATTTTGATTAAATATCGGGAGAGATCATTGAGAATTGGTGGAGATGATACCAAAGTTTGTCGAGTCGGGTTGGCGAATTGAGGAATGGCATCACAATAGGAGGTTGTCTGGTTGGAGTTTGCATTGAAGGTACTGGCTATAGTTGGTGCACTGGCTACCTGGCCCTCAGCCAGCGATACAAAACATAACGAACCATGTTTTCTGGGTCTCGATTTCGGCCTATAAACCAGGACCTTGCCGAGCTGTTATGGTGGACGGTCTCATAAACAGCAAGCCACCAGACGTCAAGCAGCTCTGGCCACTGCACTAATGGGGTGAGGCTCTCGCGCGAGAGTAGGTACTTGGACCGAGAGGACCATGAGACTTCAGCACGACTGCCCAAGATGCGACTCTAAAAAGAGCCGCTCAACACAGACCAAAGTATACGGCGCAGAGAAGGCCCGAATACTCGCCGCTCCCACAGAATCGAAGCCCGCCGTAGCTTTGGAAGTCCAGGGGATTGCCCCACTCCGCACCGGTCTCCTATCGCGCGGGAGACTTTCAAAAGAAACGTGAACATGCCCTAACGGGCCAAGCACGGACCAGGATGGTTTGAGGCAATTATTCTGCGTCAGAGCGTTTCTCGCGGTTACCCAGCGAGGCTTCCAAGCCTCCCTCCATAGTGTTCCCTCGGTAGTCTCACTTGTTGGTCTCTGTCTGATAAATGCCTAATAGTCTCTGGGCACTGGACACCAACTGAATACCAGAAACTGTGCACCACTAGACACAACCAGACACAACCACAACCACCGTCTCCCGGCAACGTCGCCCGCATTCCCCTATTCCAAGGCGACAATAAACAAACAAGCCTTGGCTGCCCCAACCAAAGCTAAGTCCCCTCCGGCTCGGGCCCGCCGCATGCAGGCCATCACCCTATCGTGACCTCGCGAGACATGGGGTGCATATGCGGTCTGGGGTAAGGTGATCCGCACCCAGGCCCAGGTACGACGCTTTGGCCCGACGGGGGTTCTCAATTGGTGTTGCCATGTAAGCCGGATTGGCGAGAAGATCATTAGCCAAAAAAGAAACGGCAACGGTCCGTGGGAAAAGAAAAAAAAGACGGCGTAGCGAAAGCCGCCGCGACATGGCGAGACCAGCTCCAAACCGTATAAAATTACCCTGGCGCATTAAGGTCTACCGGCACAAGATGCCCCGCTCACTCCACAGGGGAAAAAAGTGGAGAGACATGCACTTACAATTCACACCACCGTCTGCCGTAGATGTGCCCCGGTCCGGAGTAGACTATATAAGTGCCGGTCCATTCCCCTCATCTTCTCTTTCATCACTAGTCACCAGACACAGTCTTGGATCACCAACCCATCTCAAGAAACTGTGTAGTTGCCCAGTTCACACAATCTAGTTCATCAGCTACCCCCAAAAATCAAGAACCATGAAGTCTAAGAAGGTCCAAAAGGTCGAATTGAACCTCGACAACATGGAGAAGCTTGAGCACCTCAAGCCCGTGCCCAAGACCCGGTCCTCGTCCATCACCTCCATCGAGAGCGAGGACGGCTCCGTGACCGAAGTGTTGAAACCCCCACCAAGGAAGGATTTCGACGAAATTGCAGCGTTCGAGTCGTACATCCGTGACGAAACATGGGACAACGACTTTGACTACTGCCACGCTCATTTGTCTTACTACCCACCATTCATTTTGAAAGAGGTGCACGACAACCTTGACAAGATCAAGCCCACCATGAACAAGAACTCGCGCAAGTTCAGGAGAAACCTCCAGCACCACATCAAGCGCCACTTGATGGTCGACATGGAGAAGTGCTCCGGCTTCAAGATGGACTTTGGAAAGGCTGTCATGCAGGAAACCCCAAAGAACATCATCTGGACATTCGAGGACGCCGGCGACCACGGATTCGCCAAGGAGGAAGAGGACATGTATGATAGACACTGGAAGTTGGAGTTGCAGGTCAAGTGCAACAACGAGAACCCTTTGGTCGAGATCGACTACAAGGCGGTCCCAATTTAGTTTGTCAACCTGGCTCCGCAGTTAGCTTCCTTTTATACTCTACCCTCCGGGTAAGGCCCCCGAGCGGTCTCTTATGTTTCATGCTTCACGAATAAATGATTATGATAATGATGATGTAGTGTACGCAGGTTTCAGACGACAGGAGCTATCCGCGTGCAATACGGTCGTACTGCGGACTGGAGTTCATGTATGAGCTGGCCAAGCGCTCCATGTTGCTGTCGAGGTATTCTAGAAGGGCTTTGACCTGGCCCATAAGAACCCCTAGACTGGGAGCGTCCATGGTGGTTTGGGCAACACGGGCCGGAAGCGTGGATAATAGTCTCAAGAGGTGCTCGACACCATATGTCAGCGACGCCGGTTCCGAGCTCTCGAGTAGGAGATCGCTGTACTGTAATCTTTCGTACCGGTACAAGAGGTCGAGACTGAGGCACCGGTCAAAGTAAGCCTTGAGACCCACGAGCGCTTCCTGGGTAACTCGAAGCAGCGTTTGGTCAAGAAGCTCCGATTTCCAGGTGTAGTACTCATCGAGAATGGTGGTGACAGGTGTTGTTGTCTTGAGATCCACCAACTTGTGGTCTTTTGTAATGAGCTCCCAATCATCAACGAGTATACACTTGAGACGAGGACGAAGGGGAAGCATCACCTCGTAGGTTGGTGCTTTTTCGTGGCGGACCTTTCTACGGACCGCGGCCATCTTGGCCGTTTCTTTGGGTGGTTTCTCGACAGCGCCGGTCTCCTTTTTCTTCATCTTCCTGGCCTTCTTCTCCTTAGAAGAGGGCCTCAGGTCCACGCCCGGGTCAAGTCTTTCGATGGGTTTCTTGCGGGCATTACGGAGCTCACGCGAAAGGCCCAAGTTGTTGTCGTTGAACTCCATGATTCTCTCGGCAGACACCCACTCGTCCCATTTCGGGTTCCATCCTTTGTAGTGCAAGAAGTAGGCGTGTTGATCTAGGAGGAATCCAGGGATTTTGTTCATGCACGAGGGCTCAGACTTCCCATCAGCGATATCAACCGTCTCGCTGCCTGCTTCACGATACTTCACCACTCGGGCCTCGTACACCAAAGGGCCGTGGTATGCAAGGACATTCGTGCCAGGTCTAAAGACTCCGTTGCTTGATTTCGTCGTGGATTCAGATGGCGATTTCTCCCTGGTATCTACCGGCTCGATTGACTCGGCCTTGACAGACATGATGGTGGTTTTGCGCGATAATTACGGTTGAAGTCGAGCCGGGAAATGTTACAGGAAATCGGCCCGAGAAAAGAAGTCAATGTCTGATGGGCAGACTTTGATTTTTTATGAGAACAAATTTCCAGATCACGTTAAACAAAAGATCCTTTGGCACACTGTGCCGGGAAAAAGCATCGTAGTCCTGCTCATCAGCGAACTGCGCATGAATCTACAATCAAATTACTGAGGTAATCAATGAAAGCAATCTATAACGCCACTTGGTGGCTCAAAGGAATTCGTGTTTCGTCCTGATGTTGTGTTTCCGTTTCGCCGGAGTCAATCCCAAAAGCGTCGTGAAGGCGTAAAACTCGTCGGTGGTCATCTTGAAATTAGGGCTCGTGTTCTTGGACAAGTTCAAGTGCTTCAAGTTCGAGTGGTGCTTCAGCGGGGTGATGTTTGCCAGCAAACGCTCTATCAAGTTGGAGCCCAAGTCCAATTTGCGCAAGTAAGCATGTTCCGCGATGCAGCTGTTGAAGTGGAATATCAACAAGTTGTTGTGGCTCAAGTTGAACTCGAGGAGATGCCGCGGGAGACAGATGGACGAGTCGATAGTGTGGATGCGGTTTCTCTCGAGATTGATCAGTTCGATGTGCGAGGTGTATTCTGCGTACTCAGGGTTGAACAACGGCGTGTGGGGGTATGTGAGTTTCTGGAGCTGGTTGCTGCTCAAATCGAGGGTTCTGAGCGACTTGGGAGGCAACCAGTCTTCGAGCGTCAGGATCGAGTTGAAGTAAAGTTCCAATTCCACGAGACTTGTCATGTCAATCCAGCCGTGGTCGCCCACGTCGTAAGACGTGAGCTCTCTTATGCGGTTACCAGCCAAAGAGAGGACCCTGAGTGTTGGCGGAAAGACAAAGTAGGCTAAACAGTCAATGTTGCAGCCAGTCAAGTTCAAGGTTTGGAGAGCCTTGGGGAACTTGATTCTCGAGTCAAGCGGAATGGCGGGTGGGTATGCAAGAGGAGCCATGGACAACAAGCGGCAGTCCAGGGCGATCAAGGTTTCCAACTGGTCAGGGAACTTGTAGTACCTGTAGCCGTCCTTGTACGGGGCAACAGAGAACGACCTGAGCTGTGTATTGGAAATGTCAAGGTAGGTCACTGACTGGGGGAGCGACTTCAAGTGCTCGAGCGTCGTGAAGTCGTTCTGATCAAGCTTAACAGTGTGGAGGGTATCTGGCCAAGGAATATCGCTCAACTTGGCTAAGGTCTCGTCCTTAAGGAAGTTGTTTGCGAGGAGAATCTGGCGCAAGTATGGTGGCCACTGGCCCTCGAAGTGGCTGATGCAGTTGTGCGAGAGATCGATGGTCTGCAACGTACGCGGGAGCAAGTTGAGGTCGATGGAGCTCAAGTGGTTGAAGGTGAGCATCAACGTGTGGAGGTGCGGGAGTTTGATTTGCTGGAGCTGCTCGTGGGTCACTCCAGCCTGGTTCCAGTAGAGGTGGCGGAGCGACTGCGGCAAGTTGACCGAGGGAGTGTGGGTGTTATGGAACCAGGACAAGTCGAGCTGCTGGAGCTGGGCCGGGAACTGCACGTGCAGCCAGTCCTCTAGCTCGTGGCCCAAAAACACGAGCTCGGTGATGTCGGACTGGGCAAAGCCCGAGGACATGTGGTCGGCGCAGCTCTTGAGCGAGACGCGGGCAGTCTGGAGCTTCTTCAAGTTCGGGAACGACACAAGGAAGTCCAAGTCCTTGTTGGTGAGCTCGTGCTTCTCGATCTGGATGTCCAACGAGTCGGCGGCCTGCAACCGCGAGCGGTACCGTTGGAGGAGGATCTCGAGGGAGCCCCAGTCCTGGCCCGCGATCACGGTGAACTTGCGAGGCGTGATGTCCGGGTTTTCGTCGAGGAAGTCCTCGATATCGCTGAACGTGACAATATCAATCAACTTCAGGCGCTCGACACTCGCTACACACGCGTGCGGCCGCAGAGGCGGCGACAAGATGAGGTGGATGTCGGCCTCGTAGTAGTGAGTGACGATGATGTCACGGAGCGCCGGGACCCTGATGAGAGCTTCGGAGATGTGCTCGGGCGGCACGTGGAGAAGCACGTCCGTGACCACCGAGGCCGGGAACCGCGGGAAACACTCTCTGAAGAAGGAAGAAGAGTAGTCCATGGCTGAGAGTTTACCACCCAGACTGGCGATGGGTGCGAAATCCGGTTCGGATAGATACTGTGACTTTATGGGGCGAAACGCACATGCCGGACGTAGATGCACACCTCAGGATCGGAGAAGCGCTTTAGCAGACCCGCTATGTGGAGGACACGGGATTTGGTCCAGTGAGGCGGGCCGCCCCGGATATGTCTTTTAGGCGTTTTAGCCCAATCAGACAGCCGGCCCAAACCGTCGCCGCACCAGCTCAAACTGCTGAGATCGGATTTAAGTTCGACGATATTTTTCAGTAGGCACTATAATCTCTGGATGGGCCAGGCGTTCGTTGATAAGCTGTGCCAACGGTAGGTCGACGCTTGACTAGACAACCCGGGGCTTGTAAATTGCTTAAACCTCCCAAAGTGTCTCCGGCCCCGAAGTGATGGGTCGCTGGCCTCGACCCTAGACCCTTGGCTCATGACTCCTAATCAGTCGCGTGCTTGGGCGTTAGCGACCTCATCGGGCATACCGCAAAAGCAACCGCCAACATGTCTGCCTGGACCATTATTCCGGCCGAAACCAGATAAATTTAACAAATTTCGGCGTCTCCTCGAACGTTGTTCCCTGCACCACTCACGTCACTTGGAGACCCTTTCCATTAGCCAGCTCGCACCCGTGCACCACCCACTCGAGAAAAAAATAACCAGTTGTCAACCATCTTTCCACTCTTATCAATACACACCAACACCCAAACGCACACAGCATAGCGTGTTTGCACTACCTACCCGGCTCAAAGCTGCATCTAGAGTGCTTCATCCAGCCAAGCCCTCTGCATAGGCTCGCAATCGTGCACAGCTATCCAAGCATCAAGACTGAGTCACCCCACACACCCCAAAGCTTGCGCTGACTGGCACCACGACATCCTCTATTGCTGTCCTGGTCACTCTGCCACCTAGAAACAGCATAGATTACAGCTGTCTGATTTCTTGTACTTTTCCTACCGCATACCAGGGTCCACATAACCCCTCTCGAGCCCTATCTAAACGCTCCTCACGCACAGTGAATACAACGCCTCGTCGCTCCCCCACACCCATCAATATCACATGTCTCAATCTGGTGGCAACGGACGCGTGGGCGTCAACTACAAAGTCGGTAAGAAGATAGGCGAGGGTTCGTTTGGCATCATCTTCGAAGGCGTCAACATCCTCAACAACCAACAGATTGCCATCAAGTTCGAGCCCCGTAAATGCGAGGCGCCGCAGTTGCGGGACGAGTACAGGTCCTACCGCATCTTGAGCGAGGTCTCCGGGGTGCCCAAGGCCTACTTCTTTGGACAGGAAGGTGTACACAACATTCTCGTGATTGACCTCTTAGGACCCTCTCTCGAGGATCTCTTTGACTGGTGTGGACGCAAGTTCTCTGCTAAAACCGTCGCGCAGGTCGCGAAGCAAATGCTCCAGCGGATGCAATCAATCCATGACCACAACCTCATCTACCGGGACGTCAAGCCCGACAACTTCTTGATTGGCAAGCCCGACTCCCCAACGGCAAACATGATCTACATCGTGGACTTTGGCATGGCCAAGCAGTACCGCGACCCAAAGACGAAAACACACATTCCTTACAAAGAAAAGAAAGCATTGAGCGGGACCGCTCGTTACATGTCCATCAACACCCACTTGGGCCGCGAGCAGCTGCGGCGTGACGACTTGGAGAGTCTCGGGCACGTGTTCATGTACTTCCTCAGGGGGTCTTTGCCATGGCAAGGTCTCAAGGCACCAACAAACAAGCAAAAATACGAGAAAATCGGCATCAAGAAGCAGACAACCTCCATCAGCGAACTCTGCAACGGGCATCCGATCCAGTTTGCACAGTACTTGACGTACGTGCGCAACTTGAAGTTCGACGAAGACCCAGACTACCCGTACATGATCTCCTTGATGGAAAAGGCCCGTCAAAGCATAGGCGACAAAGATGACCAGCACTACGACTGGATGGACTTGAACGGTGGCAAAGGATGGGACGCAGCATTGAACAAAAAGGCAAACTTGCATGGGTACGGCAACCCTCACCCTCCCAGACCACGCAAGGCCACGAACAACACCAACAACGCTGTGCAGAAGCGTATGCCCAGCGGCACCGATGCCCTTGTCAACTCACAGCTGCGCATGGGTAGGTCCCAGTCCTTCACGCACGCCAACTACAACTCAACGACAGACACACAGTACAAGAACGTGCCCCGTGTGATTGCCGTCCATGATGACCCCGATTTACACTCTGACACTCTGAGTTTTGACCGCCGACGCAGCAAGTCATGGTTTAGGTGTGTTTTCTGTTGCTGGTAGACAAATGCTTCCAGCACCGTCGCTACCTGATCTTATGCCTACGCTGAATCTTGATGTTCCTCATTTATTCATAAATCATTCGTTGTGGCTAGCGTTAATGAGACGACCTGGCGTGGTGCGCAGCCGGCATAGTTAGGCGCCCTCGTCAGCCAAGGGTCAATCCATGCTGGTCTCACTGTCTGCCGACATAGTACTTGCCACTGAACCCATACGCTGTTTGTTCATAGTCTCGGGCATCTTATCGTCGTCCTTCTTGACGGGTGGCAACCAGTACTTGTTGTTCGTGCTGTTCTCGTGATAGCTATAGAACTTTCCTGTGTTCACTTGAGAGGAGCCTCCATAGTGAGGCTTGCTTCTCCCACCGTTAAGAGTGGTGGAGAATTTGCTAAAGAAGTTGTCGAATAAGTCTGGCATCTTTTCTTGGTGTTGTTACTGATCTGGTGGCCAATTGGAAATTAAGGAATTTTATATTGGCTGTGATGGTGTGCATATACATTGAGGAGAACTTGTGGGGATGAGTGACGGTGCAATCTGCATAATACCAATCATTGCGTACAATCATTTCAGTGTTGCGGGCTGCACTGCTCCTTGTCATTGTAATTACTTTGTAACTAATTAGTAAAGGCCTTATCAGGAATTCCTACGCTTAGCTATCCTGTTGTAGGATGCAGGACGACCCTTCGGCGAGCCGTATCTACGCCACATCGAATCGAAAGTCATGTCTCTGAATTTTCGGTGATATTATTTTGTAGAAATATAAACCCACTCCGCAGCCTTACTCCTGGCCGAATCCCACGGTCTCCTCCACTGCAAGCGTGAGCTTCTGCTTCAAGCTTTCGTAACTTGTGTAAGGAGGCAAGTCCACTCTGTTGAAACAGGTGTGGGACTTGGGCAACTGTTGTGGCTCGCCTGCCTTTTCAATTGTGAATCTTCTGGGTCCGTCAGAACCTTGTAAGTCTTTGAAACCATTGACTGGGATACGCGACGTACCAGTGGTGAATTGCAACAAGCGTGCCTTTTGTTCGGAGTCCCACTCCTTGACACAGCGCCAGAACCACTGGACAACCTGATCGCTTTCCTGGTACCCTCTGTAGTCCGTATGCTTCTTCCAGTCCTCCAAATCGATTTCGGCCAAACCACCGATCAACAACTCCAATTCTCTTTCGTCAAAGACATTGACAAGCTCCTGAGGAATCAACTCGTTGAAGCCGTCTATGAATGCCTTGAACTGCTCGTCTATGCGGCGGTAGATCTTCCACTCACAAATCAACTCGACGTACTCGTGTTTGTTCTCCTCCGTGACCTCGATGTCTCTGCCACCGGGCTTCAAGTCCACCTCGACAATCTGGCCAAACTGGTCGTCCTCTGCGCTGAACGTGAGGTCCAAGATGTCGGTGATGTCGTTGTCGATGATCCACTGGAGCGATCTGTAGAACTCGGCGTCAACACCCTCCATATCCTGCAAGACCACCTTCTTGTGCAACATCATCTTGTACAACGCTCCGACGAAGAACGCGTCCAAGAAGCGTCTGTGGAACACACCCAAGCCAACGACACGGCCGATGAACTTGAAGTAGTTCAAGTGCTCGGGGTTGATGGCGGAGTTGGGGTTGATCTGCAACGTGTAGTTGTCGTGGGAGGAGTACTCGAAGAGACAGTAGAATGGGTTGAACATGTCGTGGGACAACAAGAAGAAGAACTCACGCGAGACACCACCGTAGTCCAAGCCCTCCTCGCCGTCGAACTTGATCATCAAGCGTTTCTTCAAGTCGTCTGGGGTCTGGCGCATGATCTCCTGGTACGAGTCCTCGAAGATGTGGTCGCGGCGGACCTTGATGTGGCACTGGCCGGGCAAGATGCGGAGGGCAGGCTGCAGGCGGAAGTAGATGACCTTTCTGCGGAAGTCACGCTTGTACTGGGGCACGTTCTGGTCCAAGGACGAAGGCAAGCGCGGGTCGTCCCAGGTTGTGGTTTTCGTGTTGTGGTCGACAAAGTAGACGCGGGCGGTGTTGGTCAATCTCATTTCCCAGCCCGAGGGCAAGGGCCCCAACTGGGAGACCGGCTGCTGCTGGATGGTTGTGTTTGGTCCGAACGTGCGGATGTATTGTTGTCTGCGGGGGTCGACCCAGGTGGTGGTTCTGGTGTTGTGGTCGACAAAGTACGGTCTGCCCTCGTTGGTGAACCGCTGTTCCCAGCCTGACGGCAACTCGCCGAGCCCGCGGGTAGTGCCTCCAGTGGCTGCCATCAGAACGGCGGCGGCGGGGCTAACGGGGGTGTTAGCGCCGCTCAGGTTGACGGTGACGCTGCCCGGGGTGCTGGCCAGCGACAAGACCGGCAGCTGGGGCGTTTGCCCGGGGAGCGTGCGGCCGCGATGCTGCCTGCGCTCGGCCTCTGTGTAGTCGTCCCGCTGCTGGTCCCGTTCTAGCTCCAGCTGGTCCAACGTGGGCCGCTGCCAGGTTGTTGTGCGCGAGTTGTGGTCGACGTAGTACGTGCGGCCAAAGTTGTCTGTGCGGCGCTCCCAGCCGGCGGGCAAGCGGCCAAACTGGTCCTCGAACAGCGAGTACTGTCTGGAGGAGTCGCCCGAGGCACTGTTGGCGGCGGGCCCGCCCGCAGGGGCCGGTGGGGGTGCGCCGGGGGCCTGGTCCGGGGCCAGGGTTCTCTGGGCGGAGGCCAGCGCGGGCGCCAGGCTGTTTTGGTGGGCGTCTGAGTTGTGGCTCAAGACGATGATCACTCTGCCGCTGACGGCGAGGTTCTCGTTCAGTTTCTTGAGGTCGCGGGTGATGGTTTCCTCGGAGCTGGACATCAGGAGGTCGATGACATCGCCGATGCGGACGTTGACGACGCCCAAGAAGCCCTGGTCCTTCTTCTTGAACTTCTTCTGGTCGAACACCTGGATCACAAGCACCAGGTCCTCGCTGGCGTCCATGGTGAAGGTCTCGTTCCAGTACGGATTGAGTGTTTTCTTCGCCGTTTTCGTTGTTTTGGTCTGCGACCCGTCCACGGTGACCACGGCAAAGGGCTCGGGCTGCCGGAACACGTCCCGCTTGTACAAGGACTCCGCAGCCACTACTTTCACGCTGATCTTGGGCATCGGGCGACGTCTATGCTGGGTTATAGTGAGGAGAAAAAATACACAGCGCACCCGCAGCACCCGCAACCATGGGCCTGGTTGGCGAGTGTTTAGGAGGAGCGAGGCGGAATGCTTATGTTTTTGGCGGCGGGGCGTGGGTCGGATCGGGCTTGCTACTATACGTTTATTTGGTTTTAAATGTATTTCAGAATTCCGCCAAACTTCCAGACCGGCCGGACTACGGTGCCTGGCTCGATACAGCCTTGGGCCTCCAGTGCGCCGCATTTGGCGCCGAGCGCCCCCGAACACTGAGGCTTGACACCGCAAGGGACGCAGGTGCTACGACACCCGAAAAAGAAAAGTGCGCTGGAATATGTCCTTGCACTGTGGAAGGTGGTAGGGTAGTCCGGTGGCGATGGGCCGGTCGTAAAATTCACCTTTTTCAGTTCAGCATCAAGGTGACTTCAGCGGCCGCGGCGTAACCCAGTAGGGCCCTGCCAGCTCACCCACACTCACACATCAAGGGCTTCTAAAGTGTGGCTGCAAAGGCGGTCGAGCTCCAGCTTGAGCCCGGAGAACGAAAAGTCCTTCGCCATGCGTGGCTCCACCGCCGTGTCCACCGTAGCCAACGTGTACTCGGACTCGTTGCTCAGTGCGTCCAGGAAGAACGGCGAGCCTGGGACGTTTGTGCTGTGGCTGCCGTCGTCCAGCGAGGCCAACGTGGACACGTCCAGTCCAGCTCTTTTCTTCCAGGGCCCAGTGAAGTCGAAGGAGCTGACGGAGTGGGCCGTCTGCGAGGAAGTGTCCGACACCATTGAGTTTCTGAACCCCGCGCTGCTCTGCAACTCGGGAGACGACACCGTCTTGGTGAGCTTAGGGCATGGCGCTGCTCTTGAAAGGTCGGGAGTGGACAGCACTGCAAGCTTCGTGACATCCTCAGTCTCGTGCTTTGCGAATTCACCGTCACTAGACGAAACCTTCGACAAGGCTTCCAGCAACAGGTCCGAGAACACCTGGCTGCCCCCAGAGAGCAGCGTAAGTTCCTCCTCCAGATAGTACGCCTTCTCCGGCGTGTGGACGTCGTAGATCTTGCAGTGCAACCCCAAGAACGCCGCACTGTCCACCAGGAGAATGTTGCACTCGCCGCCGCCGGTCACCAGCGACATGCCCACGATCTGGTTGTTCAGCGCAGGCAAGCACGTGCCACACTGCCGCTCGGACACACGCTGCATCGTGTTGGACGACGTGTCAAAGGCCACGCTCACGAAGCCCTCTCGGAGCAGGCACTTGCCAATGCCGCTGGACCAGTCGACGCCGTCCAGCAGAAGATCCCAGTGCACGATGTTGCCGTCGCTGGCGCCAGTGAAAAGGTCGTTCTCGTGCCACGACATGGCCGTGATGGTCTTGTCCCTGTGGCCCGAGAGCTCGGCAAACGTCTCGTTCATCCGGGTATCCCACAACCGCACCGTGCCGTCGCCGTGTGCACTGGCGAGCACGTGCTCGTTCCCGGGCTGCCAGCGGATCATGTTGGTGTGCACCTCGCGAGGCTTGAGACGATGAAGCGACAGCCTGGGGATGCTGTGCTTGGATTCTCTGGTATCAAAGAGCGACACACCAAAGGTGCCGCAGATGGCGATCGTGGAGTTGGTGGCGCTGCACGTGTCGAGACTGGCCACGCCGGGCACCACCGAGATCGACTCAGGCCGGGGCCGCATCGCCAGCTCGGGCAGGTTGACGTTCCAGACAAAGACGGTGTCGTCGTAGCACGACGCCAAGCGCGAGTCCAAGAACGCCATCTGCGAGATGCACGTGCTGGAGTGGGCGTAGATGGACGGCTCCTTGTCCACGAGGCGCAAGTGCTTGCGGTGGTTGAAGCGCTTGACGATTTCGGCGGAGTCGTTCTGTGAGTTTGGGCTGGGAATCGAAATCAAGTGGGCGTAGCCCTTGTTGTTGCCCGACACCATGTACTGCGTGCCTGTGCCGGGCACCCAGCGCAAGCTGTGGATGTTGGGGAGCGAGATGGTGGTATGATGGGTCAAGAGGTTGTTCGACTCGAGCTCGTAGATGAACAAGTTGTTGGCCAGGTCGGCAGAGCTGATCGCCAACACGGGGGAAGGCGTCTCGGGGCCGCTCACCGCCAACGCTGTTAGGTTCATGTCCGAGTGGGGCACCTTCCAGTAGTTGGACTTGATGTTGGCTCTGTCCAAAGAGCATGCCTTGTTGATCACGGGAGAGTCGTCGTGGGGCATGTTCAAGAGCCACAGAGAGTTGTTTGGCGACTGGAACACCTGGCCCTGTTTTCTTATGGCGTTGTTCCTGAAGAGGAGAGTAGGCTCGTAGAATTCAACCATCGAGGTGAATTGAGTCGTTGTGGGGTCAGGCTGAAGTAAATGAGTGGATGTGCTTCTGGGATCGAAGGGTGGAGTTAGGTTGTTGAAGGAGTGGAGAAAGCAGGTGCTATCGGAGTAGGTGTTGGAAGAAAAGAGCCTCACGGCTGGAGGCTGCAATCATGATATATTGTGCTGGTCGCTGGTAGAGCCTCATTAGTCCGCAGGGCTGGCTGCTGCCGCATTTGGCACCCGCTCTGGGTTGCGAATCCTACGCAGGCTTTGGCGGGTGCAGGATCTGGACCGATCGTACCTGGCGACCCGGCAGCCCAAGAAAAATTATTTTGTGTGCCAACCAACCCCTGACTCAATTTGCCGGTTCTTCCTTATTCTCGTGATTTGGGCTTGCACCAGCATGATTGAGTTGTTGGCAAGTAAGCTTGCTGAAAGGCACCGGGGGACCCTGCTGTTGTGTGCACACCGCACGGGCTATTTCTGGAGGCTGAACTAACCGTTTGTTCATCTGGGGAGGGCTGCGACCATGCATGGTCGATATTCCGCATCTCACTTAAGCCGTTAGTAAGGAGCAACGCCGATCAATGAAATTGATAGTATTGAACCGTACCAAAGGCACAGAGGGTTACAAGTCATTTTAACGATTACTACAAGACGAACCCGCTGCTTCGCATACCTCAATCCATAAGTTACTTATTCAGGCTCGCGGCCAAGAACATACTCATTACTCGCATAGACTGAGCGCATGAAATTGGGCCTGAAACTTGGGTCCCTCCTCCTGAAATTAAGAGCCCCTTCAAGCTCACAGAGGTCATGCCGTCTCCACAGCCTCTTTGTTATCTCCTCTTGTAGATGCACGGCTTCAACAACCAGCTGCCCTCTGGCCGCTGCAGCCTCTTCTTTTCGAGCTCCTCCTTTCTCGTCTCATTCTCCACGAATTTCTTTCTTCTGTGAAGCTTCTCGTCCTTCTGCTTGAGAATGTCGAGGGAAGGCTTGAAGAACTCGAACCGCGTAAACATCTTGTTCTCGTTGTCCGTCTTCTTGTGGTAAAACCCGAGCAATTTGAGCGACTCCACAAATTCTTCCCCAACTGAAACAGGCTTCCTGCCGGGTGCCTGCGTCAGCTCCAGGAAACGTGACTTGATCTCGGCAATCCAGAGTTCTCCGTTGGGCGCCAAGAGTCTGTAGGCCTCCTCGATGAAGTCCAAAAAGTTCGTGCCCATCAAGGCGAGACAGAAAATGACAATGTTGCACGAGCCGTCGGGCAACGGCACATTCTTGATGTCCGCCACGGTGATACGCTCGTTGGCTTTCTTGAGGTCAAAGCTGTGCACAGTGACATCCAACTTCTTGTGCGCAGGGCCTTTCTTACCCTTGTTCTGTTTGTTGTGCTTAGCGACAAAGGTGTTGACGTCAAGGGCAAACTGCGCTTCGCCACATCCCATATCGGCAATAACCACCTTCTTGTCAGCATGGCCGGGAAGGCCGCCGGGAGCGCAGACGGGCCGAGCTGTGCGTTCTTGGAACTGACGGACAAAGACATCCACTGGGTTCTCGGGCCAGCCTTGCACCTGCGACCTGAACCCTTGATGGTACTCGTCGAACAATGCAGGCTGTTTTTTGACCAAGTCCAAAGCGTGTTCGGACGTCGTAGTGTAGAGCTGCTCGTTGATCCAACGAAACCGGGACCCCGAAAGCTTTGTCATCATCTTTTGCTGGAGGGGAGTCAACTTGGCCGTGATGGGCGGGAGTGGAGCAGGCAACTCCTTCTCTGGGGCCTCTTCTCCTTTCTTCTCTGATTCCTTGGCATTGGTCTTGTCTTCGGAAGCATTTCCTGGCACCTCGTCACCAGACTTACTCGTTTTGGCCTTTTTGGCTTTCAGCGATGGTGTGGGAGCATCGTCAGATGATCTCTTCTCGGGGGCGCTTTCGGCTGCGAGCTTTTTGGCCTTCTTCTTCTTCAGCGGCTTGTTGTTTTCGCCGCCGTACTTGACGGCTTTGCTCTTAAGGTTCCAACCTTCAACTTCAAAGAGAGCCATAGTGAGTAGTGCAGTTTCGCGATGACTTGGGGTAGGATGAGATGGGCCGTGATGATGAAGGCAGAAGGCTGAGACTGAAAATTGGCGAAACGGCTCAAAACCAAAATAATAGAGCAGATCACAGAGAAAGATGAAATTGTATTGCTAATTTAGTCGAGTCTATATTCCTTCTGGTCGCTGTCACCTATTCTTACCTAAGCCAAGACTCACTTCGCGGAGAACCCTCCAGCACCCATATCACAAGACGTGGAGTCTGACCAACTGCTCAAAGCTGTCGAAATAGCACCACAATGCCATGAATAAGCCAGACCTTGCACCTGGCGAACCCCATGTGGCGTTGCGGACAGCAACAGCCTCGTACTACAATCCAGCACTTCTCCACTTGTCACCAACCCACGACAAGGTTGTGCCGTTGGCGATCTGCGATATCTTGAAATCGAAGTCGTGCTTGGAGATCTACGGTGTTCAAGGCCTTGACTTGCATACCCGGGGCCACATCATGGTCAGTAACTACGCCGTGAAAACAGTGAGGATTGTCGCCAGGGTCATGCTGTACCAGCACGTGTGTTTCTCGAACAAAAACTACTACATCTTGTACGTGGACGACTTCTCGGGAGACTCGCTGTGTATCAGTGTCAAGGTCCAGAGGCAAAACGCTGCTTTCCTTCCTGCTGCAATGAAAGAGGACGTTTTGGTGGACATCACGGGCACCGTGTTCTACTCGCCCAACTTCCAGAGACAACTTGTTGCCAGGACGGCGTCCGTGATTGGCTTTCACACGGATACCCATCTAGAGTTGCAATGGTGGAACACGGTGCTCCAGGCTCGAGTCTTACTACAGACTCCGTGGGTGTACACTCACCCCGATCTACCCAGCGCCCCGACCATAGCGCCCAGGGCATTTGGAAGAGATCCAACTTATCAGGAGGGGAAGCAGCGGATGTTTCCTCCGTTTGAGGTGTGCCATACTCAGAGCTTTGCGTCAGATAGCTTGCCGCAGGCCGACCAACCAGTGATTGACTTAACTAGCGATGACGACGAAAGCTTAGCTGAGGCGTCTCGTACTGGAACAGCATCAGATCACAGTCAAGATGTTTTGCTGCAAGCCTCCTCGGACCAAAACCATGACGCACAGTCTGATTCAAGTTCCCAATGCCACGAGTTCTACACCCCAGAGGGAACACCAAACATCAGCGCCTCTGACCTCGGCATAACGCCTCTGCATCTCCAATTGCTGCAAACACTCCACTCTTCAGCCCCTTCAAATCTTGTCCTTTCGTCCTTCCGTATGGAGTCGGTGCGAGAGTCCCAGCTGAGCGGGTCCTCCATTGCAACTGACATCATGGCTGTGCAAGTACCCGAGATGATAGACCTTACGGCCGATTAACAAGGGCTCTTATCTCGAAACAGCATCACTTTGAAGTGATCGCTGGATCCTACTTTCTCCAGACATGCTCTTGTCTGCAGGTCTGTCGGCTTCTCCCGAGTCTTATCGCGATCTGCCCCACATACGGACCAACCTCTCTCCTACTTCGTCCCATCACAAGCAATGTCAGTGGACCCAGTCACATGTCATATCCTTGATACTACGCTTGGAAAACCAGCCAGAGAAGTCACGTGCTCCATCTACTACCTCTCGCCCCTCGTGACTGACAAAGGCAATGAACAAGCTTACGACCTCGACCCAACGGTGCAACCGTTTGCTATTGGCAAAACAGATAACGATGGCCGAGTGAAGAACTGGGTGGTTGACCCGAAGTGTTCGTCCTCGTTGGCCGACAGCATTGGGTTAACGGATGGTCGGTGGACGCACCTCAAGCCTGGCATCTACAAAATCAAGTTCCTAACCGACCGCTACTTCCATGGGTTGAGTCCCTCCAATCGGACCTTCTTTCCTTATGTGGAGATAACATTTTTGATAGATTCTCCTCCCGATGCACACTACCATGTTCCGTTGTTGTTGAGCAACCACAGTTACTCTACGTACCGCGGCTCCTAGAAGCGAATGAATATAATGTGAATTTGTGTATTTTTTCGTCACTAAGACTAGTAGCAGACACTAGTAATAGAAGTGGGTATTCATCTGGGATTTCTCGTGCACGAGCATCTCGTAACACTTGTATGCATTCAAGTCATTCTTGATCTTGTTGATCTCAGAGAGCTCCGTCACGTAATATTGCGTCACAGACTTGTTATTACGTTTGTAAAGCACCGGAGCAAACGTCTCACTTATGCTGATCTCGTTAGAGAATTTGACTTTCCGCGACGCTTTTTTAGCATTGCCGTGAGAAATGGCAGACTTCAATGGACTCAGGGTGCCGATGGGAGCCTTGTAGGTCGGATCGAAACCACTGAGATTGATTTTGATTTCCAGGAAGTCTGCGAATTGACGGGCATTCTTGATGTGGTAGTCAAGTTGGGTTTTGGGGTCACCAAATACTGTCTTTACCTGGAAGCCGTGCAAAGAGATGGTCTGTGTTTCACCTGGAGCCGGAAACTCGAATTCGCCGTTCCCGATGAAGATTGGCAGTTTTTGGATGCTATCGCATGAGGCATCGGAATCAGAAGGATATAGCCCTGACATTTGGTCGGCATCCATGCGAGCAGGCAATGACTCATCAGAGCACTGTACATCCTTTCGCTGTTGGTCAAATATTTGTGCCCTTGTCAACTCATCGTCCTTCAGGAAGAAGTCATGGATGCTTTTGGCTTTCTTCATGTTCAAAACCTCCTTTTCAACCTCCTTCTCAACCTCATCGAACTTTTGTAGTACATCTTCAAAGTGATCATTTTCCACCTCGTAATTAGGCAAGTCAAAACTTGCTTCTGTGGCAAACGTCTCCTTAATCGGTGACTGGAGCTGAGCCATTGTCCCGACTGAGTTATTTGTCTCCTGTTTCATCCCGGAACGGATCATAAACAGTGACAAGAGACCCTTCTTCTTGTTTGCTCTTTTAGATTGTGAGTCGCTTTGGTCAGACCTAGCATCGTAGCTGCTTGATGTGATGTCTGTCGAAACACTTCCTTTCGAGACATTTCGGAGTGAGCTTTGCGTGTTTGCCCTCGAGGAGGATTCTTGAGGCTTCGAGTTCGATAGGAAGCCAAAATATTTTTTCATGCCAGACTTTTGTTTACTCTTTGGTGAATTATGCGGGGACTTGACAACGTCATCATCAAAGGAGGGACTGTATAATTCACCACTTGAAAGGAGATCAGGAGGGCGAGGGGTACCATCAGTAGGTGTGGGAGGAAGAAGTTTGTCGTAATCCACATCCACCACAGCGAGCATGGAATATCTTCCCCCAGGAAAGTTTGTGTGAGCAAATTTCTTTGTGGGATCATCCTTCGGGCTTGCGCTTGCCTTCAGGTCTTTATGAGATGGGGAGAAAGAAGTCTTTCTAGTCAAAGTCGGGGAGACAACTCGGCTGTGCACCAGAATGACGCCATCCTGGACGTCAACATCACCTCGTGGGGGAACGTCTCCTTGCTGATCACTAAGGAACGAATCGATCTGGATAGGAGAGTAGAGCTTCTTTCCCTCTATGAATTCCATTCTTTCAATGACTGCGCCCGCATGGGCACCGGCACCACTGACGATCGACTCTGGGATTCTAATGGACAGAGCCGCAGACTCAGGTGTGTCGTCAGCCAAGTTCGGAAGCAAGTCGGGTAGTGGCTTCTTTTGGTCTGTGTCTGTGGTTATTGGGGTCATGTCATAGTTGCGTTTCTTCAGGAGGGACTGAGACTGATCGTCAAGAGGAGTGGGCACAAAAGTGTAAACGGCGTGTTCCTTGCTGGCGTCTTCCTCGGTCTCGGTGTTGACTATTTTTTCTTGGGGCTCCAGTCCCGCATCGTTTGAGGTTTGTGGGGGATCACTCACCACCGATGGTTCGATGCCAGCGCGAGGTTCCTGTGTGTTTCGGCATGTTTCATATTCTTCGTTACTGGCGGTGTCTTTCAAAGGATTAGGTGTGGGCAACCCGCTGGAGTCGGAATCCGAGAGTTTGGGAATGACAGCGGGCGCATTAGGGCGAGGAGCCTGGAGGCCGAGCCGAGGGTCCTTCGCCCCCTGGCCGGCGGCCGGTTCTGTGCAGTCGATCGTCGGGTTGACGACGGAGGTCAGATCCCCAGGCATGGGGTTTCTGACGGGGCTAAGCAGGCTCTGGCGATGGATAATAGAGGTTGTTCGCGTCCTGCGCGATGCCAGTGAGCCATTAAGGCTTAAACTCTCGGCTGTGTCAAGAATGTCCTCTTCGGCACTCTTGAAAGAAAGACCAGGCAGCGGCAAGGTTTCTGTGGGTCTGAGCTGGGGTGATGACGTGTGAGAACCTTGGATGATGGGCAGCGGCAGTCGAGTGAGATATAGGTCCAGTTGCTGCTCGATCATTTCAACAGGTGGTAATTCTTCATTATGCAGTTTCCGAGCCTGGTCCAATTGTACAGAAGCCGATTGTACTTCAATTGCGGTGCAGTCGATTTCTTCCGAGCCCCTATTGTCTGAGGCGCGCGGACAACACGCACTAGAGTACACCAGCGAACCAGAAAACGTCACGGGTGTAGCTCTGTAGTCGACTTTCGGGCTGGAGTGCTGGTCCCATTGCAGTAGTGTGTCGTCTCGGGGTGGGGATGTGTGTAGTGTGGGCACGTCTTTCTGCGGAAGCATGGAGGGGGATGCCTGGGGCCTGCTGTCCGGGTCTGCGAGGGAGATTCGAGGCTGCGAGGAAAATTCCTGGATAGAAGCAAGGGACAAGTTTCCCTTCAGCAGCTGGCTGACGACAGACTCGCAGCTGCTCTGCGATTTCAAAAGCGCCTCTGCGTTTATGTCGGAGCCTGAAACGGACGTTTGCGGGGTATTGGAGTTGGACCGATTTATGTAATAATTAGACTCGCTGGACGGGTTCGAGTTCAGCCCGGCCGTGGTGTTGTGCGGGCTGGCGGCGGTCTGCCCAGATAATAGCAGTTCCAGCCGGACAATGTTGGTCGAGTTCACGGCGTAGCGATTGTTGGTGAACAGGTACAGGCGGGCCTGGCCGGGCATTGATGGCGATGCGGGGGCCTGGAGCGAGATGTTCGTGGGGGTGTCCTGGCTGGTTCCCCGGATGGCCGACACCAAGTCTTGCTTGGCTCTGAGCCGGAGGTTGTTGAACGAATGGGAGCGGGTGAGATACGAGGCCGGGTTGGGTGGAGGGCCCTGCGCTGCTACGGGCAGGTGGTTGACGGCGAGCGGGTGGAGGTGGCTTTGCGCAGACGCCACCAGCACCAACAGCGAGGACCGGGGAAAGGGCTGGGGCCGGTTTTGTGCTCGCAGCGCCGGGCTGGCCAAAGCGCCGTTGGCTGACATGGACGCCGCAAACGGTGGGCGGCTCGAGCCAGCGGCAAAGTACGGCCCATCGGCGCGGGGCCTTGGGTTGGCGATCAAGGCTGGCTGGAGATCGTCGTCGGGCGCCTGGTGCAACACGGGCGATCTTCCGGGCAACAGCGGGTGTGGTGGGTGGAGAGGTCCGCCTCTGTGTTCCTGGTGGGGCGGTCTTGACGAGATTTTGGCTGGGCGGTTGCGTTTGGTGGGCTGGGTGCGAGGCGTGAAGACGTCGCCGTTCGGGAGGTTGAAGGCCTTCTTGCCGTCGGGTTTCCGAGGTTTTCGGGAGAACCGGGACTCACACAAGAGCGTCTCGGTGGACGTGTCTCTGCCTAGGTCCGAGATGGGGAGCCGGCTGGAGGTGGCTGTTGAGACCGACGTGAGCGAGTTCTGCCTCTGCATGGCCTAGGGTGGTTTTGTGGGGGTTGTGGGACAGGCCTGTTGTCTTTTTTTGGTATTCGCTGGGCCAAGGCGGGTGTGCTCCAGGCTTGTTTGGCGGGTGGTGGGTGCTGTCCGGGTAGGATCGGCTGTGACGAAAAGACAAGGTACAGGTGAGAACGAAGGACACTCCCAATGAGCCGAGGCCAGTGGTTTGCGGAACGGCAGCTGGCAGAAAGGGTCAGGGGGGCAACACTGGGTTGTTTGGAGGCACAGGGCTGTGGTTTGGGGGCCGGTGTGGGTGTGCGGTTTCTGCGTATATGAAAGTAGGCCCGAGTATGAGGATGGTATGATATGGCTGTGGGCCTACGGTTGAGACGGGGCGCTAATCGAGGTTGCAACAAAGAGACTCACCGTGGACGGGAAGTGGCACTCAGATTGGGAATTCCGGAGTTGTTGTGCCCGTTTTTTCCTGCCCTCCAAATTTACACTTCTCTACAGGTGTTCGTGTTCTGGAAAAGGTAGCAAAGCTGTCGTAAGATTGGGAGAATACGGGTGCGGCCTGCAGTGCCTTCACGGCGAGACGACGCATCCGGCCGCAAGATGCAGAGTAGGGTTTTTTAGCCAGCAAAAAAAGAATTTAGCCGAACCCTCCGTGCGCTGTTGGAATGTCGCTCACAGCGTGTAGAGGTGGACGGTGCTGTTTAAGGTGGACGGCCGGATTAGGTTTTACCTAGGTATAAGCGTAAACGGGTGTGGAGCCCCGGCCGCCGCCTTCGTGTACCAGGGCTAAGTGAGACTACTGGATTAAGGTGTTCTGGCGCTGCATTGTGTCGGAGTTAATTTTTCTATTTTTTTCGCTAGTTGTTAGTTTCCCCTCTCCTCCCGCAGTTCCGTGTTCTCGTGTCAGAATGGGAACACAGGCTGCTTTGCTGGCTCGAATTGCGCTCTGACTCGGCTCTGTTCTGGCAATGTCGGAAAATGGGTTAGGTGCTTTCCAGAATCCTGTCATTCTGCGAATGCGTCTGTTTTTTTTCTTGGGCGGAAGGCGCAGCCTGGTTAGATCCGAGGCCTACCCAAAACAATGCCCGGTCTATGATCCGTTATTGATCTACACCCCTGGCGATCCGGCCAAGCACAAGGCCGTGATTCAGAAACCTGAAAAAACGATCCGCGAAGCAAACACCAAATTTTACCAAAACTTGTCTTGGATTGTTGATCTGGAAATGCGAGGCCCCAGGAGCTGCCGCAGTGCTTTCCGGCATGCCGGACATGCCACCAACATCAAGACACCAACAGCCAGAATGCTGAATCCGGGCAGAATGTTCCCGAAAGCGGTAGCGTCTGGGTACGAGGTGATTCCTGTCCTTTTCTATTCTTAGCTCCTCTCTTTATTATGGTATCTCCTTGATCCCGGTACACCCCATGGCTAGGCAGACTCAAAGCACGTACTGCGCCACCACTATGTACCATGGGTAAACACTGTGGGGTACCGAACCACACGATTGTTTACGATCGAGCTGTCAGACGTCACAACTGCCGAAGCGAGCTGAGGGCTTTGGGGCTTGGCTATCAAAGGCCTTTCTCGCTGCAACACTGTAGCTTGATGTCTCCTGTCCTAAATACTCCTGGTACTGAAGTCACCATTTGAGAGATCTCCGGTGGCTTTAACAGCTGGTAAACACAGCTCTCGTTGGCTTTCAGTGTGATCGTTCAGTCAGAATTCCCGAGATGTAGGTTGTAGAACAATAATGGCCGATTTTGTCTGATGAACCCTACCACTACTGGGACAAAACCGAGCCAGTCTCACGAGACGACGACACGGTAATTTATATTATGACCCTCGTCGAAATGCAGACCCAGGATGCAACAAGGTTCACCGCTTTCCAAGCGGTGATATCTTCCAAGAGGCGAGAAGCCCCAAGCCTTAGCCGTCGAATCAGTGCTGGCAAATCACAATAGGGCCTGTTTCCAAAAACAAATCGCCAGCTGGGGCAATCAACTAGACGGTGCTACTTAAACTCTGCGGTTTGGAGAGCTGATTTAAGGGACAGGTAACCCCGACTTGAAGTCATCAACCTATAATCACGGAGCAGGCAAGAGCTTGTACTTTTCCAAGATCTCCGGCACCCACCAGAAGGCGAATGTTTTTTTTTACATCATGCCACTCAAGATAATAGGTAAATTGGCAAAGGTACATCATGATCCTTAAAGCCCTTTCTGGGCGTCATAAAAGTCGAACATGACTTTTTGAGGCTCAGACAAGCGGCATCTTGAGAGTTGCTCATTACATGAACAATTGATACATTGCCCAGGTTCATTCAGTATGTTGAACGAAAATTGACACATTAGATTCATGCTCAACCTCGACGGATGATTCACATCGTAGGACTCGAAATTATCAAGACAGCATGACTTGAACACAATTCGAACGTTGTCATCAGAGTATGCTTTGATTTCATCGCCAAATATCGTTGATGTCTTGGTTTCTCGCACCACTTGCACCATGGTTCGCAACTCTCAGCCGCACCTTTGCACCCAATATGTTAGTGGCACTCTTTTTAGCACCCCTATGCTGGGCTATAAATTCCCGAGAATTGCCACAGCGGATCACTCACAATCGCGCTTCAGTCAGCTCGGTTGCAGCCGATGTTTGGCCTAATGCTATGGACGTCGAGTTAAGCCCAGAATCAACAGTGCACCTGCAAACAGACTGGATCAAAGAATTCTTGGCTTTCAGAACACTAGAAAACATACAAAATGCAGAACCCTCTAATACGCCCTTGAACTCTAAGTTTACAAACTTGGAGCGTACCTTGCTGGATGACTCGGACTTACGCTCGTGGACAAGATTCATAGTGGACCACAATCGAGACGAAATGGAAATGGTACCAGAACCGCCATCTGCGGAGACAGTCGATCTCCAAGTCGACGAGTTCATTGAATACTTGGTAGAGCACAGGGGCTTCCAAATGGAAGACTTGTTTTTTCTTCGAAGAGTTGACCTTGACTATGGCTACGATGAAATCGAAGACGAGCTAAACACCATAAGACAACGCGAGGCCGAGCCAAGAACGATAGATATTGGCGGGGTCGTCTGGGAGAGCTCAGCCTGCAGACTCCAGCCCCCAATCTTCTCCTTACTTTCATTCTTTGTGTAAAATGTCTATGCTATTGCATCTAGAACTATGGCCTTATTCCCGTAGCCACACCAAACAATCGTTACCTTCTCAACACTAGGCTGTTTCCAACACATCGATATTAGTGGCTGACATCCGCCACATGATAAGCATGAAAACCAGTCTGTATGGCGCAAATTGGCTCGCTAGATACTTCAAGTACTCGTCATGGAGCGGCACCCAGTCTCGTTTCGCTTTATCAGCGCCAAACTTGGGCTTTTTCTTCAATCCTGCTTTCAACTCATCTGAAGACTGCACAGCCTGTTTGATCTCAGCCAACTTCTGAGGCCTGGCTTCCAAGTAGCGTGCCACTCCTCTAGCCACACCCAAGTCGTCATGTGCAAACACATCTAGGTCAAATAAAGTGAACACCATGAACATTTTGGCCAGCCATTCACCAATACCTTTGAGCATTGTGAGAGCCTCCACCATCTCCGCTGTCGTTGCAGTTTGATAAAAGCTAGCTTGTGTGAGTTTTCCGTCACCAACGAACGCTTCGCTAATACTCGCAACATACTTGACCTTCATGCCCAGCAACCCAGCACCTCGAAGAGCCTCTGGGCTAATGGTGAGTGCCTCTTGAGGAGTTGGAGTACCGTTGAAAAGCGCTTTGAATCGGCCGGCAATGGCACGGGCAGCATGCCCCGACACCTGCTGTGAGATGACAGATGACACAAGTGAGAACCAGTAGTGGTTGAGTTTCTCTTCGTCCGATGAGTCATCCTTCAACACGATACCGCTTTTAAGGAACGGCCTGAAGTCACCACCAAATGCAACTATCGGGTACAATGAGCTGTCTTTGCTCAACACATGTGCCACACCTTCCACGAAAGAAGGAACATGATTCTCGACAAAAGAAGGCGGAAGCTTAAGGTCAGCAGGTGTGACTATATGAGAAAAGCGCTCTTCGATATGGACTCTTGGTGTCCGCTTTCTTGGGCTCTCCGCAGTCTTGCCTTCTCTCTTCTTCTTGGTAGGCGTTGCGGGTACCTGAAGTGGAGGTTCAGAAGAGTCATCCTCCAACGCCTTCGACTTGACAGTCACCGTCAGTGAGTCAAGCACAGTCAGTCCATTGGTCTCTTCCTTTATGTGAACCGTGCTCTTGGTTGTGACTTTCTTCTCGACCCTCTCGACGGCATCTGGAATTATGGTCGCTATCTTTAGGCTTCGGGATCTAGTCACTCTCATAGGCGGGGCAGTTGGTGATAGAGGTGAGGTGCAGGAGACTATGTCATATTCTACTTGCTACGTCTTGTATGTGTTAGTCAGAACTTAGGTCGCTTCATAGCCAGAAGGCTGCAGGTAATGTAGATAAGGTTGTTATGTTGTATCATCACACACATACGGTTATTTTGTGGGTTATCAACGGTTTCTTTGTTTGCATACTGGTTCCGCTGAGAGACCTCTGGTGCGCAGCGCAATGGAGTTGGCCGGGTAACTGAAATCCTAGGGCTCTACCTCACAGGTGGAAGACTTCACCAAATGGCATATTCTGATGTAATATTTGATTAGCATAATGAAATAGCTGCATGTGGTAGAATGTGATTGCCATCGACTGATGCTGTTGGGTTAGTCTTTGGTACTTGCCTCAGTTATTAGATTGCAGACATTACTGCTGAGGACCGAATCAGAAGATACTTGCAGATGTTGATCACCCTGAAGAAATACAAGACTGAAGTCCCATATCTTGTATGAAAGACACGGAAATCAATGTGCATTCACCATTCAAATCCGACTATTCAGGTGTCTCGATTTTCTTCACGACAGGAACCGAGGGACGGCAATTATAACGTCTGTGTGACGTTCGACGGTGCCTCTATTTGCTCAAAAAAAAAGAATTCTTGGCTGATACATCCTCTTGTCAGTAAGATGTCCTCCTGTAAGCTCTCTTGTATGAGCTCTGTCGGTCATTAGGCTAATAGTCAGGCCAAGTAATGTCGACCATCGTGCTTCAAGTTAGAATGACACGGCGTCAACATCAGACCAAAGAACCAAAATCAGACGATTTCAAAACGGTGACAGTGCCTCGGTGCACTCACTCATGTTCACCAGGCGTACCGTCCATTGAATTCGGACTCTATAATGCGCAAGTTGGGTTCAATCGACCTAGCAAAGGCTGAGTAGCAGCCGATGCTGTTTCTGAAACGAAGTGAACTCCGTTGAGAGATAAGTGTTTGTGTGGGTGGAGATGAGACTTCGGAGCATTTAAACCTTCATACAGGTATCTCTTCCACCAAGCAGTGTAGGGAGAGAGGTGTTCGCTGATAAAGTTGCGATAGATTCTGACGGGAGAGACCTCTCCACAAATGTGTCATTTATGAGCTTCACTCAATTCATCTGTAGTACGTCCTTTTCGTCGCCTCTACAGATCCTAAGTGTACCAGCAAGTCTCATCTGGTGTCTGATGAGGAGTTGGAGCAGCCAGCAAAGTTGGTATGGCGTAGCTACAACCAGAATTCTTAATTGACATCATCACATGATTCAATTCTGAAGTCATATTACGTGGATTCAAGCCAAGCCTCTAATTGTTGACCGGCTTTGGCGCATACCCGGAGCTAGTCGGACCGAGCGGTGACTGCAAATGAAGGCTCGGCGAAAAACCCCAAATCAAACGAATCTGGTTGGCTGACAGTGTAATATCTGCTCTTCTCTTGTTTTGTGGTTGGTTGAGGCGGGCCCCGTCGGCTTTGTCAAAAATATTACTCTACGGCTTCGAGGTAGCGGCATCTGTACGTGAAGTGTAATATACGATGCGTGTGCAGTCCGTGCGTATAAGTCGCAGAAATACGAGGGTTTTGGTGGAGAAGCGCTCATGTAAACCAGGAGAATCAGCCTGTGACTAATAAGTCAAAGAAATACCCTCCCCTCGATGATGACAGGAGTTTTGATTTCACTCTTATAGTTTTGTACTGCTCGTCTTGTGTTGGTCCTACATGCGCGTGTTCTTGGGAGTGGAAAGACAAGGCTAAGCGAGCCCCACATCCAACCTTGATTGAAACAGCCCTAGCAAGAACCGTCTAAGTGCACAGGGTTTCTCGTATTGCATTGTTGAAAATACTCAGCAGTTCTGAAGCGAGGTGCGAGGCTGATAAAATTTCTTCTCCGCGACCAATGTGGAGCGAAAGACTCGCCAAGAAAGCTCGGGAGGCTTTCTCGTTTATTTGGGTTTCAGCTGGTTGAGAAATTTTGCTTGCTAGGACGAACGGGAACTACTCGGTTGGGAAGTATGCCGACGTTATTATGTCTCTGCCCCAAATTGGCATCTTACAAGCGGTATATTTTGGTGTAATACTTGCTTATAGCAAGTTTTTTATTGTAATTGACTTGAAATATCGCATTTCACAACAAACATAGCTTCTCAAGGAGCCGGTGTATGTCACTAGAAGCTTCACTTGATATGAATTAAAATAGGCGGTACTACAGCTCGGGCAATCCTGTGTTCCATAGACAATGCACTGCGCTCCTTTCCAGTCCTTCTGTGCAATGACTGTGCATACCTGGTTGCCCGAGCAATCTTCACTGTATCGAATCACATAGCCACCGGTGAAACACCAGAGGGCGGTGTCAAGTTCATAGAACCTTCGTTTTGAGTTATTAGGTGAGATGCGGTGGAAGAGCACGGACGCAGGCCGTGTATTGACCGACCGCCTCATTAAGGCAAATTACATTTTGAGGCGGCTGGCTGAATCAATTACAACAACTTCGTGCCGTTTGATAGCCAGTTGCAACGGCGAAGGTTACACCTTGTTTCACCTGCTCCATCACGTGACGTAAGGTTTGATACGTTGAAGGCGCACGGCACAGGACGATTTGCCCGCGATGGCTCCATTGGGCCCAGTCGTTAAAGTATTGCCTTGATTCAGGCTTGTCACAACAGACTACACTCGGCGTCTAGACACTTCTCCTACAACTCTAACAATGTGCATATCAACATCACACTGTATTGCCACATAGACTTTACGGCGAACGTGGCTCGCAGGAGGCAACTTTTCGCTGCATCCAATACATTGCCATGGAATCAAGCTTCCAGGCACAGGCCCTCAAGGACACGAGTCTCCCCTGATAAGCACAGATAAGAGTTGACTATCAGGGTCCAGATACGAGGTCTCTAATTCCGGGTATAAGCTTCGTCACAATTAAGCCACAGTGTTTGGGCGGCCCTGGGCCTGTATGGATCACGTTCACAGCCTAGTTTAAGGTAGTCCAAATACCAAGGGCGCAAACCTTAAACATAAGCTTCAGCTTACGTCAAGCCGGCCCGATGGGTCGAAAACCACCACGGCGGCGGCAGCTGGTTATGTTATTTTCACCCCTACTTTGCTGGTGCCTCGGAAACTCAGTTCCGGATTGGTGTATCCAGTAAGGGGCGCAAAAGTCTATTCGAGCGGTTATCGCCTATTGAGATCTTCACGAACGCCAACCACCGCGCACTCCATGCGTAGCGTGATTCCGAGCCTCACCAGGGGCACATTCTTAGATCAAGCTCGGGCAGGATTGCTAAAGTTTGCGAGATGGCTTAGATGGAATTCACGTCATGGAACATCCGCCCACCGCCAAGCGTTGCTGGCTGCAGCGAGTGACAAACTGAGTCATAGTAAACGGACAATATAGTCGGCACTGGTGATCTCATGGATTGTTCGATTTGCTTAGCGAAGCTTCGCCCCAGAAACACCCCGGTGGTTCGGGAGACCGTGCGCAACGTGGGCAGTGCGCCCCCCGGGAATTTGCACCCAGAGGGCCCGCCGGAAGGGCTGTCTATATGCAGGCTCTTGCAGGGCTGAAGGCAGGCCACACTCCGGGACTCCGAGCCTAAAGAGCGTTGCTCCTTTGCCCCGGCGTGGAATTCTCGTGATGAGGCCACCCTGGGGCTACTAATTGCTGATGTCATATGACGGTTCCCAGGGCCACAGCCGAGATAACGGGCATGGGCAAATTTTTGTGTGCCGCCAGCAATTTTTTCCCTCCAGCCGAGGCTCACCCCATGTCGGCCAGAAACCGACCTCAGGGAGCAAGGCGTGACTTTTCTCGTTTACGGCTTCATGAGTCGCCGCCTCAACACAAGTGGGCCCTTTTAGGACGCTGAGCAAATCCAGAACAATAAGGACCATGCACCTCCAGAGCGGCCCATGCCGGATTCGCAGCGTCGTGCATGGGTGCTGGGTGCTAGCGAAAAAATTATGAGGTATAAGATCTCGGCCCTGCGACCCCTTCACAACATCCATCTAGCTTCCCACTGAACACACCAATTCCCGATGTCTTCATCGCTATTGCCGGATCCACAGCTGTTCTGCTCGGCAGTCATGTCTCCTGTCGGGTGCAACCTCCTCGCCCAGACCGAGGGCGTGGTGTCGACGCTCACGGGCGGAGCCATGGCCCTTATCTTGGTCCCCTTGGGCACCGCCCTAGCCTTTGAGCTCATCATGTGTGGGGCGTATTTCGTCAGAAACCTTTTTGTCCACAGACTCGCCCGCCTTGCGCTCTACCCGTTGCCTTCGCCCGACGCAGACGAGCACATGCACAACTCCCTGGGCTTCTCCAAGACGGTCGGCACCCCCGTCCTGAACGCCAGATGCCTGTCTTCACAGTTCGCCGGCCCGGTGCTGTCGCCGCTATCCAGGTTGCTCTTCAGCCTATCCAATGACGCCCCGTACCGCGACACAGCCACGAACTATGTCCGGGCCCTCATCTTCGGCGATGAGGAATAATACTTCCCGTGATCACCACAGCCTCGGCATCGGCTCCTTGAGGTCGGTGCGCAAGTTGTGGTAATCACGGCGACACATTCAATTCTTTTTTTTTTGCTTGATTCCAGGAGCCCCTAGCCTACACCCGCTGACTAAGTCTGGCAACAAGGCACCCGACCAGAAAGGTGAGAATCACTCTTTCCACGGGTCTGATACAGGGTGACTCCGGGATCCGATTAGTATGTGCAGGAGACTTCATGTCTCCTAGATGGCGGTCTCCTGCAGGACGGATATTTCCGGCACCGGCGGTCTTGCCCTGAAGACGCGGGCGCCGCAGGATCTCTACATTTCACTTCATTTCAATCCTCCGAAGCGGCTCCTGGAGAGCCGTTTCTCCACGTGGCTGCTGCGCCATGTGCTCAGCAGTCTGTCCAAACAATCGTGTTCGCAATACATTCTCCTGACTTTCATTACCGTAGAATAAGTAGAGGGTGTCCTGACGAGTGAGCTTGTTTTCAATGACCAGTTTCGGTCACCCAAAGTGGTGAGATCTACAACAAGCCAGCACCTGATTTGTTTTGAGTTCGGCCGATGCGGCAGTCATTGAATGCAAATTCGTAAACTGAATTCAGCTAGAATTCGGGTTTGTAGCGGTGCATTTGGTAAGCACTGGTGATTATTTCAGAGTCCTGCAGTTACGAGATTAGTTGGTGGTTCATCCAGGGGACCGGGTGCTCCTTGAAGCTCCCAAGTTCTGAGGAATCTGTAGCCGCAGATTTAGGTTTGAGGCTTGAGCCGCAAGGTCTACCACAAATTCCATAATTAGCAGAGCCGGCGGTCAGCTTAAGGTTCAGGCTTGGTCCAGGCCGGAGGCTTGAGCGAGGCGAGCAACCACAACCCGACGGCATATAAGCCCGCCTCAGAGCTTAAGCCGTTAGCCGGTGTCCCTTAATTTCAACGGAATCTGAGATTTTCGAACAGGCGGAATGCGAGGCTGTGAGGCATGGAACTGCCGTCGAAGGTGTAGCTGGCCTCATCAGAGAAATTCTCAATCCATAAGGTGGTGAGTGGGTATGGTTTCAGTCTTGCTGATTCGCTTTGTTCTGGCTTGGGACATGGCAAGACTTCACATCAGCTTTGATCAGGGTCTTTGGCGACGGAGTTTTTGTTAGTAAGAGGTCCCTCCTTTGCCGCTTCAGTGGTATGCTCACGGTATGTACCAGAAATTGGCCTATACCGTATAACTTGAAAACTACCACCATCACCGCCAAATCGACGCTTGAAAATTCAATCTTCACATAAAAGTCCCACTGGCCGAATCACTTTAATTAATTCTCAGTGATCCATCCTGACTCACCTAATTTACCCCAGAGTGCGCATCGTGATATCATCGCAGAGCCGAGTACCTACTGAAAACAGCCAAGCGCCGTGTTGCCTCCCCAGCAACACAATATTCCAGAATTTGAAATCTGCACAAGCCAAATCACATGGTACCAAGCCTATTCAGCCTATGCCAGCAGGCGTGCATGCGTCTGGCGGCCCAGATCACCGACGTGGGAGATACGCCGTACCACCTTGTGGCCCCAATACTCCGAAGGCTAAACGCCAAGCAACTAGTCCAGGTCGAAGACGCCAGCCCGCACCTTGCGCCAGCCTCCGACGAGCTCTGGGAGGCTTTGATCAGAAAAGACTTCCCCGACCGGCCCTTGTCTCCAGGAACAAAACTTCAGCCTGGTGGAGAGTGGGTGAACATGCCCAACAAAAACGTCTACCACCGCTACGCGGCCCAGAAGGCGCTGTTCCTTGCTCTGCTGGCAGAGCGGCTCCGAACCATGACCGAGCGGCTCCAGCGAGAAAAGGCCAAGAACTCCATCGTCTCTGTTGCCGGTGTCATTGCAGACCCTACTATCCGGAGACGGTCCGGACAGCGGCGGGCCCAGGGTCCAGCAAAACCGACCCTGATCCTTGGCAAGGCCAAGCGAGACGTCAGAGACAGACTGTTTATGTTCCGTGCCCAGGCTGCTCTGCGTTCCAGCAACGTGCGCCCAGCTTGGCCCAGAGCGTTGAGCAGTCCGTCTACTTCACCACAAAAGCCCGTCACAAGACCTAGAATTGCATACTCCAAGGAGTTTACAAGACCCGACACGCGGCTGGCCCGTGTATCGCTCCATGCCAATACCGGTACCCTCGCCACCAATTCTAACGCTCGAACGGATCCATCACAACCTCTGATCAACCATCATCGGCTTTACAAAGAGTTCGCAGCGTCGGAAGGGAAGACATCCACGGAGGAGCTGCTGGATCTACGCCGCAAACACTCCTCTAGCATTTTTCTTCCTCGGAAGAAACCCAGCCACCAAAATCGCATACCACAGACAAGAGTTGAGCCAAGAGGCGCCCACGACTCAAACAGCCTGTCCAACGTGGGCATCACGAAACCCGCACGGTCACAACTATTCTCCGACCATCCCAGGCATTGAACCCTCGTCGCGTTCGCTACATATTCCACACTCCTTCTAATGCATTCTATTTTCTTCTCTTCGATGGCTCTTCGTCGTCCGCTGCTCTCTTGTTCTTTTTGTAGTCGTTCAAGGTCACCGCCTTGGCTGCCTCACCGCTGACAAGGCCGTCGGTTCGTGTTGGTCCCGACTCGTTGCCGACCATCACTGTCTGCTTGTTGGACTTGTTTCGGAGACGCCCCTTCACGAGAGCCGCCTCTGGATTGGTAGTAAAGCCCTCTTTGACATTAGAGACCTTGAGGCCAAGCTGCGTCATGATGGCGATGATATCGGCGTAGTTCCGCACGTGAGCCGGCTCTGATGCCCCGCTCGAAAACACCAAGCCTCGCGACCGGGCTGCTCTGATGAGCTGGAGACAATTGGAGAAGAAGTTTTTCCGGCTCACGTGGCCCGTGGCTCTCAATGCCGCAGAAGACTCGTAGGCAGCAGCACCGCCAATAAGTTCACTGTAGCAGAGTTCGAACTTGACTCCTCGCGCCAAGGACAGACCCACTGTCTTGTGCTTTAAGAAATACGGGAGCCGGGTCAGCATGGGCAACGCGATAATGTCTATGTCCATGTTTGTCAGAGTGAGTTGCAAGGCCTTTTCCGTTGTGGGCTGCACGGCGATGAGATCGAACGCGCCGGTGTTATTGAGTTTCGAGATGCTCTGGGCTTTTGCAGGGTCTGTCACAACAATCGTGATTCTTGAAAAGAGCCGAAGCCCTTCGAAGCCCTTGAGCCGCTGTCGGAGGTCTGCCATGGGGATGGGATTTAGTGAGTCCGGCTTGTTGATGGGGAGTTTGGTGGTTTCTCCGGCGACGAAGTTGATCGCTATGTATCTGTAGCCAAGGGAATAGAGCGTGGCAATGACATTGCACACGTTTTGTACTTCTATGAGGTCAGGTGGTGTGTACCCTGTCAGCGGCCAAGGCACGTTGAGATCGTACATGGTGTTGAGATGAGTGCGCGATGACGGTGATTGAGTAGCACTCGGTGGACCAAGCGAGTTGGACGGGATAGGCCCGAGGGACTTTGGTAATCTACTGAGACATCAAGAAAGACAATAATTTTTCTGTGACTGGCTTTACTAGCAGAATCTGTTAAATTGAACTGGCTCTGGCTCTGGAGATGGCAGTAGCTCACTAATATCCTCTGGCAATCCAAAGCCATATATATGCAATGAAGCTGTGTAAATTCCTTCCCCGGTATCGATACACCTCCTCTGTTCTGGTCCATTCTGGAATCGGCATGGTGTGGCGTTCTCTTCCCATGCAGACAATTTGCACCCAGTGCGTAAGCCTCCGAAGAGTGGCAAAGTGGCGGAGTGGCAAACGAGCTGGAACTATATAAGCTGTCAACAGTTAGTTCGGTTTTGGCCACTTGTTATTTCATACACTTTCACAACTCACTAGCATCACGATCCTGCCCCGACCACTCTAAGGAAAGGCCATTCACCTGCGCGAATGTCCATCAGCAAACTCCTAATGTCCACCACGGCTCCGCCTGGGGAGACCGGCATCCTCAATCTCGGCAAAAACTGCCACCAATGCCACCGCTTGGATTTTCTTCCCTTCCAATGCTCATTCTGCAAGGAGACATTCTGCTCCGACCACCGCACCCCAGACATTCATGACTGTCCCAAAAATAGGCAGTTCACCGTGCCTCGCCAAGCCTCGGCTTCACCGTCTCAAGGGCCTACGGCAGCGTCGCTCTTTCCGGATCGGGCCAAACACCAACAGCAGCTCGACAGTCTGTTCAAGGAGCCTGTCTCGGAGGCGGCCGGGCTGAAAGGCTCGCCGCTAGTGAAGCTCACCAAGTTCCTACATCTACAGCGTCTTAAACGGAAGGACAAACTGTTCTGGAAAAAGTCCAAGCCTAGCGTGACTGCGGATCTTGTCGCCATGAAGAAGACCGCCAAAGGCCCGGCCTCTGTAGCCATTGCCGACCGGGTCTATGTGTGGGTGTTGTTCCTAGATCGCAGTGACTCTGAGCTTGACCAAATCAATGTGGAGAAAGACAGGAAGGCGGTGTGGGTGCTGAAACAGTGGCCGGTCGGGCGTGCGTTGGACTCAGTGGCCGACACATTGAAAATCGCCAACAACAACAATACCACGAGCACCGAGCTGCAGCGGCTCAATTTGTTCAAGGTGGAGGCCGACACACCGCAGCTACTCCAGACCAGCTCCAGGGTCGCGCAGCTGGTGCCCAATGGGGCCACTTTATACTTGGTCAAAGGTGCAATGTGAACATGAATAGAAATGAAGTAAGGAAGAAGGTTCGGTACAGTTTTCGACATAATCTCAATTGAGCCGCTGTCTTCGTAAATCACTTGACCTCTCTCGTCTTAGGCCCTGGGCCAAGCTCCGGGGTGCGCGCAGACTTCAACTTCATCGTGCGGAGAAGCACCGGCTCAACAGTCAAATCCCAGAACCCTCTTGGTTTGTCTTGGCCCCAGCCCCTTCCGCGAGATGTCGCTAGTTCGAAAAACACTCATATCACTTACATGGCTACCCGTGCTCTTCACAGCGCTAGACCACGTCTATCTGCCGTGCCGCATATCAGGGTCTCTGATGGCGCCTAGTCTCAACCCCGGCACGTCGTCCACGACCGAGGACATTGTCCTCGTACAGAAATACAACGTCAAGTGGCCCAAGTCACTCCGACGTGGCGACGTCGTCATGTTCCGCTCGCCGCAAGACCCGGAGAAGTTGGTGACAAAGCGCATCATAGGCGTGCAAGGCGACCTCATCCTCCCACGGAGCCCTGACTACCCCAAGCGCCAGGCGCTAGTACCACGAAACCATTTTTGGGTGGAGGGCGATAACGGGTTCCACTCCATCGACTCCAATGTCTTTGGGCCCATCAGCCAGGGTCTCGTTGTGGGGAAAGTCCGTATGGTGCTCTGGCCTCCGCTGAGATTTGGCAGCGATATTACCTCAGGCGGCCGGGACGGCTCAGCGAGAGAGATCCGGCTGCTATAGGATGTGCAGGCCGACGAAGCTAGTGAAAAATGTATATCATGTATAATGACGCCCTCTATTTGCATAGCCACGGTTCCTTCGTATGAGAAACGGGTCTACTCGGGCAGGAGCCTGCTTGCCCAATCTGTAAAGCTCCGTGAACTTCTTCTCCAAATGCAACTCGTGGTCCTCACAAGTGCTGCCGAACCAGTCACGCTTGCAGACGTTGATTCTTGTCCAAAGATCGAAGAAGGGCCTGAAGACCCAGTCTAGATGTGTTTTTGTTGTGAGACCCCGAGGGTACTCCCGCTGTAGAATTCTTTCATAGTCATGAGGTACCAACGCGGGCATGCCTTCGAACATGGTCACTCGCAATGGATGTAGCTCGTCAAGAGCGTAGTAATGATTGTCCTTGCATGAGAGAAGCGTGGAGTCAGTCAGTGCTACCTGAGCCTTCTCTAAAAGACTGCCTCGGTATTCTGATAATACCAGACCGGCTAGCGCTGACAGCACACTGTACCGATACTCCGGGTCCATGACTTCATACACTTCCTCATTTGGTTCTAATGACGAGACTGGAGCCAATACAGTGATGTCAACGTACATGCCTGTCGCCACATCAATGAAGCGGGCATCGATGACATTGGAGCCCAGTCCATTGTAAGCATAGAACGGGCTCACGTCAATGAAGAACAGGTGCACGCCGCCATGAGCACAGTCGGTGTAGTCAACAACAAGAGTTTGATTGTAGAGAGCTAACTGGCGTAGCGACTTGAGTGTAATCTGGACATCGATGTCCGCATCCCAGGGCATGTTCATCTTGTTCCAATACCAGCCAAGAAGCAGCCCGTGTGCAAGCCAAGTAACTAGTCCTGCCTCTCTTGAGAATCTGAGCCAGGCTCGGGCTATTCTGTGAAGGATCGTCTGCCGCTCCATGTCACTATAGCGGGGCTTGTCAAGGAACCTCCAGTCAAAATGCGAGCCTGTAGCGGAACCCGTGATGGACGCTTCATGAAAGTACTTTTGGGGTGTGTCATTGACTGGAGGCGGAGTGGGATCAATGAAGTCTTCCGGTCGAAGGTCTATTTGGGCGAACGGCACCAGGTCCTGATAATTTTGCTGGAACGTCTTCCATAGTTGGGAGAGGCTAATGTTCATACGTGAAGTGGTCAAGGTGTACGCCTCAATCAATTCTGTGGGGTCCCCGTTGTCGTACTTCAAGGCAACTTCAATTGGCAATGACGTGACTCCCTGCAAAATAGCCCTGGCCGGAAGGCTGTGGCCACCAAACAAGTAATTCAAGCCGATCCTTTTTCTCAATGAGGGTATGAGGGCCACGTCAATCGGTCTGCCGATGTGGATCTGGCCCGAGTCAGTGCATTCGAATTGACTGCCGTTGTTCTTGGATTCAATAAGTGCAACATCAGTAGATTGTAGTTGAGCTGTGCTTTCTCGTATGGAGAGCCAAGACTGCCACAGAAAAGGCAATGGAGACTCACGGTTGCTTGAAAGTGCGCTCAACCAGAGAGCAGGGACCACTCTGGGATCGTCGAGGTCTAATTGGGAGATATGAAGCTCAGGGGACTGCAGCAGCCAGAATATTTCAACGTCGTCGTAGGACAATTCGCTATGGGTCAAGCGAGAGTGAGTCGCCAATAGTATAGTGGGCACCAATGACCATAGCGCCAATATGACCCAAACAGGCGCAAACGACATGCTCACTCGCCGTGAGGTGTGGATGCCAAATAAGAATGTCGGAGATTGTCTGTTGGCGCCAATTGTCAGTGTCTTGGTCGTCCTACAGCCATCTCGTGGGGTATGGATCACTGCGCGATGCTGGTTGACATGCCCCGCAACAAATTGGAGTAGAACCTATGTTGAGGTCGTCATTCTTTTATTTTGCTGTTGTTCATGATAGATCCAGAACCATCCTCATTCTACTCTATATTATAACCGTTCCCTCATACAATGTCATTGAGAAGCTCGGCCGCGCAGAGATGGAGCTTGCAAAACACATCGGGGTCGGAGGTCAACTCCACCAAGTTTTTCGCCATGTTTTTCTGGCGGCGTAGAAACCGCTCATTTCCATCTCCCTTTGCCTTCTCGTGGGCCTGCTCCACCGTGGCCTGGAGAAACGAGGTCATTTCCGCAACGTAACACGCAACAATGTCCCACACCAGTAGTAGCTTCTTCTCCACGTCGCAGGCCACCAAGAACGCATACTTGCGCTCGCCGCCTCGGGCATGGTAGTCGGGTAGACTGAACACCTTGCTCAAGCTGTAGCCGTTGATGGCGTCGCCGACAAAGAGCGGTTTCAGCGAGTCCGCAACCGCCTCCACGGACAAGCACTTCATCACCAACTTCATGAGGGACGTGTAGAGCTTTTGCGTGGGCGGGTATCGCGTGGAAACAAACTGCCGTGCCGGCGCCGGCGCCACAGGCTTGTCATGGAACCCTGGTCCCACTGGCGGCTTGTCCTCGGGCTTGTATAGTGTGGTGAGGGTGCTGGCTCCCCCAGGTAGACTTAGCGAGCAGGATTCACACAGAGAGTAGGCCAGAACCCCCGTCGAGGGCACAGAGTCCTGGATCTGGGTACAGAGAATCGTCAGCGGTCCGTGGATCTCGCAGAAATGCGCTAGGCACACCACGTAGTTGGTCATGGGTAGCTCGGTGGTTCCACTCGAGGCGCGGCTCATGTTACCCCAGACCGATGCCCGGCGAAAGCAGTGTAGATTCCACGCCGAAGAATCGTCATAATTTTAGAATGATTGGGCTAAGGCGATCGTCAATTTCCTTATTTTCGATTTTCAAAGGAAATTCTGAAACGGTCCGGGGTAGTCGGCACACGTATTGGCGCCGAGACCCGTGCCTCCAGCATTAGGCACTACACCACCTCCACCGACCCACCATGGTGCCACTATTGCACAGGCTACACCTGGTCAGTATCCATAATGTCGGGTTGTCCAAAATGGAGGGCAGTGGTAGCGACCCTCTGCGGTGTTTTTTCACAATACACACTCTGCACGGGGCTCTTCTTTACGTCAGTGAGTGCGTGGTGATGCTGTTCACTGCCCAGCAGTTTGGCGCCGTGGTGCTACCGCATTTGCCCCGGCACATCACCAAGTTTTGCGTCCGGTTTTACATCCAGGCTAACGAGGACTACCAGTTCTACTTGGTGTCCAATCTCGACACTCGCCGCCTCACAAGAGTGGAGAAGTCGTGTTCCTGGCAGCCTGAGTGCTTTGGGCCGAACGCGGTGGTGTGTGGTTTTGATGACCGCATGTACACCACAGAAGATGACATTGTCGACCGCTCAATTGTGTACCATAGACCCGTCAAGCAGAGGACTGTGCAGTCGTACACCTTCAACCAGATCAGACAGCTTTCTGGCCTTGTCAGTGGAGTCCAGGACTTTGCCAGACTGAAGGCTGCTTTGGCCGTCGAAATCAACAGCCGTCTACGAGACCACCAGAGTCATCATGAGCTCTTGCAGAAGCAGTTGGAGAGCCAGATCGCCAGTCTCGACAAACTCATAGCCAAGCAGACAGCACTCAACGCCGACCTAGCTCTGCAAACCAGCCAGCTTGAGTCCCAAATCGCACTGGTGTTCCATACAACCGAAACCTCCAAAACCAAACTAGAAAAAAACGGCCCTGCGGCGATTACTTCCGTCAAGAGTCGGACCCAGCCCCTCTACGAGGCGCTCCATGCCTCTCTTTTCCCCGATGTGCTTCATGCCACTCAAGCGCTGGTGCTTTTAGTCGCCGAAGCTTTCCCCATTACACTCGTTGACAAGACGGGTCTACACAGCATCCTTGGTATTGAGTTCCCTGGTAACTCGGAGCAAATTCTCACAGCGTGTTCTCGCTTGCAGGCAAGCGGACCTTCAGTGGTGGACCAGGTGAACGCAGCCTTGTCTCACATTGTACGCCTTACCAACATCTTGGCCCAGTTTCTCGGCGTGTCTCTCATTTATCCCATGCGTGCCATAGGCTCTCACAGCACCGTTCACGAAGACCTCTCGGTGCTGCAGGTTGCTTGTCAGGACGGACCGAGTCCACAGGTGACTCTGGCGGAGTATCCGCTTCACGTGGACGCAAAGAGTCTTGACGCCAAGGGCGGCTCTGCTACCCAGCATGCATCTCTCGAAAGGGGTTTACTACTACTCAAACGAAACATCGACAGTCTTTTGTCAGCCACAGCAAACTTCTTGGGTGACTGCTGCGACCAGTCTCTACGGTTGCAACTTCTCCGTGGTGTTCCTCCATCCGAGAACGTCTTGTGGTGTCTACAGTACCTCATGCTCTTTGTCACAGCTCAGCACGATTCGGGAAATGCGTCGTGAAGACGGTGCCGTTGTAATACTGTACCAAGTCTACATCCTCAATACATTCTAAACTAGTTATGCATTTCCGTGGAGTATTCAAATTATATATCACCTTGTGTTCTTTACAAGAGGGCAAGCACCAACACGCCCATCACAGCGCTGCCTGGAGCCAACAAGGTAACACCGCTTCCTTGATAGGTGCTGGAAGAGCTTCCCGAATTGGTTGAAGCCGAGTCTGACGCAGAGGCTGATCCAGACCCCGAAACCTCGAGGCTTGTAACGTCAGCTTCAATCCGCAGGTACCACGGCAAGTTTGTTGCAAATGACATGATTGAACCGACCTGAAGGTCGCTGTTGTCCAAGAGCGTGGTGTAAGAGTCGTCCGTGTAAGTGACCACCTGCTTCGCCAACAGCGTGACTTGCGGAGGAACGCCTGTTGCCGTCAAGAAATACTTCACATACTGCATTTTGTTGTTGTTGTAGTCAGAGACGAAGGCCTCTAAGAAGTTGACCTCTTGTTCGCTCGCCGCTAAGCTGGTGGCCAAGAAAGTCCCGAAGAGGAGAACTGATGTGAAACGCATTGCCGACAGTGCTGTGAGAGATGAGGGATGAACTTTTGTAGGAGGATGACGGCTCAGATGGAAGAGAGATTGTAGGCGTCTATTATTTTCGGAGACTTATGGCTGATGGCAAGACTTTATACTCGCCATCAAGAGGGTCTGAATTAGGCAATGGTCCATGCGTCATTGTCGTTGTGTGCACGCGGCTTAACCCAAAGCGGTAACTTGCAGTGGCTGGGGTAGCAGGTCGCGCCCAGACGTGTCCAGACCCCAGCTCAAGCGTGAATATCCCTCGTAGGAAGGAGTAGTCCTTGGCGCAAATTGATCCCAAGCCACGGATGCTTGCAGGCGTTTGCGTCGTGTCGGAGGTTTCCAGAAATAGAGTTCCAGAAATAAGTTGATTGTTCAGTTGCGCGCATCAGTGGTGTTGACGTCGTAAGGCCTGGCTAGGACAATTACAAGGTTAAGGCACCGCCAGCCAAGCACAAGTTGCGACGAGAAAAGTGGACCTTGAACACCGGCGTTTTCTTGGTGAAATACGCGGTCATGTGATCGGCGCTAGCCACAATCTCCTTCCTCTTCTCCGCCTGCTTGTTGTCTCCATTTGCTGAAGTTTGCATCAAGTCCCCAGTGAAGGCTTCCGGAATTGGGCCTGAGTCAGGCGTGTTGCGCTTCACGTCCCACACACGGACCGTGTTGTCCGCCCCTCCGCTGACTAGAACACTGCCGTCACGGGAAAAGGCCAAACTGTAGATGGAGTTACGGCCGTGGCCCCTCATTGTCTTGATGCGCTTGCCGGAGCCAATGTCCCAAAGATTGACAACACTATCTTCGCCGGCGCTGGCGAGCCACCGGCCGTCGGGCGAGACCGACACACAGTTGATAGGCCCGGTGTGGCCCATGAATATGCGCATGGCCTTTCCTGACTGCACATCCCACATACGGCACGTCTTGTCGGACAGGCCTGTGAATATGTAGTTTGAGTTGGGGTGGAACGTGACGCAGTCCACATCGTTGATGTGCCCGGCAAAGATGCGCAATGGGTAGATGTGGTCGGTAGCCCACAACATGGCTGTCTGATCCTGCAGCGCCGTGGCAAAGTAGTGGCCTAAGGGAGAAAACTTCACGTCCCACACAGGCTGGTTGTGGCCCTTGTACGAGACCAAAGCCGTGTATGTGTCGAGCGACCAAAGCCGGGCGGTTTTGTCCTCGGAGCATGAGATCAAGTAGCGGTTATCGGGCGAGAACGACATCCCGTAGACGGGCCCGCTGTGGCCCACAAGCTTACGGTAGTTCTCGTTGTTTTGGTGATCGCGCTTCAACGGCAGCTTCAACGGCTTCCCGTCTAGACTCCAGAGCTTCACGTAACTGTCCTGGAAGCCACCGGCGACGAGATTGGAGTCGTCGTTGAACTCGAGGTTGGTGAGACCGTTGTTGGTGTTGTGGAACGTGTACATGCACACGGAGGGAGCACTGGCCTGCACAGCGCCCAACTTGATCTTGTTTCTGGAGTCTTCAACGGCCAAGATCATGCGCTTGATGTCGCTGGCGTCCTTCATGGGCAACGGGATTGAGTCTGGCGCAGGCGAGTCTGCGTCTGGCTTTGTCATCTCTTTGAACTCGTCCACCAACGTCTTCCCGTCCAAAGGTTCCAGATTCTCGTCCTTGACCTTAAGTTCTGCCTCCAACTCCTTCTCGACCTCGGGGTCCAAGGGCAATTTCCCCAAAGAGACTGCCTGCTCGTTGAAGCGGTCGATCTCGTTGGTGCTTGCGAGGTACCCGGGGATGCCCTCTGTGGGGTCTGCCTCGCCCTCTCTGTCGATTCTATCTGGTTTGGTTGACGAGATCACCGGGTTGAGGTACTGGTTAATGATTCTGATCAAGACGGCGCCGCCGACGGCCTCGTTCTCGTGCAAGAAATATAGCAACAAGTTCATTGTTGTTTTGGACACCAAGATTCTGTACTTGTTGTTGCGGTATGCCTGGGCCATGGTGTTCTCCTGCAAGTGCTCCGGCAACAGGATGCCGCCGAGGGTCTGGATCTCCAAGCCGTGGAGGATCTTGTGGTCTTCGCTGAACTTGTCGTAGAACAACTTGGCCTCCGTGGTGAAGTTGCGAGACACAAGCTCCAAGTGGCAGTGGACAAACAACGGGTACAAGATCCGGGTGAGCTCGGGCTTGTACAAGTCCAACGACGCCTCGACCCACGAGCGCAAGATGGAGTAGCCCTTATCGTAGATGTCCGGGTCGTTTTCCCGCCGCAGGCGCTCCTCTTCTTCTTTGAGGGACCGCAACTCTTTTTCTTTCGCCAAGAGCGATTCCCTGTCCTTGGCGTCTCGGAGCTCGCGCTCGGTGCGGAGCACTTTTTCTCTCAATTCCTGGAGCTCGGCGTCCAGGCGGAGGTACTTACCGTCCTTGGGAGGTTTTGATATTTCTGCGGGGCTGGCCAACAGCGTGTTTTGCGGGGTCACGGCGGGCTGGGCCGGCGTTGGGGCGTTGGAGCTCTCGAGGCGGAACATGGCCTCGGTCTTGTGGAAGCCTTTTTTGCTGAGGTACTCCATGACTATTCGGTTGAGGTCGGCCTGGGTGTACTGCTGCTGGCCTCTGTTCTGCGGCTTGGCCGCGGGCGCCGTGCCTGAGGTCAGAGCCATTTTTAAAGGTGTGCTTCTAGGATGTGATTAGCGGCTGCGCCACAGGTGATTGTTGACTATGGCCGGCACAGAGGTGTTGTGAGACGGTGAAGGCTTTGATGTTGAGGGTGTAGTTGGTGCGCGCACACCAGACATTGGGTGGGGCTTACAGACTGTTGATGCATCCATTGGAACTGGAGTTTTATGACTTTTGTGACATGTGTGTTCTATTATATGTGGTTGCGGATCACCGGGTGGGCCATGTCCCACGGTCCCTGGAGCTCGTTCTTGTACCGCTGTAGCGAGACAAAGTAGAGCGGGAGCCCCAACAGGAGGAACGCCAAGCCCAAGACGTAGCAGAACAACATCGACTTCCCGTGGACAAAACAGAGGATGGCACCCGCAAGCACGTAGACTGTGCCCAGGGCGGCCTCGTGGCAGAGCAGGCCCGTGAGGCGCCAGTTGAGGTCGAAGAGCGGCACCAACACCAAGACCTGGAGCGAGAAGACAATGAACGAGAACGCCGCGAGCGACAGCGGGAGGCGGGACGCCAACACCAACGCGTTGGCCACCGAGAGGTTTGTCGAGACGACGCTGGCGCGGCCGGCACCCGGGTCTGGGGCGTACTCGTGGTAGCACGCGTTGGCGGCCGTAAGAATGGCCGAGAGCGCCCAGATCAGGTCCAGCGACGTGGACTGCGAGAGCGAGCGCAACGCGGGCGAGAACACGAGCAAGAGCGTGGCGATGGCCGTGTAGGCCTTGAACAACAGCCAGTGGGGTCTGGACGTGGGGTTCAACGCGGCGCAGAGCACACACACGGTCAGCGACACCGCCGCCGGCACGTGCGGCAGCCAGCGGCCCGTGTAGATGGCGACGAAGGTGTCGTTGACGATGATGAGGAGCAGGGCATAGAAGGCGAGGAGTGTGTGGTCGTTCAGGACCTTGCGGAACGGGTACTTGGCGACGGTGGTGTTGCGTTTGAGCTGGTCGAGGAACGACAGGTGGGTGTAGTTGTCCGGGAACGGCTGTCGCCTGTAGAGGAGTTTCTGCCACGGCATGAGAGGGTGGGTATGGGTATGGGTGGTTGTGCTAGTGGGGTATGGGTGATGCTAATGGGTGCTAAGGTGATGGGTCTAGTGCTGCTGGCGATGTGTAATGAAGCGAGTTGCGAATAACTGAAAGTTATGGAATTGTCCGAGATTATCAGGTCTGGTTGTCAGTGGTACCGCACTGGTTGTACTGATCGGTAGGAACAATGCCATCAGCGTGGTGATGCGCGGCAGCCGTTTCTACTTTCTCCCCGCTACACCAAACCACTACCCTTCTCTCCACTTCCCTATCACCGTCTCTTTCCAAACAGTGTCCACTCCGCACAGTCACTCCACAGTCACTCCACAGTCACTCCACAGTCACTCTACAGTCACTCCACAGTCACTCCACCCTCATTACATGTCCCGGTTTTCCACTGTGAGCAACCGCATCTCGAGGCAGACCACCAACTACACCGATGCCCTGGCCCTCACGGTGGCCTCGGCCCCGACCATCGACCAGCTCGCCACAGCGCTCCCGAGCATCGCCCCGCTGGACAAGCTCTGGACCCAGATCGACGTGCTCGACGACGTCAAGGCCATGGCGCACGAGGTCGACGCCTCGGGCACGTTTTTCAACGAGGACTTCACCGCGCTGCTCACCCGGCTCAAGGAGTCCCAGGCCCGGCTCTTGACCACGGTGCTCCGGCACCAGGAGGCCAGCGAGCAGGCGCGGGCGTCTCGCCGGCACAACGCCCGGCAGCAGCCCAGCCAGCCGGACTCGAACCCGGGCGAGCACTGGCAGGACCAGCAGCGCACCAAGCAGCGGATGGCGGAGTTTTTCCTGGCCAAGGACCAGGCACAGGCAGAACAGGGCCAGGCCCGGGACTTCAGCGAGTTGGACGAGTACGTGGCCGATGTCCGCGAAGGTCTCGCCGACGTGGCCGACAAGTTGGCGTCTTTCGACGACGTGACGAAGAAATTGTGGTAGAGGTGTTACGAGCACTAGCTAGACGTGGTGTTGGGCAGTGACACGAGGCTGGTCCTGTGTCACGGGCCGAGGCAGCCGTTGGCGGCCGGGGCTTGCAGTATGCGCTGGGGTGACCCCACACGCCAAAGCTGGGCATGCTGATAGAGGGTCCGGGTTTTTCTTGACGGTGCCGTGTAAAGTTTAATGCAGAGGCCACGCCGCGACCCCAGCATCCGCCCCGCCCGGGGCATGGTCCCAGCAAGTCAAATAGTCAGGCAGCTTGAGCAGAATAGACAATTCAAACGAACCGGCGCATCAAGCGAATCAAACCCGTAAGGCAAGACACATTCCCTTCCCGAATATTCCCGTCACTATTCTCCATTTTGGCGGGGCCGAGAAAGGCGAGCTGCGCTGGAGAAACGCGGAACAACTCATGACGCCGTTGCGTGATGCGCTAAATAATTCTCGGATCATTTGTGGGGGGCCTGCACACATACCCCGGCCAAAATGGACCCCGGCTTGCGGTGGAGAATGTCCTTTTCCCGGCCTAGCACCGCCAAAACCCCCCGTCACTGGGGCCGGCAAAACCCCGGCGTTCCCAGCGCTTTTTCCCCGGATAAACACCACACCCACATCAGCTGACACCTCATGCGTACCCCAACATGGGGGTGCGGAGGAAAACCACCCGATCGCGTTCCTGCAGACTCCTATTTTTCCGGTGGCACCAACGCAGAGGCCCCACGTCCGCGGTATGGGTCTCGTAAACAAGTGGGGGAATACCAGCAAAAGAGAGTCCTAGGCCAGGAAAAATACCTGCAATGAGTTGAGTGCCGCCACATGAGTAATCACGAAAAAAACTGGAGAAAAACGGGCAAAAACTAGCCAAAAAGCAACCCAACCCCATTTTCTTCACCTCGTAATCTTTTCGCCGTGGGCCCAGTAGTGCGTGCTTCGGTGACCTGGCTGTCCGCCGTAAGCGCGTGGCCTGCACCAGGCCAGCGGTGGGCGCAAGCACATATAAGGCCGAGAAATTCTCGAGACACGGCACCTGTTTTCTTTCTTTTCAAGGTTCACCAAACAACCCTCTTACAGTAATCAACACAACAAAATGGTCAGATTAGGCCCCAAGGCTCCTCAGCACAGAAAGGGTACGTTCACCGACGTGCCCCAGTCCCTCCTCGACGAGATCAAGACGTTGGAGGGTCTCCTCACCCTCTCGGGCGACAAGTTGAAGGAAATCACCGAGCACTTTGTCACCGAGTTGGACAAGGGTTTGTCCAAGGCCGGCGGCAACATCCCAATGATCCCCGGCTGGGTGCTTGACTTCCCCACCGGCAAGGAGACCGGCGACTACCTCGCCATTGACCTCGGTGGAACCAACTTGCGTGTCGTGTTGGTGAAGTTGTTGGGCAACTCCAAGTTCGACACCACCCAGTCCAAGTACGCCTTGCCCAAGCACATGCGCGAGGCCTCTGCCGACGACTTGTGGAACTTCATTGCCGAGTGTCTCCAGAAGTTTGTCCTCGAGTTCTTCCCCGAGGGTGTCTCGAGCCCCTTGCCTCTTGGCTTCACCTTCTCCTTCCCTGCCCTGCAGGACAACATCACAGAGGGTATCCTCCAGCGCTGGACCAAGGGCTTCGACATCCCCGGTGTCGAGGGCCACGACGTGGTGCCCATGTTGCAGGCTGCCATTGAGCGCTTGTCGGTGCCCGTCAAGGTTGTTGCCTTGATCAACGACACCACCGGCACACTCGTGGCCTCCATGTACGCCGACCCCGAGACCAGAATGGGTCTTATCTTCGGTACCGGTGTCAACGGCGCCTACTTCGACGTGTGCGGCGACATCCCCAAGTTGGAGGGCCGTCTCTGCGACGACGTGGACGCCAAGACGCCCATGGCCATCAACTGCGAGTACGGCTCGTTCGACAACGAGCACGTCGTGTTGCCCAGAACCAAGTACGACATCCAGATCGACGAGGAGTCGCCTCGTCCTGGCCAGCAGGCCTTCGAGAAGATGATCTCGGGCTACTACCTCGGTGAGGTGTTGCGTTTGATCTTGCTCGAGTTGGCCGGCAAGGGCCACCTCTTCAAGGACCAGGACATCTCCAAGTTAAAGGAGCCCTACGTCATGGACGCCTCGTACCCCTCCAAGGTCGAGGAGGACCCCTTCGAGAACTTGTCCGACGTGCAGGAGTTGTTCCAGACCGGCTTGGGCATCGACACCACCACCCCCGAGCGTAAGGTCATCCGCAGATTGGCCGAGTTGATTGGTGAGCGTTCTTCCCGTTTGTCTGTGTGCGGTATCGCCGCCATCTGCAAGAAGAGAGGCTACAAGACCGCCCACTGTGCCGCCGACGGTTCCGTGTACCAGAAGTACCCTGGCTTCAAGGAGCGCGCTGCCCAGGCCTTGCGCGACATCTTCGAGTGGACCGAGGCCGAGGACCCTGTCATCATTGTTCCCGCTGAGGACGGTTCCGGTGTCGGTGCTGCTGTGATTGCCGCCTTGACCGAGAAGAGATTGGTGGACAAGAAGAGCGTGGGTGTCAAGAACTAGAGCGACGTTTAGAGGCTGATGCAGTGACGATTATATAGTGAAGACGAGACACGACCGAGACATAGTAGATTGAAGAAGTGAAGGGAGGAGAGTTGACTCTTACCCGTTAGCGCACTACATGTCGTCTAAGAGCATACACCGGACAGGTCATGGTGTAACATCGATGGGCAGACATCATGATGTGTGATTTTTTACCAATTAAGCATGACACTTCACTTTCTCTATTCTGATCTTCGACACTGGCAATTCTGCCCCTTTATAGGCTTGTCCGTCACCGAAGTGGCTGATGTCTTAGAGGCAGGCTTTGGCGGGCCGCGCCCAATCGCTCCACTAGTCTACGGCAGTATACTTTGACAGGATCAAGACTCCACAAAATACCCCAGAACATTCACGAAGTCAATAGTGGCCATAGTTCTACAGCACACACACACACACACCCAACTTGTCACTTGGCCACTTCAAGCGAAACATGCAATCTATAGAAAAGAAGTCGGTGGTGGCCCAGGTCTACGGCCAGGACGTCAAGAACTTTGCTGCTCCGCTCAGCTCACACGACCTTGTTGACGAGGAGGATATGCGTAACGTGCACGAGATCATCTACGAGGGCCGTCTAGAAGAGTCTGTGCTGACACTGACGATGATTGGCTCCTTCAGTCTATGGAGCATCATTCGCCGCGGCGCCGTCAATTTGGTGTTGCCGTTTATCAATGGCGTGATGCTTGGCTTTGGCGAGATCCTTGCCCACGAGATCGGGTTCAAGTACGGCTTCGTTGGGGCCAGAGTTTACCCTGCTCGCAGACTCGAGCGCAAGCGGCCGCAGTTCTTGTGATGGATCTCACAGGCAGGCAAATGCTATGGAGGACGGACGCAGTTTGGGCGGCTGTCCGTGGCGGAGCGGTGTGTGGCGTGACCGGGTCACCGATGCAGATCAAGCGGTGTATACTTATATAGGAATATGGAACCCCGGGAAAATGCAGAAAGTGCAGATAGATTCATGGCTCGCTCTTCCATTTTGCCACTTAGAACACCTCCTCATAAGGCAGCCCTGTCGCAGAAGAGCTCGTAATTTGGGTCCTTGCCGATGGGAAACCTCCGCTGAGCATCACAGCCCAAACACGAGTACACCAACACATCGGCCTTGGGCGACAGCGGCACGCTCTCAAGCCGTACCGTCACAGTTAGCCCAGGCACCCAAAGGCTGTCACACTTCTTGCACAGCTGCCGCTTCATATAAGGCAGAAGTCGAAGTACCGTCCGGCGAGCCACCAAGCGCAGATTGCGGGCCATGGCCCGGGCTAGCGCAGGGTTCGACTCGCCCATGTGGAAGGCCGCTACCTGGAGGAGGTACGATGTTCGGGCGTAGTGATCCCGCTGGACCCTAGGAGGCTTGGGGCCTTGGGCCATGGTGATGAGCAGCGCGCAGTGGGTTGGAGATGGTGGGGTTGGGAAAGGCCCCACCGTCAACAACACAAGTATGTGGGAAAGAACACAAATGAGATGTGAGTTCCTCTGTGGATATATAGCGACGATTGGCTTTTTCGATTGGTGCGCTGGGGCGACCTTCATCACATGTAAATTGGCTGCGAACACAGAGGTGCTTAGACATGACTGCAATGGAGTCGGGAAAACAGGGCGGTCACTGTTCTCCAATACAAGTCACAAAGTGTAATCACTCTCTGCATCGGCCTAGTTTGTGGTTGGGTCGGGTCAAGCTGGTGGATTCTGTCGCTGGGAGCTACGACGCAAACCCAAAACCAAACGAGTGGCCTCGGCAAGCAATATAGATAGCGCCAGACTAGGACTCCCCACGGAAGTGGAACGTCTTTGTGTGTCGCGTGATGACCCATATGGCGTGTGCTACGCCCGGAAGGTAGAACACCATGGTCAACACTATGTTCAAGGCAAATTCCGGCAGAAGCCCCGTGTGGAGCAACACGGCCAAGGGAGGGTACATCAACAACGCCACCAACGTCACAATGAGGTCGCTGTTGTCAAAGTCTGGCATAGTTAGCGAAAGAGGATGTGGTCTAGGGCCGGTCTTTGTATCAATGCGACTTGCATTACAGGCTGAGGTTAGCCTAGTATTCTTGATTGTATGTATCTGGTAATTGAATAGTGAGTGTTTAGTAAGTATAATAGGGTCTCGTGTGGTCGAGTCTTGACGTCACATCCTATTTCACACGCTGAGTTCACTTACTGGGGTTACGCTGATTTTACTTACTGGGGTCAGGCTGAGTCTCTTTACTAATGCTTCAACTACTCGCTCACATATGACCCATACTGAAGGCCACATCTGGGATCATCAAATTATAGAAAATGTCGGAAAATTGTGCAGAACTTCATGGCTACAGGGATCTTCAATCATCGCAAAGCTTAGCCGTGAATGCAAAACACTTGAGCAGACTTCCTCCAAACTCAGGCACTTATCTGGTGTGAGTTTACGTCTTGAACCACCTGAATCTCCTCTTTCTACGTCTTGGGTGGCCCCATTTACTGCAAGCTCGATCCTTACGATCGTACTTCCAGGACTGGTCCCACTCAACTGTGCATCGCCGGAAGCTAGTCGTCTCTATGTATTGGTGGCACCTGTGATTCAAGACTTCCCACCTGAGTTCACACCAAATTAGCTAGTTCCAATCATAGTATCGCCTCTCGTTTTTTCCTGGCAAATGTACATTTTTCATAATCACAGATCCCCGGTCCAAGGTCCTGCAGGAACATGGCCAGGCAACTCGCCTCGAGGTGCGCCACCAACTCACTCACTACTACACCTAGAATGAGTGGCTACGACAGTGCCTTGTCTATTTTTTCGTATGTGAATCCGACTTACTTTCTGAACAGTACTAACCGCAGTCCGGACGGCCATGTCTTCCGTATGTGATCATGCCTCGAACTTCTCCGACCCCAACCGCTACAAGCCAACCAGACCCACGAAGTGGAATCACACAAATTTGGCTCCATCTTGAACTATGTCCCGATAATTCCTGTCAATTCGCCATTGAGAATACAATCCCGACCGCTGTACACATCCATTGTATCCCATTCGCATCCGCTTCTCCCTATCCAAATTCTCCCAAAACATCGTGGTCTCCCCAACCAGTACTAACCGCAGAGGTGGAATACGCTTCCGAAGCCGTCAAGAGAGGCACGTGTGCCGTCGGAGTCAAGGGCGCCAAGTGCGTTGTTTTGGGCTGCGAGAAACGCACCACGCTCAAGCTCCAGGACCCCCGGATCACCCCGCTGAAAATCTGTAAAGTCGACGCCCACGTCTGGTTGACGTTTGCGGGGCTCAACGCCGACGCCCGGATCTTGGTTGACAAGGCCCGCGTGGAGGCCCAGCTGCACAGACTCAATTTGGAAGACGCTGTCCTGGTGGAGTACCTCACCAAGTACGTGGCTGGTGTGCAGCAGCGCTACACCCAGTCTGGCGGTGTTCGTCCATTCGGCATTGCCACGATGATTGCGGGTTTCGACTCCAACGACGACACGCCCCGTCTATACCAGACCGAGCCCAGTGGAGTGTACAACTCGTGGAAGGCGCATGCTATTGGCCGTTCGGCCAAGACCGTCAAGGAGTTCTTGGAGAAGAACTACGCGGAGAACTTCACAGAGAGAGAGACGGTCAAGTTGACCGTCAAGTCTTTGTTGGAGGTTGTCCAGACGGGCGCCAAGAACATCGAGATCGCCGTGATGCGTCCAGGCAGCGAGATTGCCTTGTTGACGGTGAGCGAGATCTCCGAGTACGTCGAGGAGATCGAGGCCGAGAAGCAGGCAGAGGCCGAGAAGAAGAAGAAAAAGGAGACGTAGCGTGGGTGCCGAGATCTAGATCCAGAATAGAGTAGTCAGTCGTGAAGTATTGTAGCAGTGTACTCTATATGCAATGTTTACTCTCCGAGGTGCAACACCTGTTTTCCTCCTGGCCCCACAGTTCCATCAACGCTTCGCCTTCTTTTTCTTGGTGTCCTTGGCGTCGGCTTTCCGCTTGGTGGCAGGCTTAGCGGGGTTCTTCACCACTGAGAAGAACCCATCGAGGCGGCCTTGCACGCCTCCCTTGAGGCCCTTTTTGAGCTTCTCGGCACCGCTCCGGATTCTGTCCTCGTTGAAACCCTTCTCGCGGACCATGAAATTCACAAGGCCGTCCACGTCAGGGTCCGACCACTTGGGGGTGATGTCCTCGCCTTTCGTGATCTCGGGATTCATGAATAGCTCCTTGGCCTCCTTGTACGGCCAGTTCTCGGGGACCTTGTACTTTGTCTTTTCCGGGTTGCTCTCGATCCACTCCACAATCTTTTCGAGCGAGCCGTGCTCCTTGATGAGCTTGAACGCCGTCACGGGACCAATGCCCTTGATGGTCTCGCAGTAGTCACAACCGAGCAAAATACACATGTCGACGAACGTCAGTCTGTCCATGCCCAAACCCTTGAGCACCTCCTCGTACTCCAACTGGTCAATCGGAAGCTTGCGGGCCTCGGCCACCGTCAAGTGTCTCAACAAAAACTTGGGCTCGTAGCAGAGTGTGTCCATGTCTTCTGAGGCTGCGGCAAACACTTTGCCACAGCGAGCCAACTCGGCACACTGCGCCTCAGCTTCCGACGGAGCCTCCACGTACGGAATGCCCATTAACAGCAAAAGCTTCTTGGCCTCGGCGTTTTGTTCCCTGGATGCTCTCACGGTCCGCTTTTCGTACTTCATCATCTCCTCCACAGTGCCTGTCTCTTTAAGCTCCTCGAGCTCCTTCTCTGCCTTCTGGCGCTTCAAAAGCCGCTTCTCCAATTCGCCGCCTTTCAACACAGGCGGTTTCCCGTCAAAGACATAGAGTGGCTTCACACCGTTCTCAACCATTCGAATCGTCCGGTAAAACATGCCCAGAAGATGCGACGTGGTTTCGCCGTCTTCGCTAGTCAATTGCTGACCATCCTGCTGTCTAACGGCAATGAGGTATTGGTATAAGCACATGGAGGCATCAATGGCGACCTTCCGACCAAAGAGGTTCTTCATTTGGAACTCTTTGAAAGAGTTTGGAGCATGCTCCTTGATAAGTTGGCTGAGACCTGCTGGTTAGAAGAAAACTCGGTAAAAGACCACGATTTCATCACTTATTGGCGATCATGTCGTTTCTGGACTTTACACACCTTTCACACCCATCTTACTATTGGAGGTGGGGTACGCGACTCACTACGCGTGGAAAAGCGCGTCGCTATCGGTAGATGGTACCAACGCCTCACCTCTTCAAATCTCTTGTCCGTTCTCTTTACTTTTTTTTATGTATGATACAAAGCACGTCATTGTGCCGGGGTGGCCACACTGGAAGTGTTTGTTGCACTGTCCAGGTGGCTTTCGGAAAAAACCCATCCGTGTTCCCACGCATTCCTCGAGATTCAGTTCCTCTTAGCCTAAACATGCTCGAACAGGAACGTCCAGTCGCCGGAAACAGGATCGTAATCTTCAAACTTCATCCCCTCGAGAGATTTCAACTTCTCAATATGCTTCTTGACCACGGGGTCCGTTGGATCTGTCGTGGCGAGCCTCGTCGCCTTGTTCACAGGGTAGCATCCTTCTAGAGTCACAACCGCAGGCAAGTTCAATCCTTCTCCCTCAGCAGGTGCGTTGTCGTCACCGTAGACTGTCACGTTCTTGGTTCCGAAGGTCACAATGTTGCCACAGATGTCGTCCAAGTTGAATGATGAGAGGTCAACGGGGACCTTGAATTTGAGGACACCATAAAACTTGCGACCAACCTCGAAATTCTCAATGGACCTTAACTCGGAAAGCGATTTCTTCTTGAGCACCGACATTGGTGGCGATGTCCAGTACCCATCGTCGTCGAGCTCTTGTGTGGATGTTGCAAGGTCATCCTTCTTGCTCTCTGCCTCGGCCGGCTGGAATGTGACCTGCTTCTGTGGGCTCTTCTCGCCAATTTGTGCGGGCTCCTTCGAGCTCTCGATCACGAGCCGGCGGAAGTCCTTCTTGGGAGCAAAGATATCTGTCGACATGATTGCTTTGTCTATGTCTGCGTCAAGAATGCTGGCTTTCGATGAGGGAACAGGAACCAAGGCCTTCTCGGTGTTTAATTTTCTTTCGACCTTGAAAATCGGCTCCACTCTGTGCACGATGGCGAGGTTCACGGGCTTCTTGTGGGTTTTGACCGGCACGGCCAATGGCACGGCTTCAGCCGGGTCAGTAGATGTGATGCTCTGGAACAACTTGTTGTTACCGTAAGGATTAGAGTTCAAGATGTTAGAGAACTGGTTGGTCTGATTTTGGTTACTCGAAGCATTGTTGCCGAATAGAGATCCCATTGTACCTGAGTTTGCAGGCTGGGTGGCATTGGTGTTCGCAGAACCGAAGAGTCCGGAGCCAGTCGCTGCTGGCTTGGCTCCAAACAAACCGCCACTGTTGAGCGTGCCTGTGTTGAGGTTGTTATTAGCACTCGAGTTGTTGAGGTTGTTATTAGCACTCGAGTTGTTGAGGCCGTTGTTGCCGAAGAGACCACCACCAGTGGTGGTGTTCGTGTTGTTGTTTTGACCAAACAATCCACCACCTTGTGTGGCGCCAGTGGAGGCGTTGTTGTTGCCAAAAAGACCCCCGCCCGTTGCAGGCTTTGCTCCAAACAACCCACCAGAAGTATTGGAAGTGTTGCCCAATCCGGTGCCAGTCGTGTTCGAGCTACCGAAAAGACCACCACTTTGCGCGGGCTTGGCACCAAACAACCCTCCGCCGCTTGTCAGAGTGTTGTTGTTGGTATTGTTGTTGCCGAACAATCCTCCACTATTGGTTTGAGTGTTCGAACCAAAGAGGCCGGTGTTGGTGTTACTGTTCGTGTTGTTATTGCCAAATAACCCTCCAGTCGTGCCTTGGTTATTATTGTTATTGTTGTTGTTACCGAACAAGCCACCACCGGACTGGTTCATGCCGCCAAAGCCTGTTGTCTGACTGTTGGTGCTGCCAAACGCTCCACCAGTGGCTGGCTTAGCACCAAACCCGGACAGGGTGTTGCCGAACATACTGTTGTTTTGGGTGTTCCCGAAGCCAGAGGTATTGGACGCGCCGAAACCACCTGCTGTGTTATTGTTATTGTTGTTGTTGTTGTTGTTGCTTCCAAACAAGCCACCGCCCATGGTATTGTTGTTACTGCTTCCAAACGGGGAGTTGTTGGATGCACCAAATGCATTGGTAGTGGTGTTGTTCTGCCCAAAAGGCGAGTTGTTGGAAAGGGCGTTGGTGTTGTTGTTGTTGTTGTTGGAACCAAACGCAGAGCCAAATCCTGACAGCGTGTTTCCGAAAGCGTTGCCGGTGTTGTTATTAGTGTTGGAGCCGAATGCTGAACCAAAGCCAGTCGTCTTTGCGCCGAATGGCGACGCCGTGTTGTTGTTAGCAGCGCCAAAGCCACCAGAAGAGCCAAAGCCGCCGGTGTTGGTGTTTGTGGATGCGCCGAATGGCGATGCGGTGGTGTTTGATTGGCCAAAACCACCTGTGGTGTTGTTGTTGGTTTGGCCAAAGGCGCCACCACTACCGAACGCCGAGCCCGTGTTGCCGAACGAGTTGGACTGGCCAAAAGCAGTGGTCCCCGCAGGTTTAGCGCCAAATGCCGAGTTCGTGGTGGAGACAGTGTTGCCAAAACCAAAGCCTGAGCTGCCGCCAAAACCTGTGGTGCCCATTTGTGTGTTTCCTGCCGCCTGGCCATTGCCAAAACGGCGGCCCTGCTCGTAGTCCTTGAGGCGCAATTCCTCATTCGAGAAGTTGATGTACTCCGGCATGGCGGTGATGTTCTGAAAGTAGTTCGTCAGAGCGCCATCTTTTTCGGTGAATGCAGTGAACGGTTTTGTGGCTGTGCCATTGTTGACCTTGGGGTCATTGGCGCCAAACGCAGAGACCGGGCCCAGCGAGCCGAATGGTGTGATGGAGTTGTTTTGAGGGGTGCCGAAGCCGGATGCAAAGGGCTTGGGGGCACTGCTGCCGAAAATCCCGGAGGCGCCGGCATTGAGGTTGTTGCTGCCAAAAGCAGTGTTGGTGTTGGTGTTGGCAGCGCCGAAAGGCGACGGGGTCTGGTTGTTGTTCTGCCCAAAGATGGAGGTGGAGTTGTTGTCGTTGGCGGTCTGGCCGAATCCGCCCAGTGACCCAAAAGTAGAGCCGGTGGTTGGGTTGGATCCAAAGGTCAGCGTGGCGCCGAACCCGCTGGGCTTAGCAGCCGTGTTGCTGCCAAATATTCCAGATCCAGTGTTGGTGTTGGACAGGCCAAAGGCGTTGTTGGTGTTGCCAAAAGCGCCAAACGCCGAGGTGTTGTTGTTGGTGTTGGTGTTGGAGGCGCCAAAGGCCAGACCTCCTGTGTTGGCCGTACTGCCAAAGCCACCGAAGCCCGAGGTGGTTCCGCCGAACATTTGATGTTCAGAGGTGGTTGTCGCTGTGTGATTTTTTTGCTTGACTCGCGCGCACGAATAGGTAGAGTCGTCCCCAGATGCTCATCAGAGACTCGATCTTCAAGCGCTACTGCTATTTACAATTTTTGTCTGCTCTAAATTTTTGAAATTTTGTGAAGCAAGGCCACAACAAAGCAAGGGCTCGGCAGAGTGTCTCCTCGACCTCTTATGTCGGCCAGTAGTGAGAATTGATCCCTCACTGAATTGCCTCTGCTTCTCTCGATAGTTCCGTCACTCCGCAATTACCTTTGCTCAAAATTTCTTTTGTATCAACTGTCTCCTCCGACTCTGATTCGATCGTATCTCTTCAATTGTCCTCTTCCTTGGCCTCTGTCTTAACAGTCTTCGCCCTCTTGCTCACGATCTTGGTGATGTCGGCTTCCCTCTTGACAGCCTTGGCCTTTGTCTTGGTAGCCTTGGCGGTCTTCACCTCGAACTTCTTGAGGTGCTCGGCCCGCTCCTTGGCGCCCGCTTGCAGAAGCTCTTCGGCCTTCTCTTGGAACTCACTGTCGCTGGCGTCCTTGTCCTGCAACCACTCCAACAACTTGATCTCTTCGCCGTAGATGGAGTCGTCCTTGCCGACCGGGGTTTCTAGAATAATAGGGATGTCTTGCAAGCGCTTGTCGTTGGCAATGATGCGGAACACCTCGAGCCCCAAGAACCCGTAGCCGAGTTTCTGGTGCAAGTCTCTGTTGGCCCCAAGCGGCGCCTTGGAGTCGTTGAGGTGGATGGCGCTGAGATACTGCCAGCCCACCACCAGCTCGTAGGTAGCCCAGAACTCCTCCCATTTTTCTTTGGTCGTGATGTCGTAGCCTGCGGCAAAGGTGTGGCAGGTGTCGATACAGACACCGACCCTGCTCTTGTCCTCGACCATCTCGATCACGTCTCTAATATCCTGCAAGTTGGAGCCGATCAAGTTGCCGTGGCCTGCCATGTTCTCGATGACGATCTTCACAAAGGTGGTTTCCTTGATGGCCTTGTTGATGTTCTTGGCCAATTTGGCGAGCGCCTCCTGGTGGTCTCCGTCCAAGCTCAGGCCCGGGTGGAAATTGTACAAGCCGATGTTGAGCTTTTCACACCGCTTCAAGTCGTCCAAAAATCCGCCGTAGGCCTTCTCCTCTTTCTCGGGATCTGGGTTGGCGAGGTTGATGAAGTACGAGCCGTGCGGAAGCACATCGGTCCGTGGGTTGTACCCATGCCTCTCGCAGAGCCTTTTGAACTCGTCCGCCTCTTCGTCCTTGATGTCCGGCGAGACCCACTTTCGGGGCGATTTGAGGAAAAGCGCAAAACTGTTGGCGCCAATGTCCATAGCATTGAGCACAGCGTTACTGACGCCGCCGGCCATGGCCACATGGGCGCCGAACTTGTATTTGCATGGCACCCGGGGGTACTTGAACACTATATCTTTGCCTTTGAGGCCTTTTGCTACTTTTCTGGCGTTAGCACAGGGTCAGACAGAGAGACCATACATACGGTGCCATGGTGATGGTGATGGTGCGCGGGGTACCAACTATACTATGACCTATAATGATGTGGAGATTATGCATGGCATGAATTGGCAGGTCAATTGGCCAGGAATATTATCAGAATTCGATTATTACCAGATTGGGTGCCGGCGCTGAAGGCGACTTCTTCCCGGGCACCCTTGGTCATATGGATCCACTGCTTTTATGCTGATATTAGTATGTGGGGGCTTCTACGGCCCAGAAGTACTTGCCAGTTGAATGCCGTTAATCCTTCGCAAGGATGCTTCTCTGTAAGACGACTCCTCTGCTGTGTAGACGGTCGATGGCTGGAGATGGTGTGACGCCGCCTCAAGCTGACACAACACCCTCCCCAAGTTCTCGTGCATCGTCTACTCCAACTGCGCTCCGAATGAAGGCGCCAAGTGGCCCTCCTGCATCACGCTCTTGTCGCTGAACTTCCGGCCCTTGGCCAGAGACAACGCCACCTCGTTGTCCTGGTACACGTCGAGGTTGTACTTCCGGCGGTAGTACGGGTCGCAGTAGCACATGGCAGCAAACAACGTGTAGTAGGCGTCGTTGGCGGCGTTGTGGAGGTAGGCGTGGGGGATATCGAGAAAGCGCAAGATGCCTCGGAGACTCAGCCCCAGGCGCCGGGACATCAGGAAAAGCCGCATGGTGTCAACGGCGGCCACTTGGTCCAAACGCTCGACACCCAATCGGGAAAGCCACTGGAGGTCGCCCTTGACGTCGTGGCCCACGATGGCCCCGCCACGCTCGGTGAGAAAGTGGCTCATGATCTTCGACACGTAGATCTGCAGCTCCTTGAGCGACATCTCGTACAGCACGCCGCTGTTGGAGTTGAACTTGTGGTTCGGCACAAAGCGCCCGTTCAACATGCGCTTGTGCTCCCGGATCACCACATGCACAGTGTGGATCTCTGGCATGAGGGCGTCGCCCTGCTCGGTCGGGTCGTACGTGCTGATGCCGATCTCGGTGATTTTCTTTGTCGACCGCTCGTACGCCTCCACATCCACGCACACCAACGGTTTCTGCTGGAGGTACACCGTCTCCATGGCCTTGCGGAGGGCGTCCTTGTGGTTTGGGTTGGCGAAGTGGAACCGGTCCTCGGCGAAATAGCGCTCTAGCACCTCCTGCCGGCGCAAGCTGTGTGCCGCCGACTGCTGGAGCGGCTCGAGGACTTTGGTGACGGCGGTTCTCATCGTCTGTGGTTGCCGGTTTTTCGTTCGAGTACCGGGCCCTTGATGTCTGGTGCGCACTGTGCTGATACTGACGGCGGGACTGGTGAAGCCCTGTCCTTTTAGAGCAGCATGTCGATCCTTCTTCTGAACCCTTCGCCAGAGGCATTGGAAGCGTTCCTTGCCTCATCGCAGCCGTGCTCCGACGTGGACTTGTTCCGCCTCGTCACCGACTTGCTCAAGTACACCGTGCCCCAGGTCTACCTCAGTGTACCTGACTCTACTCAAATCGCGATCGCCCACGTTTTCCGGTCTCTAGTTGGGTTGGGCAACTTGACCGGCCAGATCCGATTGCATGTCAAGACAGAGAGCCCGAACCGGGGTGCGCTCCAGCCGCTAGTGCTGCTTCTACATCGCGTGCTCCAGCCCGGGCTTCTACCTACCCTTGTTGGAGGCTCGCCTGCTGTCAAAAAGGAAGTCGAGAAGTTGCTATACCGTGGAACACTCTACTCGGTGGTCCGTGAGGCTGCTGTTGTGTGCCCAGACCTCGTTGTGCCTCCTCAGCTCTCGGGCATGGACTCCTACTTAGCGTATCTCACAATTGAGACAACACAGTTGCAAAACGGCCAGCAGTTCTTGCCATTGCTCCTATCGCACGACTCCCCTGCTGTCTTCGAGGTGCTATTCGATCGCAAGAACCTCGATATTCTCGCCGGCTCACACCTCAAACGCTACGAGAGGAAGCAGCTCCTGTTCAAGTTCCTCGATTACATCCAGCTGCGGTTGAGGCCCGACCCAGAGTTCCTCTGTGCTCTAGCATACATCTCCCTGCACTTCTTGGACTCATCCTTGTGGGACTCGCTCATGCTAGAGAAGGTGGTAGCCAAGCATGACTACAATCTCAACTGGCTTGTGGCCCTGATGCTCGAATCGCCAGAAGCCCATGCCAAGCAGTTGTTGGAGCTGTGGGGCAACGCCAATTTCTTGGTGAAGGAGCCAATCCTGCGCCAGATGTACCGCACGCATCTCGTTGTGGCCATTACTGCCCAACTACCGCAGGAGTCCCGAGCCAACCTCTTAAAAACTTCAGAATTTGTGGGTGCCGTCTCGAACCGCCTATCATCATATTCGGACGACGTTAAAAGTTTGGCTATCTACTTGGCCGACAGACTATGCCACTTAGCAGGCGCACCACCAATCTTCGAAGACAGCCACCTTGCGGACGCAGTATCGGCCCAAATTCCAGAGCTCACCGTCCGGAGGCTGGACTCCAGTTTCGGCTCGGACCAGGCGTGGGAGATTATCTCGGCCCCCGTCATAGAGGAAACCGGCGAAGACACGCCGCTCGACCTCGCTCCCCTTTCGTTATCCTCTGAACCCAAACCCACGATTCTAGATGAAAGCGACGAGGAAGACGATCCCAGTCTTGCACACCAGGAGAAAGTAGCTCCGCCGATCTACATCCGAGACCTCTTGGCGTACCTCTCGTTGGACGCAAAGGAACCCATGGCCTACGAGAAGCGGAAGTTGGCGCTCCAGGTGGCCCCTACACTTTTCCGGCAAAAGGCTCTGTTCGGCAGTGAGGTTCTGTTTCACGCCGAAGACTTGCTCAAGATCCTCGTGAGCTTGAGCAACCACTACGAAGAAGCCGACTTCGAAATCACGAAACTTAATTGTCTCATCGCAGTCGTGGTAAGCCACCCGCCAGTCACACTCTATCTTTGCAAGCTTCTCCTCACGGCCGACTACTCACTCCAGCAGCGGATCTCGCTTCTCTCTGCGATGTCGTTTGGCGCAAGGGCGCTTCGAGGATTCAAGGACGACGCTGTCGATGGCAGCTTCACCACACTGCAGTTCCCAACCAAACAGCTTCCGGCTAAGCTCCATGCGCTCTACGAGTACGACGCCATCGAAAACCAGATTCAGAATCTGTTGATGGCAGAGGCGTCGGAAGAGGCCAACGGCGCCTTGGCTAAGGGCCGGGTGGTCCGGGTGCTGGCGAGGTTGCAGCCCGAGACGCCGAAAGAGGTCTCGAGAGACCGGAAGCCCGACTTTGCCAAGATCGTCGGGCGCAACTTCTTCTTCCCGCTTGTTGCTGTGTGGTACGAGAGTGGAGGCTTCAACATCGGCCACTACACACCTGTGCTCTTGGCACACTACTTGCGGACATTGTCGTTGGTGATGCACACGGCGTACCCGGCGGCGCCTGACCTCAACGAAATGGCCGGTGAATACCTCACCTTGGTGACACCTGTCCTCCAGAACGTGACCACAGACCAGGTGCCTGTCATCGAGAGCATAGCGACCGGTGTGTTGATGGTGTGCGAGACCGTTGAGGCGGTGTTTCTCGTGACAAACTTTGGCGGGCACTTGACGGTGGCTGAGAACGTGATTTCGCTGTGGTGGGAGTCGATCATCGACGAGCGGGTCAAGAGTCTCTGCGCCGGGCTCTTGTTGAACATTGCCGAGTTGCGGAAGAAGATGGAGCGGGTGTTGTTGGACCAGAACGGGTTCTACGCGTAGGACCAAAAGTCTATAGGAATGCCATTTTTTCATGAGGTGTATATCTATCTTGTTGTATGCATATGCATGGAGCGCCCTGCTCTGCAGTCCCAATCCATGGCGTGGTTCGTGCAGTGTTCTTGCCGGTTTATAAAGTCATGAGCACAAGAGCACTGGTGGTGAGCGCCTTAGAGGCAGTGGATCATGAACGTGGCACCCACCGCCACGCCCAACATCGCCGACAGTTTCCAGTTGCGAGACTCCATCAACTGCACCTTGCGGGCACCCAGCAGGGCCGTGCTGGAGCTGCTGGAGCTCGAGCTGGAGGTGGAGCTTGAGCCCAGTTTAGTCAGAGCCGACGAGTCGTCGGTTTTCGTGCTGTGGCCCGAGTTGGACCGCGTGGCATCCTGCCACACCGATTGCGTGCCCTCAAAGCCCCACTGGTTGTACGACGCCAGCGCTCCAGCCGAATGGCCGGTGGTGACAGTGGACATGCCCATGTGTGTTCTGGTGGAGGTGTCCTCCGAGTGGCCAGAGCCCATCACCATAGTGGACGCACCCATTGTGGCCGTGCTTTGAGTTGTTGTCTGGGCATTATGCTGTGTGTTTGCCTCGGTGGACCGCTCGTTGTTGGTGGTGGAATGTTCGTTGTTGTTGTTGTTATTGTTGGTGGCCTCGTTGGTTCTCGTGTCTGCAGTCGTGGTCGTGGCTGGCGAGTCGCCGTCATCGCCCAAACCGCCGTTGTTGGCGAAGACGAGGCCGAGGTTCAAAAAAACAGGAGCGGCAACAAGAGCTAAAGACATGATGTGGGAATTGAGAAGATGAGTGGTGGTGGTGGTCGGGAACGGGTGTGCTGTATTTTTTCCGTAACCGTGAGATCCCTGCGCATCAGGGCTGTTTATAATCGGCCCAAACCAGACCAGTGTTTCAAATAGAATGCGTCGCAGGCATGACACTAAACGGCCCGCGCCTACCTCAGCCTTGGCCGGCGTACCACGGCAATATTCCACGGGGCCAACATAGCGATTGCAAGACGTGCCTTCATGCGTAATGCAGGAACCGACTCGTCGTTTCACACCAAGACTTGGTCCGCCGTTTCATCTCGAGGGTCGCTGTTGCATCTGCGAGGGGTCCGCTGCATACAGCCCGATCCGGAGAAACTACCGTCGTACGACTTTCCCAAACGTGCTACAGACTGGAACGTGCTGACGACCGAGTATCAAAATCAATCCTTCAAATCCGTTTTTGGCTCAGCTATTTTTAGTGAATCGCCCGGCATAACTTCACGCCTCCTTTTCGACCATTCCTGATCGAAGACGCACGCCTCGGGCATCGGCATGCTTCCGCGCCTGGCGAAGGAGTCGTATAATACCAGAATGCTGGCTCGCGCCGCGCCTCACATCGGCCTCGGCTCCACATGATAGTCACGCCAGCTACTTCGACTCCACAGCCTCCACGCCTTTGGTGACACCTTCTTGCAAAATGGTGGTGGTGCGCCGGGCAGCACGGGCCGCAATGCCCAACCACTTCACAGTGCGGTCGATGTCCGAGTCCTCAATAGCCTCGCGGATGCCGGGCCAGGTCTGTCCCTCGTAGCCAGTGAAGCGGCCGGAGGCAAACACAATGTGTTTGAACCAGCTTCTCTCGTGGAGACCATGCGCATACAAGAAGTTGCGCTCGAAGTACTGGAGGACCTTGTTGTGGCGGAAGATCTTGTAGTGGAGACGGATCCGGTTCCACCAGTGCAAATTGCCTCTGTTCTTGTACTCGGTCTCCAAAAGAACACTCTTGGCGTCAAACTCAGACGCAAACGCTAACAAGGTTTCCAACTGCTTCCGGGTGTGCTTGTAAAACTCGCCGAACTTGGTTTTGCCATGGCGCCGTGGCCTCAGCATCACCTTATGTCTGCTGCAATGCGCCCGCAGAATCTCCACAAGCTCGGGGAAGAAAATGGCCTCGGCTGAATAGACCTTGCTGGTAGCCTGCTCCACCAATTCATCTGTGTTGTAGTCAGCGTAAAGGTAATGCACATGGGCGTTAGGCGAGATGTGCTCATGAAACCAAGACTTGGGGATAAGCTCCTTAAGCTGGTCAAAGTATTTGAGCAAATCATTGGCGTAGTCCGTGAGCGAGAATCCAATGACACCGGTCTTGGACAAGTCCAAGGCAAGCAAAGTGATGTACTTGGCCGCCAAGTTGTGGTACACGAAACCTTTATCGCCATACTTTTGCATCCAGTCATAGGAGTCGTAGTTGGAGTGGTACTGGTAGATGGCATCTCCCTTGCCTTGCTTGAAGGAGAAGTCCAACGATGGAATACCCAAGTGCTCCAAAAACACAGTGTAGTCGGAGCCAGAGCCCAAGTTGCCGATGTGGTCGCGGCCTTCCTTCACAAAGTGCTCGTAAAGGGTGTCAAAGTCTTTGGTTGGGTATGGGAGCTTCTTGGCGACACTTCTGAGCGCCTTGTTCAAGATGGGAGAGGCTTCCAAGTGCAAGAAACGGCCGACGCAAACCACGTCCATGTTCAAGTAGGCCACAACAGTCTTTTGAAGACGTTTGGCAGCATACTCGCCGTACTCTGTCAGTCCTAACAAGCCGTATTCCTCGCCATCGTAGCTTTGCAACACGATGGTTCTCTTGAACTTGTAGCCTGCCTGCTTGAGAGCGCCTAGTGCTCTGGCAATCTCGATCAAGGCAGCCAGGCCTGAGTTTGGATCGCCGGCTCCACCTTTGATCCAAGCGTCACGGTGGTTGCCAATGACGATGACCTCGTCCTTGATTTCACCCTCAATCTCGCCATAGACATTCCACAAAGGCGTGATGTTGTAGATTTGGTTCGAGTAGAGGTTCATCGTGACATTGGGGTGGGGCCCGAGGTTGTACAGGACGCCATCCAACTCGCCTCTCCAGTCTTTGGGTGCTTTGCGGCCTTGCCCATTGAGCTTCTCCAAGATAGGTTTGACCTCTCTGTACGAGATGGGGAGCACGGGGATCTTGCCGATGCTCTTGTGGGGGTCCTGTCTCTTGACATCGCCTTTTGAAGCGTAGCCCGGAGTGGTGGGGTCACCTGGAGCGGCCCCCACACCACCAAGGAATTGCACACTGCCTCTCTGCACCGAAGACTGGTGTCTGGCTGGGCCCTTGGGGTACTCCTCGTAGCCGTTTGCGGGGGTGATTCCACCGTCGTCTGCGGGATCGGTGTAAAGCAAGGCCCCCACGGCGCCGTGTTCCTGGGCAAACTTGACCTTCAAGCCCCGGAAGATGCGGCCGTAGCGCATCACGGCGATCTTGTTTCTGACACTGACGCCAAGCTCCTCCAACTGCTCGAAGTCCAGCTTGCGACCATAGTTGACATAGACGTATTCGGCCGTGACGTTGCCGTTGGCTCCGTACGACAAGAAGGTTGGGACGGTGTCGTTACCACCGCTGGTGGAGTCGTCCTTGAGCACGTCCTCCTTCAATGGTGCCTTGTAGAGAACCGAGCCGTCGGTGTCCAAAAGATTGAGGTCGTGGCTCTCCGGGTAGCTGACGTAGACGTCGTAGGTGTCGATCTGGGTCTTCCACCCGTACTCCTCGAACTTGTCTCTGGTCCACTGCACAAGCCCGAAGTTGGTGCCAGGGAGGTGGGGTTCCGAGGTGTACCTGCGAGACCAGTCAGCGGCATGGTTGTCCTTGAGACGGTCCAAGACGAATTTCTCAGGGTCCTCGGGGCCGTCGGTGCTAACAAAGTGGGGCGCTACATTCCACACGATGTTGGCCGTGGATAATATCACGAAGAAGCCGATGAAGAAGCAATTGACGTAGCCCACACGCTTGAGGGCCAGAAAACTGGACGCTTTCTGTAACGCAGTTTTCTCCATGATGAAGAAAGTGGTTAGGAGTTGCTCTGAGCCGAATTAGGTTGGCGCCACTGGACTAAGTGCGATAACGTGACGTTCCGTACCTGGGTGCGAAGGTACGGAATGCTCAATGAGGGGACCAGGGACCGGCTTGTGAAGTAGATGGGCAGTGATGATATATCAATTTGCGCTGTTTCAGTTTCAGGCTCTGTTAAGCTCGTCCTATTGGTTTTGGGACAGTACGTGCTGGTTTCGGTTTTTATTATATTTTTGTAGATGTGTGAAGTTCTTGACCTAGGTAAGTGCATGCTCATTTTGTTTGGAAAAAGAAACTGTGGGTGAAACTGAGAACACAATGCACCAAGACCTAAAAGGCAGGAGTACTCTGAAAGTGGCTTTGATGGAGCGCTGAAGACGGAAAGGGTTGTTCGTCTTCGATTAGTTGTAGTCATTCACAAATTGCTTTATCGTAGATTTGAAGGTAGGTTCGGCGACATGGGCTGGCTCAGGCTTATCAGGTACCCCAGCGTTTGGAAAAGAGTAAGGTGTTTCACCGGTCAAACTTTCACTCAAGAATTCTTCCTAATCCGTAACTTCAACAGTCGCTACCACTCCAAGCTAGCTCCCCATCATCTTGCAATTGGTCTCGATTCACCGACCCGTATCTTATCGCAGCCGCGCGGCCTTATCAGCTACACCACCATGCCATCCAGCTGGCGAGACTACCAGGTCATATATGAGGTCAAGCTAGACAGCTTGCGGCAACGGCAGGCGACCAAAAAAACCACCCGGTCCCGCACAGGGTGTGTGAGTTGCAAGCGGCGCAAGATCAAGTGTGACGAGGCCAAGGCCGTATGCAAAAACTGTGTCCGGAGTGGTATACGGTGTGCCTGGCCACAGCCCAGAATAGGTGATGAAAAGGCGGTGGCCGTGATCCCGAGCTTCAAAACAAAAGAGGAGCGGGTGACGATATCCCACAGCTTAGGCAAACGCGCTCTGACGTCCCTGTCAGAGGATAACACCCATGATAAAAGTCCCGAGGAATGCCGGTCAGGAATCACCCCTCCAGCTGATGGTCTAGATTTCAGTTCCCTTCTGCTTCCTCAGATTTCATGGAGTGACCCTTTGACAATTGCGGACACACCCCATGACCCCAGCAGGAAGAAGGACAACCCGGAAACAGATGCACTACAAATGGCTGAAGGCGGAACACCGTTGCTCAAGTACTACCTCCTGCTGCCTGCCGAGTTGGACGACGCCTACTTTTCCCGCTTCATCACAGGCTTTCTCCCAAACATCGCCCAGGTCAACTCCTACAACACCCAAGAGCTTCATGATCTCATACTCTCGACAGGCACACATCTGGGTGCGCTCAAAGAAGTCTTTGTGGCTTGTGGCGCAGGCATCGTGGCGTTGGAACACAAAGGGTACCGGAGAGTAGCCCAGGCCCGGCATGAAAAGGCGTTGGCACGGTACACGGCCGCCTTGCGAAGCCAGGAGATCCATGGCGACGAAAACTGGTTTTTTGTGGCGGTCCAAGTGCTTCAGATCTTGTGTCTCCGAGTCACTCCGGGCGGTGGGAACGCCACACGCTGTGCTGCCCACTTTGGCGCCTCTTACAGGCTTGTGATCAGCCAGCTATTAAACAGCCACACGGTGAATCTCACGCAGACGGTGACGCCTCTCCGCAAAGCCATGATCGAGAATTTCATCTTCAACTATTCAATCACGGTGATGTTCTGCGACCACACTCGGCTTCAAGGTCTTGTTCCGAATCCGTTCGAGTTCTTTGCAGGCGCAAATGTGGCGCTTGCTGCTCTTTACAGTGACGACTCGGACCAACAGTTGGGTTACAGGTCCATGCTTGCCTTCCAGATCGCAGCCAAATGCCTGTGGCTGTGTCGGTTGCAACTACCACTTAGTCAGCACGACCGCTACTTGCACTACGAACTCAGCCTACTAGCACAAACACTCTTGGCAACGTTTGGTGACGAAATCGATCGAAACCCAGCCTCCAGATTGAAGACGGTGCTTGGTCAGGTTGTGGCAAGAGCACTGCTCATTCTTCTACGGAAAATGATAGATCCGACTATCACAGCCAATGACGTGCAATATCTCGTTGAAGCCATGCGAGCGGATATTGAGCACTGCACCAACCGCTCGATCATTTTCCCGATTTGGTCTTTGACCGTCGGTGCCAGTGCCAGTGTCAGTACTAACGATAAGGCCTTCTTCCGCGCGCAGCTAGATAGCCTCCGCGTCTTATCTAATCTGACATTGATCGGTCACGTGCTCCACCACTTGGACGCCTTATGGGAAATCTCGCTGGACGACGAGCCCTTCCAAGTGCTTTTCAACACGGAGATGATGGATTCCATCTGCAATCCCTCGAATGTATGAGCGGCGCTCACAGTGTACGCCTGATGGCGGGGTTCGCTGCCGTAATTCCGCGCTTCTCGGCTTCCCGCATTTGGCAAGCCGAGCTTGATTAGCCGAATGCATACTTAAACCCCATCTCTGCACCATGGAGAGCCCACTCTTTACATTAAGATGCCTCTGAGTATCCAGTCACCCCTCAGAATCAAGAAGGACAGGCTCCTTGACACCATCCACGAAACCTCCGACCTCTTCGGCGCAAAGGGCCGCTGGGGTAAAGGCCCCACCGAAACTGGAGTGTGCCGCTTGGCGCTCACGGACCTCGATAAGGGTGTCCGGGACTGGTTTGTCGCCGAGACCAAACTGCTTGGCTGCAATGTCACAGTAGATGACATGGGCAACATATTCGCCGTGTACCCTGGCAAAAACCCTGGCCCGCCCACGGCGATTGGGTCCCATCTTGACACCCAGCCCACAGGCGGTCGTTACGACGGCATCTTGGGCGTTTTGGGAGGTCTCGAGGTGTTGCGCACTTTGAAAGAGAACAACTATGTTCCTGAGTACCCAATTGCCGTGGTTGATTGGACGAACGAGGAAGGTGCTCGTTTCCCCATGAGCATGATGGCATCGTCGGTGTGGGCTGGAGCTGCATCCAAGGAACACGTTTACAACATGGTGCTGGTCACCGATACCACGCCTGTTTCGGTGAAAGCTGAGCTTGCGAGGATCGGCTATCTCGGAGACGTCCCGTGTCTGTGGGAGGCCAACCCTTTGGACGCACACTTTGAATTGCACATTGAGCAGGGCCCCATTCTTGAGGAAGGAAACAAGAAAATCGGGTGTGTTCAAGGCATCCAGGCCCTCAAGTGGATAGAGGTTGTCATTGAGGGCAAGGCTCAGCACACGGGCACAACGCCACTTGCATCGAGATCGGACGCACTTCTCGCTGCTTCCATGGTGGTCACCAAGGGCCGAGAAATTGCTGAAGCTCACGGAGGCTTGTTCAGTGTGGGTATCATGGACATTGAGCCTGCAGTGGTCAACGTGATTCCAGAGAAGGTGCGTCTCGTTGTTGACATGAGACACCACTATGATGACAACTTGATGGCCATACACGACAACTTCATGGCATCGCTTGAAAAGGCTGTCAAGACGGCGGGTGTCCGCTTGACCTACCGCACCGAGAGCTTGGTGTCGCAGAAAGCGGTCCACTTCGACCAGCAGTGCATGCTGTGCATCAGGGAGGCTGCCGACGAGGCGTTTGGGGCTTCTGAGTCAATTTCTATCGTCAGCGGCGCTGGCCACGATCTGGGGCTCACGGCGCTTCGTTGTCCCACGGCAATGATCTTCATTCCGTCACGTGACGGAGTCTCCCACAACCCTGAGGAGTATAGCACCGCCGAGCAGGTTGCAGAGGGGCTCCAGGTGCTCTTGGGCGCTGTGCTCAGGTATGATCTGCGCCGGCTGCAGTGACCAATTTTCCGAACAAACAGCTGGGCTGTGTGCTGGACTTTCAGGAGTTCAGCAATGTCTTGTCACTCAGAGTGAAGCATGAACCCAAATACAGAAGTAGACAGAATCCATTATTGTCTTCGTAAACACACAATTAGGCAAGAGCAGCTGGGGTCACGGCCAGACGTCAGTCTCTTCGCGGCTAAGGCGTGCAACAAAGCGCTCAACTTACAATCCATACTCAAGTAGCGTACAGGCTAGCTGTTGGGGCCACTACCGGCCATTCGCCCACAAACTAGCTGAATCGTGTATTTTGAAGCACGCTTTCACGCCCCCAACATTTGTTGCTCAATGCACTGGGGCTCAGAACAATAGAGGCAGCGCAGATCCCTGTTGCGTTCGATGTATCAAGGTGCAGTAGACAGTACAGACTAAACAATAGCATAAGGCGGCAAGTCCAGCACGTGAAGCTCCGGGCCACGTTCTGTAAATAAACAAATTCAAATTCGACGTGCACTGTCGTGCCAAGAGTTGTGAGCTGGTTGTTGTTTTGCATGAAGCAGCGTTACGGTTATGTGAGGGTATCTTGGAAACTTGACTGGCTTGAGAGAACACGGCTACGCTGACACAGCGGTATAGTGGCGGCACCAAGCATATTATGTCAAAAGCCGAATTTGGTAATATGTTGTGAATAGTGAGGGATTATCGGCCCACAAGAAAATAGCTGCAGCGAATGTATCCTCGTGCCGCACTGCACGGCCCAGGGCTGCAAGCGGCTGCACGTAACCATGTTGGTGCCAACCACTGCGTCATGAATGGTAAAGATCCACGGTCTCGAAGGCGTTGCCCGGCCAAACACCAGGTATATAAAGCCACGGGAGTCCGCTCCACTTTCTTGTCCTCATCATCGATCGTCCCCCATGAAGTACTCCAACACCGCCACTCTCGCTTTAATTTCCGCCGTCTCTGTCCTTGGTGCCACGCACATTGAGGTCAATGGTGTTGACGAGAACCTCCACGGTGTTCTCACTGTTGCTGCCGACTCCTCGGCCAACAGCAACGCCAACATTGTCGTTGCTCCCTCTGGTAATGGCACCAACTTTGATGTTGTGGACGCCTCTGCCTCTGCGTCTGCACAGGCCTCTGCAAACGTGCAGGTGAACGTGAACAACTACCTTGTCGTTGCTCTGGCCAATGCCAACGCCAATGCGAAGGTGACCATTGACCAGTCTCTCCTCGAAGGCCACTACTTCTGGTCTTGCGACGGCAAGCTCGCTGCCACTGACGACTTGACCCCTCCTAGTGCTGGCTGCCAGAGAGTCGTGCTCTCTGAGGTTTCCTCTCTGGCCTCTGCTCTGGCTGACGCTTCTGCCAATGTCAGTGGTTCTGGCAATGCTGAAGCCAATGCTGAAGCCAATGCCTCGGCTAATGCCAATGGCTCTGGTGCTGAGGCCCACGCCGATGCTAACGCTGCTGCTCATGCTAACGGTTCGGGCGCTAGCGCTGACGCACACGCTGACGCACATGCCAGTATCAACGGTATCCCACAGTGGTCCAACGGCACCTACACCTCCGCTGGCGCTTCTACCGCCGTGACTATGACCTCCGGTGACCATGTCCAGCCAACCACCGTCACCATTACCGATAGCTGCAACAGCAACTCTGTTTCTCCAGGTAGCACTTCCGTGACTTCTCAGTTCCCATTCGTGAACGGTGCTTCGGCCCCTGTTGCTGGCCTTGCTGGCTTGGTTGGATTCGTTGCGTTGATGTTGTGAGTTTCGTGGGGATACCCAATAAGGTTTTATTTTCGTGACTGGGACGTTAGTTTCGTGTCTATTTCAAGAATGCCACTTGGCGAATACTTGTAGCCACTGCTTGATTAATCACTCAGAAGTAGCGCATCCAGAGCGCGGGTTCAGAGCATAGGCCATCCGGTCTATTGTCTTAGTCTATGCATGACCTCAGCGTTAGTGAGTGGTTGATGAAACAATAATTTCACCCAGACATGCCACTGACAGTATTTGACCTGAAACAATAAAAGCGTTCAATCTCAGATCTTGAAGTACTTGAAAATTTCAGTTTGGATCAGTAATTGGGAGTCCTTTGATCGACATGGACCGCACAAATTAGATTCGTGCGAAGATGTCAAGTCTGCATGCAAGATCCACTTGCAACAAATTGTTGCAAAATGTCGTGCGCGCCGTGCATAACCGACGGCGCAGACGAAAGACCTTGCAGTTCCAACGCGAGCTTCTTGTGGGGTATAACCCACTTTGGCAATCTGAGTCGTATTTCGGAATTGAGCATTTCTCGTTTCAGGCCCGTGCAGATGAATTTTAACGACTATCATCTTGATCATCGATATCACTACTCCGAAAACTCGCTTTATCTCAGCCATGCCATCGATGTAGGATGCTCTCGTTGGTATTGTGCAGAAAAGACTACGTGATACCTAGGCATATAACACGGTATCGAGAGAGTTAAACCTGATTATCATCATTTCATCACTTGAAAGTGTGTTCAGATTGAATAGACCATACAGCTCGGGCTCAAGAGTATTGGCTGAACATCTGAATAGTATGACGATGTCCACAGAGACGGTGTATTGTTCACGCTACGTCCCCCAGTACAAACCAGCTGAATGCTTGATATTACTAGGCTTGCACTTTGTGTTTACTCGTACGATCTGAGATAGCGCCAATCGTGTTCGAATTGAGATGTGACTTCAGTGAGCAGCAGGCAAATTCCAGCCGGGAAACACAAACTGTTGTAGCCTGCAACAAATTGACAAATATATTCTTCACTAAGCCTGCCTTATTTCGAGTATTCTAGGCTACAGCTATGACAAGGAACTCCGCGGCCGTGGACTGCCCTCGTGTCAAAAACTTGCGACAAACCATCTTCAATCTTACTCAAGGTGACTAACATGGGCTTTCATACACTCAGAGTTCGCGGGTCTCACTGAGCAGGTTGAAGAGTCAGCGTAAGTTTCCGCTACAGGGCGCTATAAGTGGTTCCGCTAGTCACCCAGGTGATCTCCATTCCAGACATTTGTCACTCTAGGAATACTGCTATACTCAGCTCAAATAGACGGCTCTATTTCATGCAATTGCGCCTCAATTGCGCCTCAATTGCGCCAACTCCAGTCACCAGTTGGAAACTCGCTCGATATGGGTGGTCCCATTGATGAGTGAGTGGATGCCAATTTACTGGTCAGAGCCGGTGTATTACAATTATTTTGACTTGGCCTCAACTCACTTTCAAGCTCTTAGACTCCCAAATTTGAGTTGCGCCACCTCAATGGCAATTCTCTATAGTTGCAGGCCATATGTAGGCTGATGAGCCTCACTGCCAAAATAGGATGAGATTGGTGGGAGACCTCATCGCCCTGCACGCACGCCATATACGACGAGCTGGGCAACGATTTTGCCACACGAATATCAATGTGTTCGTCCCAGTGGCTACTAACGTAGATCGAATTTTGACACAAGTATGGGCCTTTGAAATGCAGACTGATCCGGGGGAAGAGCCGCCTTGACGATGCCCGCATCACGTGACCAAGGTCACGCGACAAAGGGACATCAGATTGTCTAAGAGGGTTTTATACCCCACGCCAAACCGCAAATTAATCAAAAAAGAACAGTTGGCTTAAGACCAAGACTTGGCTCTTGATTATGCCACCTTCTTCTTTGAATTGTGCCGGCCGGGCCGGTGCCTGGCAGCCCCAGGCGGCAGGTCATCGGCGTGCGTAAACGTCATCCTGGGCCCTAAAAATTTTCGCGAAGGAAAAATTTTCATTTAAATCGCGAAGCCCGCTCATTTTCTTCCCTTGACCAACTAATAAAAAAAATGGCTGACGGTGTTTTCCAGGGTGCTATCGGTATTGACTTGGGTACCACCTACTCTTGTGTCGCTACCTACGACTCCGCTGTGGAGATCATTGCTAACGAGCAGGGTAACAGAGTGACCCCATCTTTCGTTGCCTTCACTGCTGAGGAGCGTTTGATTGGTGATGCTGCCAAGAACCAGGCCGCCTTGAACCCCAAGAACACTGTGTTCGACGCCAAGAGACTTATTGGTCGTGCTTTCGACGATGAGTCCGTGCAGAAGGACATCAAGACCTGGCCTTTCACCGTTGTGAACCAGGGCGGCAACCCCTTGATTGAGGTTGAGTACTTGGAGGAGACCAAGACCTTCTCCCCCCAGGAGATCTCCTCGATGGTGTTGACCAAGATGAAGGAGATTGCCGAGGCCAAGATTGGCAAGAAGGTTGAGAAGGCTGTGGTTACCGTCCCCGCCTACTTCAACGACGCCCAGAGACAGGCCACCAAGGACGCTGGTGCCATTGCCGGCTTGAACGTGTTGAGAATCATCAACGAGCCCACCGCCGCCGCCATTGCCTACGGTTTGGGTGCTGGTAAGTCCGAGAAGGAGAGACACGTGTTGATCTTCGACCTCGGTGGAGGTACCTTCGATGTCTCGCTTTTGAACATCACCGGTGGTGTTTTCACCGTCAAGGCCACCGCTGGTGACACCCACTTGGGTGGTCAGGACTTTGACACCAACCTCCTTGACTTCTTCAAGGCCTCTTTCCAGAAGAAGACCGGCCTCGACATCTCTGGCGACGCCAGAGCCTTGAGAAGATTGAGAACCGCCTGTGAGCGTGCCAAGAGAACCTTGTCCTCTGTCACCCAGACCACCGTGGAGGTTGACTCTCTCTTTGACGGTGAGGACTTCTCCGAGAACCTCACCAGAGCCCGTTTCGAGGACATCAACTCTGCCTTGTTCAAGTCCACCCTCACCCCTGTCGAGCAGGTGTTGAAGGACGCCAAGATCGCCAAGGCTGGTGTTGACGAGGTTGTCTTGGTTGGTGGCTCCACCAGAATCCCCAAGATCCAGAAGCTCTTGTCCGACTTCTTTGACGGCAAGCAGTTGGAGAAGTCCATCAACCCCGACGAGGCTGTCGCCTACGGTGCCGCCGTCCAGGGTGCCATCTTGACTGGCCAGTCCACCTCCGAGGACACCAAGGACCTCTTGTTGTTGGATGTCATCCCATTGTCTTTGGGTGTCGCCATGCAGGGTAACGTCTTCGCCCCCGTTGTGCCAAGAAACACCACCGTGCCCACCATCAAGAGAAGAACCTTCACCACCGTTGCCGACCACCAGACCACCGTGCAGTTCCCAGTGTACCAGGGTGAGCGTGTCAACTGTTCCGAGAACACCTTGTTGGGTGAGTTCGACTTGAAGAACATCCCTCCTATGCCTGCTGGAGAGCCTGTCTTGGAGTCCATCTTCGAGGTTGACGCCAACGGTATCTTGAAGGTCACTGCCGTCGAGAAGTCCACCGGCAGATCCGCCAACATCACCATCTCCAACTCCATCGGTAGATTGTCCACCGAGGAGATTGAGCAGATGATTTCTGACGCCGAGAAGTTCAAGAACGCCGACGACGCCTTCGCCAAGAGACACGAGCAGAAGCAGAAGTTGGAGGCCTACGTTGCCTCTGTCGAGTCCACCGTGACCGACCCTGTCTTGTCTGCCAAGATGAAGAAGTCCGCCAAGGACAAGATCGAGGCTGCTTTGTCTGACGCCATGCAGGTGTTGGAGATTGAGGAGTCCACCGGCGACGACTACAGAAAGGCTGAGTTGGGCTTGAAGAGAGCCGTTACCAAGGGCATGGCTACCCGTTAAGCATAGACCTTACTGCTACTGGTCCTCTGGATCTGGCTGGAGTATGTTAGTGAATTCATTGCCCGGTCTTTGACCGTGATATGTACAAGCTTGTAGCAATCCGGAGCGCTGACAATATACCACTTTGGGTGCATCTATTCAAGAATGTAGTTGCCCAACTTGTCCATCTTCAAGTTGGGGGCGCCGGCCGAGATGGCCTCGATGATCTTCTCGTTGTCGTCCTCCTCGGGCTCGGACTCCAAGCCCTCGATATCCAGGTACTCCTCTTCTGAGTCGTCCTCAGAATATTCCTCATCATCTTCTTCATCTTCTTCCGCATCGGCTTCAGCATCGTCCTCCTGATCCAGTGCTGGCTCAGCGTTCAAGTCGACGGCCCGCATGCCGTCCAAAGCCGACTCGAGCTCGCGGTCAGCCTTGTTCTTCTTCTTGGTCCAGCCAGACGCCTTAACCTCGGCATCGAGCTCCTTCACACGGTGCACGTCTCTCTTGAAATTAGGGTAGGCATACTTGTAGCCATCGCCGAAGCCGTCGGTGTCGAACATCGTGGGGTCGTGGTCGGGCTTGTACTGGAACTTTTTCTCGAAAAAGGCCCGCACGCCTTCGACGTCTCGATCAAAGTAGAACTCGGCGTCGACGTGCTCGATGGAGACACACTGCGGGAAGTCAATCACGACGAAGCCCTGGTCGTTCTCGCGAATGATGATGTTGAACTCGTTGAAATCGCAGTGAATGAGCCCGTGGCAGGCCAACTTGACGATAAACGCCATCAAGTCCAGGTAGAGCTGCTTGTAGGCCTTGTACAGGCGCATGTGTTTCATGGTGTAGCCCTGGATCCACTCCATCTGCACGCAGTGGCGCAGGTGGTCGTACGGCACGGGCACGGAGAAGCCGTTGTTGTACAAGACGGTCATGAACTCGTACTCCTTCTCGGCGGCCAAGCGGCTGAGGTACATCCAGTTGGACGTGTGGCGGTTCTTGAGGTAGTCTCGGTTGTTCTTGACGGTCTTGAACGACGTGCGGCCCAAGCGGTGGATCTTCAACACCTTCTGCTGGCCGCTGCTGTCGCTGACCGAGTAGATGTCCGACTCCTTGCCCACGCCGATGGTCAGCCCGACCGAGTACAAGGTGTCTCTGTTGAGCATCAGTCGGAGCGCGAGGTAGTCGTACCCCAGATACGTGAGCCGGAAGCCGTCGTACTTGGCGTTGCGGAGCCGCGAGACCAACTTGAGCTTGGCCAAGTCGCCCAACGCCCGGTTCGTGCCCAGCGGCGACTTGAGCCCGCCAATCAGGTGGATCATTTGCGTGGGCACCAACTCGTGGTTGCGGGATCCAAGCTCCATCGCCTGGAGCACCCGAAAGTCGTCCGCGGTGAGGTACCGCATGTGGGACGTGTCGAGCTTCATGGTGGAAGAGAGTAGGGCAAGACTTTTTGGTGGGGACGGTGTGGTGGGTGTGGGTGCACTTGGTTAGACGATGCGATGAGCTGGGTCTGGGTGGAGTAAGTGCGCGGTGCATGTCAGAGGCCCTACTACTTGTGCCTACGCAAGAGGCTCCGCCAATTCCATAACACCCACGTTTTTTTCCAATGGATGTTTGCCAAACGCCGTGTTAACAGGAAGCGAGGCACCCGCAAACCGTTCCGCCTGCGGGCCCGCCGCAAGGCCATCTTGGCGCCCGTCACTGTGGACCCTCCACAGGCCAAACCCACTTTTGATGCTCTGGGCGCCCCGTTGTACGCCTGGGCCGACGTGAGGCCTGCGCCACGGGCCGGGGCCGGGCCGATGTTCACGGCGTCGCTCAAGGAGAAATGCGCCGCCATTGTTGCCAGTCAACCCGAGTGCTTGGACCCAGACTATCTCGAGGCTTACCCATGGCTGTGCTGGCGGCTGGTGTGGCTTGCGGCGCTCAAAATGGGCACAGACCTGCCCCGGCTCTTCAGGATGTTTGCTGACGCTTTCGGCGGCGAGCCGTCGTACCAGTGCCACTGGGTCGTGGCCGAGGGCCACTCCTCGGGGACCAAAGATGGAGCTCGGATGGCAGCGCTCCGCCAGTGCTTGGTGCCCGTGCACAAAAAGCACCGGGCCGAGAACGTGTTTTCCAACGTGGCGCTCCACGACTTCAAGGCCTTTGTGGCGGGTGTCCGGCACGCCTCGTTGGTGCTCGACTGCTCTCGCATGCCCTGCTACTCCAACGAGAAGCTTCTCTTGTTGGCCACGTGCCTGGGCCTTCGGGGCTTGGACCTCTCGGGCAACAGAAATATCGACGACCAGTTTCTTTATACAGTCGCTGCACACCTACGACAAAACGGCGGCTTGGTAGCCCTCAGACTCTGCAACTGTCCTCTCGTCACTGAGCGAGGCTTGCGGGACCTCATGGGCCCCGGGGGGCCTCAGTGTCTCATGTACATTGAGTCGGACCTCCTGCTCCCGGTGTCGCTGACATTTACGGAGGCGTTTCTGGACTCGCCCAACCCTGCGGTGCCGGCACCGGTGAAGGGTACCTGCTGGAAGTTGCTCAGCGACCGCGATCCTCACTTGGGCAAGGTCTACAAGTACCCGATGGCCATGAAGCTCCACTGGCTTCTGCGCAATTTGCAGCCTGTTGCCGAGCCAGGGCTCTTGTGGGACTTCAAGTTCTTTCCGGAGACGGTGGAAGCATCAAACCGAGCCGAGTTGACGGCGAGTGCTTGGAATACCAGACAATTAAGCCACAGGCCATTGGCTAGCCCATACATGTACTTGAGGGACCCCGATATGAAGACCCCGCCTCCGTCTAGCGAGACCACGAAGCCCAAGGTCCTGCAACCACGCCCAGCAGAGCCGGCGCCGAAGCGGGCCAGGAAACCTAAGGTGTTTGCGACGTCCGCACATGCATTCTTCATGGAATCTAAGTAGCTGTACATAAGTGGCATTCTTATCTGCCGCGCTTCAAAAGCAGCAAAAGATCGGCGCCGTTCCCGCTGGGCCTGGCAAACATGGCCTGGGCCGGCATAAGGCTGGGAGCCTCGGGCTGTCTGTATGCGTCGTAGATGCTGGCTGCTGCCTCGGGCTTCGGGAGAGCACTGGCGGCCGGCATGCGCTCGTTGAACTGAGACTCGGGGTAAGGGTCCTCGTCGTCCGTTTCAGCGTCGAACGTATCGGCAATCAGCTTGTAGATGTGGTCCTGGTACCCGCCGCCGGCGACGTTGAGGTCGTCGAAGCTGTCAAAGTGTTCAAAGTTGTCAAAGTCATCGCTGGAGGTGCGCAGGGCTTCCTTGTCTGGCTCCAGCGTCTGATTGCCCGCAGTCAAAGTTGGAGCAGAAGCTCCTGCCTCCGCGGGTGCTTGCGATACCGGTGCCGAAGCGGGCGGAGCAGCGGGGGACACGGTCTGTGATCTGGTGAGCTCAGCCGGGAGCTCTTCGCCGCGCTTGGCTAGCCGGATAGGCTTGTTGGGGTTCTGAAGCATCTTGAACAACTCGTTGGATGCTTGTTGGTTGGCCGATGCGGTGGGTGCGGTGGGCTTCCTGTGCAACACGCCGAGGAGCTCTTGTGCTGGGTTCGATTGCGCCAGCGTCGAGGCGTGGGGGTCTCTGCTAGCAAACGCACTGAAGGCTCCGGACAGCGCCGTGTTTGCTGACGAGGACGCCAGAGGCTCTCTCTTTAGAATGCTGAGGAGCTCGGCCGAACCAGAAGGCTTGCGCTGCTGTTGTTCTTGTTCTGGATGCTGCTCTTTGGCTTTCTTTGGGCCGTTGAGAATGCTGAGGAAGTCTGCTGCCGGAGGATGGGTCTTGTGGCTGGCGTCGGCCTTCGAGGACTCGGGCTGTGGGCTTTCCGGCTTTGGTGATTCTGCTGGAGGCTTGCGGCCCAAGATCCCGAGGAGTGTCGCCGACGCGTCCTTTTCGGTCTCGCGCTTGAGGAGAGTGATCTTCTTGGGCTCCTCCGCTGGTTGTGGTGTTTGGGCCTTTTCCTGAGCAGGCTGCTCGGGGGCTTTTTGCTTGAGCGGCGGCCCCTTCAAAAGACTGAGAAGCTCTTTGGAGTTGCTCTGAGGCGTTGTGCTCTGCGGGAGAGGCGCCGCCACAGGGTACCCGTGTACGCCGTTTTGAGATGGTTGCGCCTGCGCAGGGCCATTTTGAGACGGCTGGGGTGGGGCCTGGGGCGCCATTTGCCCGTGCACGGGTTGGGGCATGGGCGGCTGCCCAACAGGGACCTGGCCTATAGGTGGCATGAACTGCGGAGGCACGAAGTTGGGCGGAGGCACGAAGGGCTGGCCCTGCATGGGGAAGAACTGGGGCATCTGGCTCAAGCCCGAGTATATGCTGTGGAGATGCTGGGGGACGGACATTTGGAAGTTCTGCTGGGGCTGGCTGGAGCCGGGCTGCTGCGTGGCGTGCGTGGCGCCTTGGAGAATATCAAGCAACTCTCTGCCAGCGTCGACAAGTGGAGCTGGTTCTTGATCGAGACCCATGAGCGCCTTCAAGCGGGTTTCGGCGTCACGCATCATCTCCTCCTCGGAGACAGAGCCCTTGTTCTTGTTAATCCAGTGCTTCAAAGGCTTGAGCATCTTGTCAATGACAAAGTACTTGTTTGGGGTTTGCTTGATGCCCTTCTGTAGGGCCTTGATGTCGTGCCAGCGGATCTCGGCGATCTCGTTTCTCACCAAGGGCTCAAATTCCGTGTCCTCCGGAACACCCCGGGCAAGGAAGATCTTGAAGTTCTTGCCTCTGATGGTCCGTTCGAGGACATCGTTTTCGTTGAGATACGGGCGAGCATCAAAGCCGGTTTCCTCTCGGGCCTCACGAATGGCACACTCCAAGTCCGACTCGTCCTTGGAGATCTTGCCTCGAGGAAACGACCAGGTGGCCGACTCGGTACCTTTGACCAAGACCATGCGGGACAAGTCCTTATTGAGCAAGGCCACGCCTCGCACGGGGATCAATTGTTTGTATTTGCCAAACTGCGCCAACGCGTCGCTGGGCTCGCCCCACTTCCAGAGCATCGGACACTTCTCGAGGATCTTGGGAGCAAAGGTCTTCATTTTCATGCCCTGGATCTTGGGGTTCAACGCCCGGACAAAGTCGGTGTAGAACCATTGTGCCTCTTCGACCTGGAAGAGCACGCGCTCAATCAGCGACCAGTCTTCTTCTGGAACGTTGATGACAAAACGGACAAGGAGGTCCTCTAGGATGTGGTCGACCAGCTGATTTAGCAAGCCTTCTCTTAGGTTTATGCTCATGGTGGTGGGTGTTGATGCTGGAGGTTTTTTTTCCGCCGCGACATGCAGGCCCGCCAATTAGTAGGTGTTTCGACTACGACAGAGAGAGCGATAAGAAACTGGAGAGAGATTTGAAGTAAGAAAGGGATTTCAGAAGGCTCTGCTAGTTCACCTTTCAATATTGGGATAAGTGTTGTCGGCTCAAATTGTGGGGCATGGAGTATGGGGTATGGGGTATGGGGCATAAGAGCGGTCTGGCGTCTCCAATGCATCAGCACATCAAATTTTATGATCAATTGATATCTGAGTCTACTACAGAATCGGAAACACCGCTTTTACCTAGCAGCTTGTTTTGACTGTTTAGTCCTCTTCCATGTATTGCTCACCATTCTCCACGGTATATCCCAGTGTCGCGCCTACATCAGCCTGGTCCAGTGCCACTATACGGACCACTCTACTGCCTAAACACCACCCCATATGCTTACTAGACTGTTCAGCAGCTGCGCCCGGATCGGAAGCAAGAGCCCGAGGTTTGTGGCCACGTTGAAAAAAGCGTCGGAACCAGCCCTCTCCAAATCAGAGCCCACAACAAGACCATTTGGGTACTCTCTGCCCACCACGCTCGAGGCCCACGACTGGAGCTGGACGCTGCTTTTCAGTGAGTCTGCCTCAGACAAGCGGCTGAGACAGCTCAACCACGACATCAAGCACTCGGCCTTCTACGAGTCCAAATCGTTCCAAAACACCAACGGCAAGATCTTTACCCCGCCGCAGTCGTACTTCCGCCGAGACAAGGCGCTCTACTTCCCGCTGTTTGTGAATAAGAACCTTGAAGGCCAATCTGTCAAGCTCTCCGACCTCTGGAAGGACCACGTGACGCTAGTCAGGGTCTACTCGACCATGTCGGGTGAAAAGTGCGCCAGCACTTACTTGAATGAGTATCTCTCGAAGGAAGGCGGCGAGAAATTGGCCCAGAAGTTCCCAAACACACAGATTGTCGACCTCAATGTCCCCCAGAGTACAGTCAAAGGCTTGTTCGTGCATGCGGCCAAGTCCAATTTACGAAAGACCATCCCTCCTCATAGAGTGGACAAGTATTTCATAGTGCCGGCCGGGCTCTTTGATGTCGATGTTCGCCACACGTTGCGGTGCAACAACACGTGTCTGGGGTACGTGTATGTTCTAGACGATTCGGGTAAGATCCGGTGGGCCACTTCGGGTTACGCTCTGGATGCAGAGTTGGAGGTTCTATGGAGAACCGTAGAGGGCCTCGAGAAGGAGCTTGCCACGGCCCTGGTCGCACCGGCAACGAAGTAGCCGGAGCAGAAAGTAGGACCACTTGTAAATAGAGAGGTATTAGTGTTGGAGATGAAACGAGAGAGAATAGTTGAGCAGCACTGATCGTAATTACGCGTGGAGGCAAACGAGAGGAATCGAGCGTTTCACTAATAGCAAAAGGACAAAGTAGCCGCTGCTGAAGATACTACTAGCTGTTTTAGATACCTTTAGAATACCTGGAAGCGCTTTCCCATAGTTAACGCTGTGCCGACACCACTCCGAGCCAACATCGCAACGGCCAACAGAGTCGTATAATGCGACATCTACAAGGAACAAGAGAAGATGAAGAATTCACAAATTCAATTTTATGGTCTTTGCTGGACCTCGATGGTGGCTGGGTGCCAGGGCTGTTGCCCTCGTCACGTGCGCGGCTCGCAGCGCATCACCTTTTCAACATAATTCCACGAAAAAAAAACTCCAACAACGTCAAACATGTCTGCCCCAAACAAGGAGAAGGTCCAGGAACAAGCCCAGGAGATCCACAAGATCAGAATCACCTTGACCTCCACCAAGGTCAAGCAGTTGGAGAAGGTCTGCACCAACATCATTAACAACGCCGTTGAGAACGACATTGTTAAGAAGGGTCCCGTGAGATTGCCAACCAAGGTGTTGAAGATCACCACCAGAAAGACCCCCAACGGTGAGGGTTCCAAGACCTGGGACGCCTACGAGATGAGAATCCACAAGAGAGTCATTGACTTGCAGGCCCCTGCCCAGATTGTCAAGAAGATCACTCAGATCACTATTGAGCCTGGTGTGGATGTCGAGGTGACCATCGCGGCCTAAGTACTGTGGCGGCGTAACGTTATACCATACTCTGTGGTCAAGTGCTCTAGGCGGGCCGTGCACCGGAAAGGTGTACTGACGTTGTGGTGATGCTATCAGGATTTGGTTACAGCCGTATAGTAAGCGATGTTTATCGAAAAGATGTAGACGGGTAAAAAGGGAAGAAAGCACTCTGTCGGTGTTGAGGTGTTAGCCTGCGGCTTTTTGGCTGATCTAGTATCTGGGCCAGTGAGCCGATTTCGACCGGGTGATGTCTAGGCGCACCATCTAACCAGTAGTAAGGCCTACACAGCAGGACGCCGCTTCGAACAGATACATGCCAAAAAAATTAAAGATCGATTCGAACGAATTTTCCAAATTTTGATATTCTTTGTTTTTAAAAACGCTACTTGAATACCCACAGTGATCAAGCCCAAGTGCGCTAGACCTGCGGATAACTCCCACCCTTGTGCCGTTGCTCCCCCACTCACCATACCCTACTCCACGTAGTTGTTCAGCTCGCTTCTGCAGTCCAGTATTTGGGTGATAGCTTTCAATTCTGAGGACCCCGCTCCTCCTCCGGCTCACCACACCACCCACCTCCCATCCTCAATTCCCCACACTGGGCCATGTTCGTGCTCACCCCGAAACCCCGCCTAATATATGTGGCCTCCCGCCATCTTCAGGGCCTGAAACGCTTTTTCACGCCTCAGGCTGCTAGAAAGAATGGATCTCGGTTGTTCCGCAAGAAGAACGTCGCCCTTATCTCCGGTGTCGTCGTTGTGGGCTCCTACGTCTCCTTGTCAATGTCCAACCACTACAAATTGGATAGTGGGCTCTCAGGTCCCAACCCGAAATTGGTCAAGGCCCCGCCCACCAATTCTGCAAGTCTGCTGGCACCATACTTCCAGTCTGCTACGAGCTCCATGCTCCAGAAAAACGGTCTTGGAACCCAGCAACACAAGGAAGGCGTTTTCCTCTTGAACGAGGAGCAGGTCAGCGCTAAGTTGCGCCAGTACGAGGAGTCCTACATCGTGGACCGTGGCAAGGGCGTCACCCGCTACGACGTGTGCCAGCTCCCCTCCAACTCGCCCATTGAGGACGACAGAGCCGAGGAGATTGTCCAGGTGCCCATTTTGCAGGACAACAACATCAAGACCTCCACGGACTGGATGTTCTTTGGCATCTTCGACGGCCACGGCGGCTGGACGACGCTGTCGAAATTGAGAGACCAGTTGATTCTGTACATTGTCCATGAATTCGGCACCATCTTCAAGCCAGCCAAGGAAGACAACTTGCGGTACGTGCCCAACAGCGCCACCATCGACCAGGCCATCAAGAACGGTTTTCTCAAGCTCGACCACGACATTGTCAACAAAAACATCGAGAATCTCTTGAACGACAACAACAAGGCCAAGGCCGCCGAGTTGTTGATGCCAGCGTTGCTGGGCTCCTGTGCGTTGCTCTCGTTCTACGACACCAACTCGAAAATGCTCAAGGTCGCCGTCACCGGAGACTCCAGAGCGTTGTTGGGCTCTTTCAAGGACAGCAAGTGGACCGTGCGCCAGCTCAGCATCGACCAAACAGGGTCCAACCCCACCGAGGTGGCCCGGATCATCTCCGAGCACCCCGATGAGCCCAACGTGATCAAGAACGGCCGTGTCTTGGGCACCTTGGAGCCCTCAAGAGCGTTTGGCGACTGCAGGTACAAGTTGCCGGCGCTGATCCAGGAGAAAATCTACAAGCAGTTCTTTGGGCGCAGGCTCCCCAACAACTTGCAGTCTCCGCCCTACGTGACTGCGGAGCCCGTGATCACCACGACGAAAATCAACCCCGAGAACAACGATTTCTTGGTGATGGCGTCCGATGGTTTGTACGAGATGCTCTCCAACGAGGAGATTATCGGGCTTGTGGTGAAGTGGATGGAGAAGGAGAAGATGGTCAAGCCGGCCACTTCTTTCTGGAACTACTTCGGCCTGAACGACAAGGGCTTGCCGGACGTGACCGACATCACCAACGACAAAAGCAGCAAGCAGCCGTTCCGCAAAAACCGCCTGGGTTTGAACGGAGGCTACCTCTTGGAGGACAAGAACGTGGCCACGCACTTGATCCGCAATGTTTTGTCCAACGGCGGGCTGCGGGAGCAGACATCCATGCTCATCTCCATCCCCAGTCCTGTTTCTCGGCGCTACAGAGATGACTTGACCGTGACCATTGTGTTTTTTGGCAAGGGCGACAAGGAATCCGATAACGGCAAGCTTGAGATCAACCAGGAAGCCACTGCTGGTGGACTTCACGCAAAGCCCAAGCTTTAGACAGACTTAATCGTAGAATCAAGCATAAATGCACATATAGCACAATGACAGGAGAATTCATGATAACTTGAAATCACAGGAAATTTAGGAGAGTAGTAGACATTGGGCACTGGTGCGAGTCCCGATACCTGAGTCGCATCAACTAGGTGCAAACCAACTGCTTCAACCCATAGCCATTCATCGGCCCCGCAAGCTTTCAAATGACCTCGTTCATACTTGATCCACTGGAGCGGCTCCCGTTGTTCCCAAAAGATGAAGAGACAAAGGCATCGGAGCAAATACAAGAACTCACAGAAGAGTTGTTGGAGCCCTCCACCAAGTTGTCGTGGGACCTTCTAGACCTCGTTCAGTCACAGCCTGCCATTGACCGGCGGCAGTTGTACCTGGAGCTCATAATCCAGCCTCCCAGCATAGCCCGCACTGCCTTCAGGTTCAAGAGAGAGGGCATCGATGGACATGTCACTGACTCTGTGGAAGAGGTGAAAGTGCTGGAGATCGACAACGCCAACGCCACAAACTCGTACTCTGTGAGCCGCAAGTTGGGGCCCAAACTGGACTCTTTGAAAGGGAAGTCCAGCTTTCTTCCATTCCAGCCCGGAGGCTTGTTCAACAAGACCGAGACCAACCAGGCCCTCAATGCTAACAATGCGGCTTCTGAATTCAGGTTCTTACACAAGAACGATAAAGGCCTCTTCGACATCCCGCTGGGTATGAGTCGAGGTCTTGATTTAGGCCTGGCCTCCACGGGAGGCACGGACTTGCCCGACTTGGATGAGTCTGAAAACACCGATGATGACTATGAAACCCAGCCACTGACAACAGCGTCCCGGCCATCCAGACCACACTCGTCGACCAAGAACGGACTGTCTGGATTGCCCGATGAGCTCAGTGAAATTGACGATTATGAGCCTCTCGACTATAAAGAGCTCCAAGACCAGATGGACGCCGAAGCCCAAGTGAAACGTGACTGGGCCCACGTCGTGGACTTGAATCACAAAATCGACAATTTCGAGGACGTTGTTCCCAATATGGCCCGCACGTGGCCGTTCGAGCTAGACACATTTCAGAAGGAGGCTGTCTACCACCTCGAAAAGGGCGACTCTGTCTTTGTTGCTGCCCACACCTCTGCCGGTAAAACCGTGGTGGCAGAATACGCTATCGCCATGGCCACACGGAACATGACAAAGACCATCTACACATCGCCCATCAAAGCGTTGTCCAACCAGAAATTCCGTGACTTCAAGGAAACATTCAAGGACATGGACGTCGGGCTCATAACGGGTGACGTGCAAATTAACCCCGAGGCAAACTGCTTGATCATGACCACGGAGATTCTACGCTCCATGCTCTATAGAGGCGCAGACTTGATTCGTGATGTGGAGTTTGTCATTTTCGATGAGGTTCACTACGTTAACGACATCGACAGAGGCGTGGTGTGGGAAGAGGTGATCATCATGCTTCCGGACCACGTGAAGTACATCCTCCTCTCCGCCACAGTTCCCAACACGTTCGAGTTTGCAAACTGGGTGGGCCGTACGAAACAAAAGGACATCTACGTGATCCTGACTCCCAAGCGCCCTGTGCCGCTCGAAATCTATGTATGGGCCAAAAACCAGCTCTACAAAGCCATCGACTCCAACGGTGTGTTCAGCGACACGGAGTTCAAAAACCACCGCGACGCTCTCACACCCAAAGCCGACGGCTTGCCAAGTACCACCATGGGGTCGGGATCCAGAAAGGGTCCTGGAGGAACGGCTCGTGGAGGCAACCGTGGAGGCGCAAGAGGTGGCTCCGCTACCAGGGGAAGAGGACTGGTTGTGCCCCGTGGTGGTGCTCTGAACGCCAGAGCGAATTTCGCCAGAGATGGGCCCAACAAAAGCACGTGGCTGAACTTGGTGCAATATCTCTCTCAGAAGAAGTTGTTGCCTGTTGTTATCTTCGTGTTCTCGAAAAAGAGATGCGAAGACTACATCGACACTCTCAGTGGCGTGAACTTCTGCACAGCGAAAGAAAAATCAGAGATCCACATGTTCGTGGATCGGGCTGTTGCCCGCTTGAAGAAGGAGGACCGCGAGCTTCCTCAGATCCTCAAAATCAGAGATCTTCTCAGCAGAGGCATTGCTGTTCACCACGGTGGTTTGCTTCCGATCGTCAAAGAGTGCATCGAGATTTTGTTCTCCAAGTCGTTGATCAAAGTTTTATTCGCAACCGAAACTTTCGCAATGGGTTTGAACTTGCCAACACGTACTGTGGTGTTCTGTGAATTGAGAAAGCATGACGGCAGAGGGTTCAGAAACTTGTTTCCAGGCGAGTTTACCCAAATGGCAGGCAGAGCAGGAAGAAGAGGCTTGGACACCACCGGTACAGTCATCGTCATGGCTTATAACCATCCACTTCAACCCACAGACTTCAAGCTGGTGACGATGGGCACGCCCACCAAATTGCTGTCACAATTCAGATTAACATACAATATGATCTTGAACCTCCTCCGTATCGAGGCATTGAGGGTTGAGGAGATGATCAAGCACTCATTCAGTGAAAACTCGACACAAACACTCAAGCCAGAGCACAAAATCAAGGTTGAAGAATTGAATGACGAATTAAGTTTAATGAAGATCGAGGAAACTCTGGACCTGAGCAAGTTTCAAGAGGCTTACTCTTTGATCAGCAATTACAAGCTGGTGTATGCTGAAATTGTGACAGGGATTCAGGAACTTTCAACGTCGCGTCACAAGGTATTCCGTCTCGGTAAGCTCATGATTTTCGAAGACGAGGATGACGTCGTGAGAATGGGTATTCTTGTCAAGAGCCATTTGTCCAGTGGCAGATTAGTGTTTTTGACATTCGACCACGGCGCTCAATACGAGGAACAGTGCAAGCTGACGCGGGTTCCTTATCTCCCGATCAAGTCCTATCTTAAGAAAGCGTTTGTGCCCATCGAGTTTAAGGGCGATTTAAGGCTTACCAGTGTGGCATATGACAAGATCCAGTATGTCAGTCGTTACAGTCTTAACACCAGTATGAATGACCTCTTGGCCAACGATCAAACAGCCATCGAGCAAGCGGAAGACCTGTTCAAGATGACACTCAAGTTCCAGTATAACCTTGTGGAGGTGCCATTCGGGCTGGCGGTCCAGCTTAGTATCCACGAGCTTTTGGTGAAGAAAGACGAGTTGTTGGCCAAGATTGGTGCGTTTGATGTCATCAGTTCGCCAGCATTCAAGGCTGTTTATGCTCAGTTATTCAAACGGGATACGCTCAAGAAGAAAATCGACTCGCTCAACCTACTCATTTCTGACGAGAACTTGGAATTGCTTCCTGATTACGAGCAACGCTTGAAGGTCCTTGAGCAACTAGCGTTCATTGACAAGAATCAAAATGTCGTGCTCAAGGGTAGAGTTGCGTGCGAGATCAATTCCGGCTGGGAGTTGGTGTTGACGGAGCTTATTTTGGACAATTTCCTCGGCGACTTCGAGCCCGAAGAGATTGTCGCTCTTCTTTCGTGCTTCGTTTATGAAGGCAGAACCAAGGATGAGGAAGACCCGCCAATCACGCCTCGTCTCGAGAAAGGAAAGAAGAAGATTTTGGAAATCACCGAGAAGTTGCTCAAAATTTACACCGAGCACCAAGTACTACTCACGATGGAGGAGCAGGAGTTCATGGAGCGGAAGCGGTTCGCGTTGGTCAATGTCGTCTACGAGTGGGCACGTGGTATGACATTCAGCGAGATCATGCAGATCAGTGTCGAGCTGGAGGGCACGATTGTGCGTGTGATTACTCGGCTTGATGAAATTTGTCGGCAGGTGAAGAACGCAGCGCTTATTGTGGGTGACTCCATGTTGCACCAGAAGATGTCCGAGGCTCAGGAGCGCATCAAGCGAGACATTGTGTTTTGCGCCTCTCTCTACATTTAAATTGAGTTGCTGATGCTGTATTAAGATGCAATAAAGGTTTCAGTGGTCCCTGTTTCTGAGATGGGCCGCCCCCGGTCTGTTGAGTGCAATTTTGAGTAGGCCAGTGCCTGAACCGAACACCTTGCTGTCCCAGAACTCGTCTCTGATTGTCTGCGAGCCGAACTTGACTATCAAGACCCCGAGCAAGGTGTAGAAGCTGGCCTCTGTGCTCTGCTGTCGTATTTTCTGGCGGTGGAAGAGCGCCTGTTTGGGTGTGTAGTTTCGTCGAAGCCCTTTGTAGGGAATGACCGCCAGATCCAAGGCGTTGAGGGACATGAACTCGAGCACGAGACTGGTGCTGTTGGCTAGGAGCCGCTGGGTTCGTCTGAGCATGGAGTCCGGTGTATGGAGATACAGCAGGTCCGAGTAGATGGCCAGATGCAAGCACTGGTAGTCGAAGAACGCCTGGCCCAACTTGCGGACACGGTCCTGGCCCATGCGAGTCTCTTCTGGCTCGAGAATATTGCCGTCTGGGCGCTGTTTTGTGAATTTGATCTCGCCCGAGGACGGGCCACACAAGATGGCAAGACACTGGTGGAAGTCTAGCGGGAAGCGGTCGCCGACAAACTGCTGGATCACGGAGGTTCTTGGCTCGAGGCTTTTTCTGAGCGACGGGTCGACGTGCAACGACCGTGCCATGGCGTTGTAGAGCCGGTCGGTTGGGTTTTCCTTGGTGGCCCGGACCCGGTGGGCTCTAGCACTGAACCTACTGTTGTTGGCCGGCCGCCGGTGTGACGACGTGACGTACGTGGACGCCTTGTAGTAGTGCTCGAAGTTGGAGACAATCCCGGCATACGTCGACAGGTGCCGTAGTAGCGACGGGGGTTTCATGTGGGAGAATGGGTGCTGTGGGGTATGAGAGCTGGTGGCAGGGCCTATATCAGTAGGCACCTGGGCCGCGCGAAGAGCATCGAGGGAACCAGACATGTCTAGCACCAAGGCCAAAAAAAAGGCGGCGGCGAGCCCGGCGGCGGCTCCCGAGCCCAAGAAATTCAAGATGCCGAAACTGTTCATTGCCCGGCCGCCTCCACAGAAATTCGAGAAGGCGCTGCTGATCTTGGTGCACCCCGATGTGGCCCAGGCCTTGGCCTTGGCGGCGGGTCTGTTCGCCACTGTGTCCAAGGAGTCTGGTTTCGGTGCTGCTGTGGTGGTGGAGTTGGGCAGTCCTGACGAAGACCCCCGCTTGGTGCTAATACCCCGGGCCACCCGCCACTTGGCGGGCATTTTGTTGGGCGACAGAGTTCAAGTGAACAGCACGGGCCAGGTGCCGTTTGCCGAGAAGGTGGATGTCTATGTGGAGCCTGCTGAAGAGAAGGCGCCGGCAAACGACCAGGTCAAGAAACTCTTGGTGCTGGCCGGAATCGTGCACCCCGGGCTCCAGCTCACGACCAAGACGTTCACGCTAACGGTGGTGAACGTGACCACGAAAGACGCCTTGGCGGCGAAATTGGGCAACTTGTCGCTTGAAGACGGCCCCATGACCGTGTCGCCCCCACATCTCTGCATACCGCAAACGGCAGTCGAGGTTGTCTCGAAGAAACTCAACATCGCAGACTACCCGAGACTCCCCCGCCCCGTTGGCTTTGACCAGGTCGGCGGGCTTGCCCCCTGCATCGAGACGCTCCGTGCCGCTGTGCAGCTCCCGCTCCAGCACGCGGAGCTCTTCTCGGGCTTTGGCATCTCGCCGCCCCGAGGCGTGCTTCTCCACGGCCCTCCGGGGACAGGCAAGTCGATGCTCTTGCGGTGCGTGGCGGCCGAGACCGACGCCCACGTGATCTACGTTGACGGGCCGTCGATCGTGCTGAAGTACCTTGGCGAAACGGAGACGGCTGTGCGGGAGCTCTTTGCCGAGGCTGCCCGCTTCGAGCCTGCGGTCATCTTCATGGACGAAATCGACCTGATTGCGCCCCGCCGCAGCCACGACGACGGCGAGACAGAGGCCCGTGTGGTGGCGACGCTCTTGACCATGCTCGACTCCATCGGTGGGCGTGTGGTGGTGGTGGCGGCCACCAACCGGCCCAACTCGGTGGACCCAGCCTTGAGAAGACCGGGCAGGTTTGACCAGGAGGTCGAGGTCGGGATCCCCGACGCAGCCGCCAGAGAAGACATCATGACGCGGCTCGTGTCCCGAATGAACAAGTGTCTGCTCACCGCAGACGACATCCTGCTCATTGCGCTGAAAACACACGGCTACGTCGGCGCCGACTTGGCCGCCTTGTGCCGCGAGCTGGTGATGCGGGCGATCTCCCGGTGCATCCCTGCCTCGGCCCGGTCGTTGGCCAGCAGCATCTCCGTGGCCTCCGCCGACACCACCATGGTCGAGATGAGAGACGTGGACGCTGCTCTTGCCGAGATCCGGCCGTCGGCGATGCGGGAGATTTTCTTGGAAATGCCCAAGGTCTACTGGCACGAGATCGCCGGCCAGCAGGAGCTCAAGCGCAAGCTTATAGAGGTGGTCCAGCTCCCGTTGGAGGCAGCACCGGCGTTCGCTCGCCTCGGTGTGTCCGCACCCAAAGGCGTGCTTCTCTACGGCCCGCCAGGGTGCTCCAAGACCTTGGCGGCAAAGGCCTTGGCAACAGAGAGCGGCCTCAACTTCTTGGCCGTCAAGGGGCCCGAGCTTTTGAACAAGTACGTCGGCGAGAGCGAGAGAGCGCTCCGAGAAATCTTCCGCAAGGCCCGGGCCGCTGCCCCGCTGATTATCTTCTTCGACGAGGTGGACGCGTTGGCATCGAGCCGAGACGAGGCCTCCACGCTGGCGGCCCAGAACGTCTTGACGTCGTTGCTCAATGAGATCGACGGTGTGGAGGAGTTGAACGGCGTCGTGGTGGTGGCCGCTACCAACCGACCTTCTGAGATCGATCTGGCGCTTTTGAGACCCGGCCGCTTGGACAGACACATCTACGTCGCTCCGCCAGACAAGTCGGCCCGTCTCGACTTGATCAAGAACCGCTGCTCGAAGTTTACCGTTGCCGACGAAGGCCTCTTCGAGCGCATGGCCAGCGCCACCGACGGGTGCTCGGGTGCCGAAGTTGCGCTTCTATGTCAGGAGGCTGGCTTGGCGGCGATCATGGAAAATGCAGAGACCGAGGTTGTGGAGGAACGCCATTTCGAACACGCCCTCGCAGGCATCGCCCGGGGCATCACCCCAGAGATGTTGGAGTACTACGCTGAGTTTGCCGGGCGGTCGGGCCTCAACATCGACACGCAGCCGCAGGAGGATCTTTGAGCTGGCAGAGCAGGGGTGCCTTGTATATTAAGTATAGAGAGAAGACAGAGACTTCTGGATCACGACTGCTTGCAGCCCTCCTCCAAGTCCTTCTCGAAGTCCTTCGGCAAGTCCTTGGAGTCAAAGTCCAAGCCGCCAAGCCCGCCAAGGTTCCCGAGACCACCAAATCCAGGGAAATCCTTCTCGTCGCCCACCAACTCTGTGGGTGGGTTGCCGAGTTCCTGGAGGGTCTCCAACAACGAGTTGACGTTCTCTCTGTGTGCCTGGTTGTCGTTGTCGTAGCCTGGAGCGTCAAAGACGGCCAAGATCTCGCCGGAGACCTCGTACTGCTTGGTGAAGCGGGCGTGGTCCTCGGCCAGAAGCGTGTCTTTGTTGTCCGTCAAGTACTGGGGGAACTTGGAGTTGAGGTCCTTCATGGGCTCGTAGATCACCTCTTTCGACAGCAACTGCTCCAACATGTCTGTCAAGAGCTTGGACATGTCGAAGTCGTCGTCGTTGCCGAGCCCCGACAACAACTGGGAAAGCATGTCTTCGGGGGCAGCACCAGCAGGGTCTGCCTTGAGCTGTTCGTCGACAGTGGCGCCCGATTTTTTGAGCCGGGCCACGGTCTCCTTCATGACGGCGTCGAAGTTCTGGGGCGTCTGTGTCTGCTCGGCATCGGCCATGTGTGTTTGTTCAAACTGCTTGACCAACTCTTCGAACTGCGCTTTGGCCTGAGGGTCCTCGATCTCGAGGTCCTTGACCAAGTTGTTGATGTTGTGCTTGAAGGGCTCTTCGGCGGGTTCTGCCTTGGCGCCCGGCGGCTTGCTCAAGACTTGTTCATCGAACTCGTCCAACAAGTCGTCGAGGTCGTCGTCATCGAGCTTGTTATCGGTGGACATGGTTGTTGGTGGGGAACTGGGGTGCAGGTCGCAGCGAAGGCCTGGTGGGGCCACCAATTGGAGAACAGTGAATGACAAGTATTTGGGAACCAAATACGGAAGCGAATGATAGGTTGGATATGGGTGCAGATCCTAATTTTGAAAGATCTTTTGTTCAGATGATTGTGGTGCCCGGCCGTAGGTCATGTGGCTTACGTAGTGTGGGGAAGCCGAGGCCTAAACGGTCCCACCTATGCCGGCAGAAAGAGGGCGTGAAGAAGTCTAGAGCAGAAGCATGGCATTTTTGAGGTCATGCAAATCGGGCATTAACGTCAAGATTACTTTGTCTCTACTCGGTCAAGGTGTTACGGATTCCGTACCGAGGCCCAGCGCACCCATTTAAGTACTGGCTACCAAGGGCCACCACAGATAAAGGCCCATACTATTGTTGAATGCCACTGCTATTTCGGTGGTAAGTCGACATTAGTAGGAACATTTGCTTTGACTGTCAACTCTTACTTTTCACCGCCAGGTACACTAATTATCCTCTGAAGCCACTCCACGCTGTCCCACTAGGCCATAGACTCGGGCCACCTCAGTAATGCTATCGCCACCTCTTCCTCCGATATTTTTTGTTTTTTTTATTCTCAATTAATGGTGGTTGTATCCATGAAGAAGCGTGTTCAAGCGTTTGTAGCGTGTCCAACATTGTTTGCCACGGAAGTACTTTGTTCCACGGCGTTAACACGAATCGGACCCTCACTGGCTGGACCGGTCCCTTGACGAGAGCTCATTTAGCCGATGCACATCCTGATTTTCTCATCACCGAAGACAACCATGTCCACCGAACCCGATTTTGCTCCACAGAAATGAATCAGAAACTCGCCACCTGTTCAGCCAATTGCCCTCGACAATATCCCCCCACTCGTTGTTCGGCTGCAGCAAGCGTTACCCGAGATGGTGGCTTATGGCCGCGCCTATAAACTCCGGAGGACCCCTCGGGTGCGGTGGCCACCCAGACTCCACCTCCAATTTATTCAAGATGCTCCAATCCAAAGCAGTCAAGTACACAAACGCCACCCTGGATTTCTTCATCGTTGACGAGCCCGTCAATGTCGAAGTGGACGGCGGCAGCTACAAACTCCCCAGCGACCACAGTGTCTTGGTCAGAATCAAGGCCGCCGCCTTAAACCCGGTGGACCTCATCATCAAGCAGGCCATGACGCCCTGGCTCTTCAAGGCGCCCCGGGGCTTTGGCTTCGACTACTGTGGCGACGTGGTTGCCATTGGCTCGGCGGCGGCGGCCCAATTGGGGCTCAGCGTTGGCGACAGAGTGGCCGGTTTGTTCCAGGAGTTTCCAGGCACCGGCACCGTCACCCAGTACAAGCTCTTTGACGCGTCCAAGCCCAAGGAGGCCAACATGCGCAAGATCCCAGACTCTTTCCTGTACCAGCAAGGTGCTGCGTACCCATTGGTGCACGGCACTGCGGTGGCCATGTACGACACGGTGCCCAAGGGCAACAAGCTCGAGAAGGTGTTGATTTTGGGCGCCGGCACCACCGTCGGCCGCTACTGCGTGCAGTTGGCCAAGAACGTGTACAATGTGAAGGAGATTGTCGTGACGTGCCTGGGCCGGACCGAAGAGGTGATCCGCGAGAACGGTGCCACTGAGGTCATCGACTACACCCAGCACAAGTCTGTGTTGGGCCCCGCCTTGGAGTCGGTCAAGACCTCTGGCGCGTTCGACGTTGTCTTTGACTGCTGCGGCAACTCCGACTTGTTTCCCCAGCTCGACACGGTGCTCAAGCCCGCGGCGGAACACCCCCACTACGTGACCGTGGTGGGCGACTACAAGAACAGTTTCGTGAGCCACAACTTGGGCGGAAACCTCATCACGGGCGTCAGGTATCTTCTCCGCACCATCGGCACCAAGATCGGCTGGATTCCCTACACGTATACGTTTGCCATGGTGTCGCCTGCCGGTCCTTGGCCCGATGTGGCTGCGAGGTACTTGGCTGAGGGCAAGACCAAGCCATTTATCGACAGCGAGTACTCCATGCTGGACGTTGCCAAGGCTGTCGAGAGATTGGCCTCCAACAAGGCCCAGGGCAAGGTGATTATTAACATCGACTGATGGTACCTGAATCTTTAGTAATGTATGTGTATTTTGTTGGAGCGAGGCCTGTATGAACAGTGAGCGCCATCAATGTAGATCAACGAAATAGGTCTCTTTAGGTAGTTCCATAACTAAAGTCTGTCATTGGTTATGACCATCTAGTGCAAATGTTTTGGAGTAGCTCTATATATTCTCTATGTGATAAAATTCCAATTTTATTTCGCCTCGATGTTGCCCGAGATTCGCCCCAGAAATGTCTCAGCCAATTGCCCTAACTCGCTGGCGCCGGGCCTCGCCGGGCCTCGCGCCAGTCTGGCGCCAGGGCCATTCATCGGCCCCAGAGCTAGGGCGACCTTGGCCCTAGGCGCGCCAGAAAACAACATCGCCCTACTTCAAACACATCCACTACAAGACTTCAGGTAGTCGCCACCGCAGGACTGGCCCAACTTGACCTCGCTTTGCCTCTGAAACCGTCCTTTATTAGTCTGCCTCGAATATGTCTCTCTGCAAAACACGCTTACAGGAGGAAAGAAAGCAGTGGAGAAAGGACCATCCATTTGGGTTCTACGCCCGCCCGCGCAAAGCGGAGGACGGGTCCTTGGACTTGACCCACTGGGACGCAGGCATCCCAGGCAAGTCAAACTCGCTCTGGGCAGGGGCAACCTATCCTGTATCGATCACGTTTTCCGAGGAGTACCCGTCCAAACCCCCAAAAGTCATGTTCCCCTCCGGCTTCTACCACCCCAATGTATACCCCAGTGGGACCGTGTGCTTATCGATTCTCAACGAGTCTCAGGACTGGCGCCCGGCTATCACGTTGAAGCAGATTGTCTTGGGCATCCAAGAGCTTCTCACAAACCCCAACCCCGACTCGCCAGCCCAGGAGCCAGCGTGGAAAGCATTCAGTAAGGACCGCACCACCTACGAGAAGAAGGTCAAAGAGCAGGCCAAGAGATACCACACCGCTACGTGACCATGGCCGTGGCTCGACACTCGGCGATTCCCAACTCCGTGTTCTGCATTCTGAGGTTCCTACTTCACCATAATACTCCTACGCAATCGGTGGTCTCTTTGCATATCAGGAGCTGTTGAATACCTCTCGACCTCTACAGGACCGTGCAAGTCCCAGGGTCCCAGCAGACTGCGCCAAAAACCTACTGCTTTATCTGTACTTATTTTTCATTGCTATATTCTTCCCTCTTTATGTGCATCACGCCCGAGTGATGTCCGTACCATAAATCGCATGTGTCGAATGACTTGAAGTTTCTCGCCCGTAGTCGAGCATATCTCGCCCATTTTCCTTGGGAATGTGGACAGCCGCTCAGCAACTGGCATTGCTGATCAAGTCTCTAGAGCCCAGTCCGTCGCCCGTCTCGCCCAACTGGGAGGTACCTTTCTCCTTGTATGTGCTCACGGCGGGGATATCAGCCTTGATTCTCAGCACCAAGGTGGAGTATGCTCTGGGCTCCAAGCGGATCAAGGTATGCAAAGGGATCAGCATCCACGGACTCTCTTCCTGGGGGACATTCATGAAGTATGCGTACAAGCAGCGCAACACCGCCTGGTGGGTGATGATCAAGATGTTTTCCTGGCGCTCCAACTCCATGATGATGGGCTCCAAGCGGATGACAATGTCGCGGTACGACTCGCCGCCCCGGTAGCGGTACTTGTATTTGTTGTCGTCGCGGGCCTTGAAGTCCTCGGGGAACTTCTGCTCGATTTCCTCGTAAGTCATGCCGTCGCACTCGCCGGCGTCCAACTCGTCGAGGGCCTTCCACTCCAACTTCTTTTTGTAGGGCAAGAACGAGGCGGTCTGCTGGGTGCGCTTGAGGGTGGACGTCCACACGGTCAAGTTTGTGTGTTTGTTTTCCTCGCCCAACGACTTGAGCACGATCTCCGGGAGTTTCTTGGCGTAGCGCCAGCCGCGTTCCGAGAGATTCAGGTCGCCGCCGATCTTGCCCGTCAAGTTGTACTCGGACTCGCCGTGCCGCAGCAACCAGATGCTTCTGGGCTTGATGTGGAGGTTCATCACGTAGTAGACGATGCGCAGCTCCAAGTAGCTTTCGATGCGGTTGACGATGATCTGCAGGCCGACGTTGACGAGCTTGATGAACGTGAGGTCTTCGTCGTCCTTGACGTTCAAGTTCTCGTAGGTTTTGTCGTACTGCTCGATGCGCTTCAAGAAGTCTGCTGTGGCGAGCTTCGGGTCCACGTCCACGTAGTCGGGCGACGTGGTCTTGACGTCGGCGATGTTGTGCAAGATGAGCTCCTTGTCGTCGCACCAGGACTCCAAGAAGATGGGCTCGATCAAGTTCTCGCGGCAGATCTTCAAGAGACTGGCCCGCCGCTCGCGGGTCAGGTTGGTTGCGTCGATGATGCCCACCACGCCGTGTTCCTCGGCAAACCACGTCATCATGTCGTCGATGGCCTGGTTGATCGCCTTGAGCCGGATGTCGAGCCCCTCCTTGTTGGCAGGGTCGAAGAAGTCCGCCTCCACGTAGGCGCTGCCGGCCAACTGGCGGCGGTAGGTGCCCACGTTGAAGCACTTGCTCTTGATGGAGAGCCACAGAAGGTACCGCACGATGCGTTGCGCAATGAGCGACTTGCCCCGGGCGGGCAAGCCCACCATGATCACACAGATCCGCACGTTCTCGACGTGGGATACGGAGTAGATGGGCATGGTGTCTTGGGCGAGGAACAGTGGGTGCGCTTTCTTCGTACTGCCCTGGGCCCTATATACAGCGCGAGCCTACGTTCCCCGGATTCTCACGGTCAGGCGAGACCAAGGCTCGGGTGCCCGCGCATGTGGCTTGGCCTAGGGCTGGGATTACCGACGGGGCAACTCGGCGGGGCAGCCTTAACTATGGGGGTTACAAAAGCGTCTGCTGCTGGTGTTGGATTTCTACGAGGCGAATTAAGAACGCAGACGGAATTGGCAGTCGCTCACATTATGTAGAGTTGACTCGCTTTGGCCTGAAACTGGCCGCAGCAGCAGAAACCACGGATGACGTCGTCAAGAGGTAATCGCTCCACAGTGTTTTTCCTGGTACCAAAGGCTAGCCCTCGGCCCGTGCAATATTCAGAGCGTAAAATCCAATTTTAATCTACTTGTAGCCCTTGCCTTGACATAACCTAATTTCCCGAAGCTCCTCGGGCGAAAGGAAGTCCCGCCCATTGTTCTACCACGGCACGGCCGGACCCGTTTAACGCCGTCTGCCTCCAGATTGAACTGGAATAGCTATTTATCTTGGAATATGCAGTTCGCCTGGTCCGCCCAAAACTAAACCACCGTCTATACTCTCCAACATACAGAGCGCAGTGTCAGTAGCGCGGTAACACCAACCATGAAGAAGCTCTTGGGCAAAAAAGCCAAGGACAACGACGGGCCCAGCACAGAGTCCGTGCACCTGGAGTCCAGCTCCGTGCACGACATCAGACCCATGTTCGGGTCTGCCGACCCCAGCTCGTTCGACAACGACACCGAGCTTAATCTCAACCCTGCCATCACTTCAGGACTGATCTTCACCGAGGCGTCCCGCCACGAACAGTCGCTTTTCTCCAGCAAAGCGTCCTACTCGACCCGCCAGCTGTCGTACCAGCTGAACCGCTCGAAGAAGTACCCGCCAGCGTCGCAGTTTGGGCAGACCCTTCAAATATTGGAGGCGGAGGAACCAAAGGACGACTCGGAGGGCCTGCTGCCGGAAACCATCAAGGACGCCCTCCACTCGTTGTGGAAAGATATTGCCTATGTCGCCAACCAGAACATGACCTCGGTGTTGAACTTGCTGACGACAGTCGTCAACATGATCGAGTGCCTCAAGGACTTCATCTCGTTCATGGACGAGTCGGCCTTCAGTTTCTCCTGGGCGTTCGATGCCTACAACAACGAGAGCGTCCGCAAAATCCTCAAGACGTTCCTCCACTACTACGACAACCTTCTCCAGGACGAGGCGTACCTCCGCCTGAAGCTCTTGTTTTCCAAGACGTTCAACGAGTTTAACAAGACCCTCAAAAGCCCAAAGCTTGACAGCCAGGGATACTCCTCCGGGATTCCCAAACCATCAAATTACGCGATAGGCTGTAACGGCGGCAAAAGAATGGCCAACGAGGCCGCAGTGGAACGTATTATGCACAAAATCGCCCAGAGTTCCGTCAATGTGGCCGACCAAAATGGCGCCTTTATCGCCCCCATTGCTCGAGGCATCTCCGAAGACATGACAGTGCTCTGCCTATATTTCGGCTACCCCAGCATCACGGACCAGCACCTGCAAATAGTCAGCCAGGTCCATGAGATCTACGACGACATCCACGTGATAGTGGGGCGCAACAGAATCGAGTTGGCTCTGATGAACCCAACGGCGCATGCAGAATCACTGCACAAGTTCAAACTTCCCTTCAGAAATCCTTCAGACGCCCTACACCCTCCTATGTCCTTGTCGATCTCTGTCGACGCTTCTACACGCACAAGTGGCACTATGGGCGGGTTCGTATACCCCATCATCGACAAAAAGACTCTGCCTCACCTCGTGTCGTACACAAATGCAAAGTTTGCCATCTCATGCGGCCATGTTTGTCTCGACAAGAGCATGGGTGGCTCTTACCCTCATATCTCAGCTCCGCTGGCGGTGTTGATTGACCTTTACAAAAAAGCTTTAGCGGCAGAACTCGACAAGGCCTCACAGGCCGAGAACTTCCAAAGCTCACACGAGAGTAGAGTGGCGTATCGCTCGGCTCTACATCTGCTCGACGACATGTTCCCACCTCGACAAGTGAGCACGCATGACCCAAAGAACAAAAAGAAGCAGGCTGCGGTGAGAAACTTGCCTCGCATCCCATTTGGCCAAATAATCTGGGGTGAACGAACGCTCATTCAGGCCAACAAGGCACAGAGTAACCTGGAATACCAAGAGAAAAGACTAAGTGACTTGGCCATAATAAAGGTCAACAAGATACTTCAATGCGACCAGAACTACTTGGGAAGCGACGTGGCGTTCAACGAATTCGACCCAGCTTTGATCCTTGACAATCTCTACGTGCGTCAAGTGCTTCATCTTCAGCGTCAGCCCCGAGAAAACCCCTTTTCTTCTGCTGAGGAAATAGACTCTGTTGTTTCAACGGCATCACGAAACGCTGATGGGTCGTTCAAACACAGCGGCTTACCAGTATTCAAATATGGCTCCACAACAAAATTCACCAAGGGCAGCCTAAACGGTATCAAGCTAGTCTACTGGATGGACGGCGTGATCCACCTGTCAGAGTTTGTTGTCAACTCCACGGAGAATATGGCGTCCTTTGCTGCTGGTGGCGATAGTGGTGCATGGATTTTGACGAAGCTTGACGACGTGAGCGGCATGTCGGGCACCAAAGGACTTGGCGTGGTGGGCATGCTCCATTCTTATGACGGCGAGCACAGACAGTTTGGCTTGTTCACTCCAATGACGGAAATTCTTCAAAGACTCGAAGAAGTCACCACCATAAAGTGGGGAGTGGTTGGTGTTGCCGACAAGGCACAAGACGACTCGTATTCCGACGTGTCGTCGGTTTCTTGCCACAGTGCTTCAAGTGAGAGTGATTACGAAAGTGGTGTTGAGGAGCAAAGCTGGCCTCCTGATATTGACTGATCCGAGGGTCCTTATTACTATAACAATGCTATTGCATCCGCGAGGCTTAAGCCCTCTCGTTTGCTTTGTAGTCGATGAATCTGCCCAAATTTTTCCACACCTCTTCAGCTCTGAGTTTGAGGTCAGGGTTCTTCTTCTTGTCGATGCGCTTGTAGTAAGCCTTAACAGCAGGCTCCATCTCCCGCAAACGCTGCAACATGTTGCCCTCGACAAACACCGGGAGATCGTAGTCGTATTCTGCATCACCAAAAATATCGTAAATCATGTTCAAGCACTCGACGGGGATCTCGAGGGCCTTGCCAGAGTGCGTGGGCTTCGTGTAGTGCTCGGCCAACAGGAAAATGAAGTTGCCAATCTGTCTGGTTGCTTCGACGTTGCCTCCATTTTGAGCGATTGTGCCCAAGAATCCAACCGCTGACAACAAGAAGTCGAAAGCATCTGTGTCATCTTTTTCCACGATTTCCTGGCAGGTGGATAGAGTGGATGCAACTGATTCATCAGTGACACGAGAGCGGACCTCAGGTCCCAAACACTTCGAAAGGGCCCAAAGAATGCTGAGGCAGGACCGGCGTGCTTCCCAATCTTTGTCCAGCACAGTCTCCACTGCCAGCCAAAGCGTGGGAATCTTTTCGTACAACAGCACAGGGATCGAAGAAGACAGCAAGAAAAGCCAGCACATGTTGTTGAGCGCAGCCAATACCTTGCTGGTGAGTTGTAGATTAGCGGCCAATAAATGCAAGCAAGCAGGAAGAGCGGTGTCGAGAAGGTACGCCAGCAATTCGGGAGAAACCTCGGGCTGCTCTGAGCTCACGGCGAAGTGCTCGCAAATGCTTGCCAAAAGGTCGATGGAGATGTCGATTGCCTGGAGGTCGGCACGGGCCTTTGTGGTTTGAGGGGACTCGCCGCCCAAGGGGGTGTCGATATCTTTTGGTTTCTCATTTTCCTGTAGCGAGTTTTCAGTGTCTGACTTGGGATTTAGCACTGGTTCTGTGGCCTTGGCTGGGCTTTTCAAGGCCGTCTCGACTGCAGCAATGTCGATCTTTGTCACTGTATCGAAGACGTTCTTGAGTAGAACTTGGATCTCCTCAGTGGCTTCGCCAGCACTGGTAACCTCCAAGAAGTGGAACGAGATACCCTGTGCGTAGATGGTGGCCAAGGTGCTCGACTGCACCAAGGGAGAGCTCACCAAGCTCTGGAGGTTGAAGTTTGGGTGTGCTGCCAACGCCTGAACGAACTCTGCCGAGTCTGAGGCAAACTCGTACAAGAAGTCGAGCAAGGCGTGGAGCAATTTCGGGGAGCGGGACTTCTCCAAGTTCCAGGCCAACACCTCAACGACAAGCTGCATCAAGGGGTCTATGTTCTGGTAGATGGAGTCGTAAAGGTCGGACGAGCATGAGGCGATCAGCACCACGAGCGACAAGAGGTTTTCGATGTAGTCAAACAACATTAGCACCGTCTTCTTCTCGGCCAGGCCCAGGGACAGAGCCAAAAAGGACATGGAGCTGTTGATTTTCTCGAGCCCCGAAGTGATGTGTGTCCAGATCCCGCTTCTCCAGAGGTGCTTGGCCACTTCGTAGCCCTCGTCGATGGTCAAGTTGCGGAGAAGTCCAAGCGAGTCCACCACTAGTTCCTCGTTGGCATCAACAAGCGTGTGTTCCATGACAGCGGCAATCACGCGCTCCCGGAGTAGTGTCTGGCGCATACTGGGGTCCTCAGCAAGCACTGTGATGGCACTGAGAGCCACCAGGCGATCGTTGGGTGCTGAGGCCAGAAGCTTGGCTACAAGCGGGGCGATTTTGGCATGGCGGGCGGTTTCCTGTTTGGAGACGCCGTCTGGGGCCAGTTTCCGGGCAAGCGGGTTGTGTCTGCCACGCTGGTTTCTGCGGCCTTTCTTCAATTTACCCATTCTGAAGGCTTGGGTAGGTAGTAGTCTGCGAAGGTGATGCTCTTCGCTCTCGGTGCAGGAGAGGCTGGAGGTCGGACTACGAGATTGCCAATGGCCAACGGCAATTACAATCAGTTTTTGGGTATGCTGCTGTAGCTTGAGTCTATTTACTGTTTTTGGCTCTGGCCATGTGCCTGACATGGTACGAGGAGCTTTACTTTGGGTCTTGAGACACAAGTCCCTGATCCTGTTCCACGAGCTTGGCCAACTCTGGATCAGGGTTTTGTTCTGGACGGATGAACGTTCTAACTTTACCCTTGAGCTCATCCCAGCTTTGGGGAGCCTCGTCGGTCATTTCCTGAAGGTCGAGATCCCCACGAAGGTTGTCGTCCTTCTTGAGCTGCTCTCTGTTGTTAGTGTCTTTTGAATCCGGCAAAACTGCTAACATACATGATGATTGGCTGCCAGAACTTGACGCCAGTATACCAGCCAATAGCGCCAACAGCTGCTATGGCAAGTGCTTGTCCGCCTCTTCCTGACATGGTGCGGGTAGTGTAGTCTGAGGTGTTGATGGGGTTAGAAGTTCAACTAGGCAGAAAATCCAAAAGTCCATGTTGAAGGCAAGAATTTCAGAATTCTCCCAAAACTAACAGCTCTCTTCATTACAATAGCTTTCAAAAGACTTGGTGGTCGATTGAATGTATTTCCCGGTCAGCGCACGACCCAAGGACCCGAGTATATAAACCCCGAGCCCGCCGTAGCGACTTTTTTCTCCAATCAAAAAGTAAGCGGGAATATTTGCCACGACGCTGTGATGCAAATTGTCAAGTCGCAAGCGTTGCCATATATCTGATATATTGCATTCCCCAGATCTAACACCCTATAGGAAGTTTGGTGACCGACGGGTCTCTTTAGTGAGGCGATGGGCACTGAATGTCGATATACAAGGGATACATTTGTAGCGGATCCCTGCACTTCGGTGCTGGATCCTGTAGCACGCTTGTCTCCGGTTACTTTCAAACGGTAGTTACAAGCTAGGTGGCTGTCTTATTGCTTGCAATAGACAAATAACCAAAACTGACCTACAAGGACTGGCTAAAGAGGACTAGCCATAGAAGGATTGGCGAATAAGGACTATCACACAAGGACTGACCGAGTTTGTGCTTGAGCAGATATACAGCTCCTCTTACCAATCACCATTCAGTGAACTACACCACGTACGAACAAGTTTATATTATGTATGGAGGACTTAACGGTACTTGTTGAAGCCAATGTCAGTGGCTCTCTCTCTGAAGCACTGACGGCAGATGTCCAAACCGTACTTTCTGATCAAACCAGAGTGGGAAGCGCAGACTCTGCACTTTCTAGAGCCCTTACCGTAGTGTCTTGGGTGGGAGAACCAAACGTTTTCGTGAGCCATATTGCTGAAGTTAGTATGATATTCGGGAGGGGATAAACGGCTAAAGAGCTCAAAGGTTCGGAGTAGTCAAGTGAGACGGGTTTGACGAGCCGTGAAAGATCTTAATGGTGATATTCGCAGAGAGGAGAACGCTTGATGGAGGTTCATCTGATGGACGTAGACCGGTGTTGACTGATGGGGTTTATGGGGCCTTGGCTGGTGGCTTGAAGGAGGCGTGGTCGAGGGATTCATGGGGATTTGGGTGTATCACTGACTGACATGGGTTCTGTTCTGTCCTTCCGTCTCATTTGAGCTCGCTGTCCGTTTGCAAGTTTCACGTACAATTAACTGAAGATGTGGTTTGTAGGGTGGATTCGAGTTGGGCCTATGCGAAAATTTTCGTGGTGCGCGTGGTTACGGCTCACCTGACCGGCGTCACCTGACCCCTTGTCGGGGTGCGCGCCGGTGCATCAGCCGGGCACCAAGGGCACAAGCCCTCAGCTCGCGCGCTCATCGCATCAACTACTCCATCAGTTAACCGTAAGCGTTACTGTGATCCATTGGCCAAAGCGCTGGACCCTTTGATAAATATGGCAGGCCACTCACACAGGCTGACGTTGAAAAATGACCACAAGCCGTTCAAGTCGAAACACGCCACCAAGGGCCAGTTGAAGAACCAGCACAAAGGCAAGGTGGAGAAGACGGTCTCTGGCGGCAAAACCAACCGTGTGCAGAGCAAGCTCGAGCGCAAGAACTTGGCCAAGCAGGTCAAGGACAAGAAGATCCTCGACACGAAACTCATCCGCAAGTTGTTTGAGGGCAGCAATGCCGCCGAGAAGATAGTCACGGTGATCCCGTTGACCAGAGACATCAACCCCACCACCATCTTGGTGCAGTTGCTCGGTCCTGACGCTGCTGCGGCCGCCGTGCCGTCTGTGTCCAGCGTGACTCTCCCCACGTTCAAGTGCAGCACGAAGTTTGTGTTGCCCGACCCCACGGACTTGTTTGCCGTTCTCGATGCCGCCAAAGTAGCCGACTTTGTTGTCTTTGGCTTGTCGGCCACCGAGGAGGTGAGCCCCGAGTACGGCGAGCAGATCTTGCGGGCGATTGTTGCCCAAGGTGTGGCCAGCGTGGTGGGCGTGCTCCCGAACCTTGTGGAGGCGTACCCGAAACGCAACCTACAGGCAGACGTGCGCCAGTCGCTCGAGCTGTTCTTCCAGCACTTCTTCCCGACCGAGGAGCGGCTCTATGCCTTGGAGCACAGCAACGAGGCGGCCAACTGCGTGCGCTACATTTCTCAGAAGTTCCCCAAGGGCGTCAACTGGAGAGACACCCGGGGCTACCTTGTGGCTGACACTGTGGGCGTGGACCGGGGCTGTGTTGTGGTCGAGGGGATTGTCAGAGGAACAGGCTTCCACAGCAACCGCTTGGTGCATCTCCCCGGCCACGGCGACTACCAGTTGGAGTGCATCGAGAAGGTGTCTCGCCACCGCAACGACCAGAGCGAGGTGTACGCGCCGGACGCACAGCAGGAATCGCTCGACACGCTCAATCCGGTGGAGGAGGAGCAGATGGAAGACGACTACGACTACGGCGAGTACGGTGTGCGCATGGAGGGCAAGAACTATTTTGACCAAGGTGCCCAGGAGAAGCGCAGGTACAAGGCCCCAGAGGGCACGTCCGAGTACCAGAGCAAGTGGTTGCTTGACGATGTGTTGGAGGGCGCTTCCGACGTGGAGGAGGCTGGCGAGGACGATGAAGAGGACGCCCTCATGCAAGACCAGGACATGATGGAGGACGGCGGCGACGGCGACACCCAGACTCTCGGAGACGACGAGCCCGAGACCGAGGACTACATGGAGCTTTCTGCCGAGGAAGAAGCCGCGCAGCTCGCCCGCTTCAGAGAAGCCGAGCAGGAGGAGCAGGAGTTCCCCGACGAGATTGAGTTGGAGCCCACCGAGATTGCCCGCGAGAAGTTGAAGGAGTACCGAGGCATCAAGTCGCTCGGGTCCTGCGACTGGAACTGGGACGAGTACGACAGCCTGCGCCCGGCCGCGTTCAACAGGCTCTTGCGTGTCACGAACTACAAGGCCACGAAAAACAAGGCCCAGAAGGACGGCGCCGTGGCGCAGGCCGTGATGGGCCAGCGCGTGAGACTCTACATCCGGGCGCCCGCCGACGTTGTGGCGAACGTCGACCCCACTAGGGCGCCGTTCCCAATCTACTCGCTTCTCGAGCACGAGCACAAGTTGGCCATGACCAACTTCACGTTCCAGGCGTGGGAGAACTACGAGAAGCCCGTGCCTTCGGGCGAGCCGCTCGTGGTGCAGTACGGCTTCCGCAGGTACCAGGTGGTGCCCACGTTCAGCCAGGCGTCCAACAACAGCAACAACGTGCACAAGTACCAGCGGTTTGCCCACGACGGCATGTGCATACTCTCGGCGGTGGCGCCGGCGTTGATGTACAACGCGCCGGCGATCTTCTTCAAGCAGCTCCCCAGCGGCTTGGAGTTGGTGGGCCAGGGCACGTTCCTCAACTGCGACCACACGCGGGTGGTTGCCGAGCGGGTGGTGTTGACGGGCCACGCGGTGAAGATCCACAAGCGGCTTGTCACGGTGCGCTACATCTTCTTCAACCCCGAGGACATCAACTTCTTCAAGGCCGTGCCGTTGTTCACGAAGCTGGGCAGAACCGGTTTCATCAAGGAGTCCTTGGGTACGCACGGCTACTTCAAGCTGACCTTTGACGGGCGTCTTCTGGCGCAGGATGTCATTGGCATGGCTCTCTACAGAAGAGTCTGGCCCGCTGTGCCCATCTGACGACCCCACTGCATGTTTATATTATAGATGTCATGACGATAAGCTGACAAGGCTGAAGAAAAAGGAAAAAGGCTGAAGAAAAAAGAATTAAGGCAGGTAGAATAAAAAAGGGTATATTTCGGATGGACTCTCTGATGCCCAGTGTGCGCATGCGGAGTGACATGCTCAGAGCACTGCGACCCTAGTGCCACCATGAACTTCTTACCTGTCGGGTCCAACCCCAGCACAGCAGGCTTCACGTGCAACACATGTGAGATCAAATTTCAGCTGGCAGAGTTCCAGCGCCAACACATGAAAACCGACTGGCACCGGTACAACCTCAAGCGCCGAGTGGCGCAACTCCCGGGCATACTGTCGGAGGCCTTTGCCGAAAAGGTGTTGGCATCGGCCCATAAAGCGACACATAGCAACGAGGACGAGTTCGGGTTCCCGATCCACCACCGCCGCAACCTGGGCCACAAGCAGTTGACCAAGAAGGCGTTGCGGCAAATGTCTCGAGGCCGCACAGTTGCCACCAGTCATCTGGAGTTGCGGCTGCCCAGTCCGGCGGTCTCTGTGGCTTCTGAGCTCTCACAGTTCTCCTTGGGCGACCTGGAGGCCTTGTCCGAGGCCGAGACTCTCGACAGCCACCTGGAGCCCAACCACAGTGAACCCGACTGGGCCACACTGAGTGACGACGACTGGTCGGACGAGGGCTCTGAAAACGAGGCGGAGCTCGTAGCGGCAGCCGGCAGCGAGTTGCTGAACACCGACTGCTTCTACTGCGGCAGGCACAGCAACGAGATCGAGGCAAACGTCAGGCACATGTCGAGGCGGCACGGCTTGTACGTGCCCGAGCGGTCGTACCTTGTGGACCTCGACGGCTTGCTCACGTTTGTGCGGGAGGTGATCACGCTTGACTTTGAGTGCCTTTGTTGTGGGTTCGAGGGCAAGGGTTTGGAGAGCATCCGGCAGCACCTACTATCCAAGGGCCACTGCCGGATCCCCTTCGAGACCGCGGCAGAGAAAGAGGTTATTGCCGAGTTCTACGACTTCAGCGTCGACGAGGCGCCCAGACAAGGCGGTGCTCCGAAACACGTGTCGTTCGGCGTGCCCACCAACCACACCGAGTCTGCCTCGGACAGTACGCCAGAGTCCTTGCAACTCACTCTCGTGAACGGTGTCCGGGTCGGCCACCGGGCCTTGCGCCCAACGAAGGCACCACGTGAGTACCCTGAAGCCACGCGGACTGTGGCGTTGGTTGACCGGCGCTTCACCTCGGGCCTCGCGAGCCACGAGATCACCAAGCAGGAGAAGGAGGTGTGGCGCCTCGAAACAAGGGCTCGCAACTTGCACGAGCGCAGAACAAAGCTGAAGCGGGCCAACTACCAGGCCCACTTCCGCGACGAGATCTTGGGCACTTGATCAAGTCAGGCGTGCAGTCATCTCAGGCATACATCATGTCATGAAGCATCTCCGGCCACATTCAAGCATCTCCAGTCGTCATCTGCATTTTTATGCAATTACTCTATTGAGTACATTCTATTATGGTGTTGGGCACCTCCGGTTCTAATTTTGTTAGAAATTGCCACTCAGTGGACAGCCACATTGGACCAGTTACTCTAGTGAGTAGCATAGCGCGAGGCTTCCACTTGCCAAGCGCTCTCGGCTGCAATCTCCAGGCGCGACCCGCGACTTTGTCCTGCAGACGGCACCCCACAGAACCGCATCGAATTCTTTATCTCCATCTTAGAAGCTTACCCGTAGCACGCTCTCACCACCTCATCTACCACCTATTTCATATTCATTATCTTTATTCGCCCCTTTCACCAGGAGCCCTGCAAACGTCTTTTGTGTCTTCTGCTCCCACTTTATTTATTATCAACCAACAAACCTTGAACAATAGACTCTGGGCCCCACCTTTACAGCCCCACCTACCACAAACAATCCCCCATCCTTAATCCTAAACCCGTTGCACAAACCACCCTTCCGTTTGTGCAAACTACTCACTCCTTCTAGCTTCACAAACCACCCACTCACTTTTGCATGATTAATGGTCTATGAAACTCAACTATATGACACACTCTTGGTCCCCTCTACGGCCACCCCGGAGGAAATAGCCAAGTCCTACAAGAAACTTGCCCTCAAGCACCACCCAGACAAGACAAACGACCCTGAGCTCACAGAGAAGTTCAAGGAAATTGCGCACGCGTATGAGGTGCTCAAGGACCCGCACCAGAGAAAGGTGTACGACTGTTATGGTAAGGGCGGCCTAGACGGGACGGTCTCTGCGGCCCAGGAGAAGCAGAGGCAGCAGCAGGCCCACGCCCAAGCACACGCCCAAGCACACGCCCACTCCCAGGCACACCGGCGCAACTTCGCCACCTTCCAGCAGCAAATGTTTACACAGATGTTCTCCGACATGAGTAGCGTGCTTGGTGGCGCGGTGCCGGGCCTTGGCCAGCAGTTTCAATTTGGCGTCAACTGTGGTCCCGGCGTGGACCTCAACATGACCACCCACGTGCTGCCAGCGCCCCGTGATGAGCGCTCCAACCGGCCTGTACGGGGCGAAAACATCCACCACACCTTCAAGTGTACTCTCCTGGACATGTACTACGGCAAGGTCACGAAGTTCCAGCTTCCAAAGCTGATAAAGTGCACGTCCTGTGACGGGCACGGCTGTTTCAACCCGAAAAAGTGCAAGCAGTGCCAGGGCAGCGGCCGTGTCATCATCACCAAAATGAACCAGGTCTCCAAGTTCCAGGAGCTCCGTCTGTGCGTCGCGTGCGAGGGCACAGGCACCTACTGCGACAAAACCGACAAGTGCAGGCGCTGTGACGGTGGCTATGTTGTGGACAAGACAATACTTAAGGTAGACATTCTTCCAGGGCTGAAGAACGGCGACAAGTGCATCTTGCGGGGCCAGGCCGACCAGGGCCGCAACGTGATCCCTGGCGACGTGATTATCCACCTCGAAGAAGTTCCCCACCGCTTTCTCGTGCGGCGTGGCGACGACTTGTTCATGGAGCATGACATTGATCTCAAGACCGCACTTCTAGGCGGGCGCATTGTTGTGGCTGACTTTCCCCGAACGGGAGAGGATCTCGTGTTGTACATCAACACCCACGGCAAAAAGGCACTCAACGACTCTGTACATGGGCTGGTCCACTGCGGAGAAGTGGTGGGCACCATCAGTTCGGGGACACCAAAGTGTGTCAAGAACGTGGGGATGCCCAAGAAAACGCTGACACAGGGCGGAGTATACTTCCAGAGCGACGCGGACAACGCAAGCCAGGAGCAGCAGTATGAGCGAGGCGATCTCTTTATACGGTTCAACGTGCAAATGCCACGGGCCGAAGAGTTCAGCGAAAGCGACCTCGAGACTCTACTGCGTGTGCTCCCTGGCGGGGCGCCGGAAGATTCATACGCCACTGTAGCGTGGGAACACCATGTGCAGAATGTGCCTGGATCAAAACCTGTGATCGAGGTGCCGTCACTGGACGAGTTTGACTACGAGCAGATCGAGGTCGACAGCAACGGCGGGTTGGAGGAACACGAGGACGATCACTTCTACGCTGAAGAGTGGGCCAAGGAGCACACCAAGAAGAGGAAAGTGAACATGGCCTGAGTAGGCTCATAGAGACAGAGCGGGAGATTGATGAGGCTTTGAACATGACCCTGGTGGTTCGAAAGATGAGCCGGGTCTGTAATAGAACAGACCCCGGTTTTGGAGACCGTGCTCAGTAATATACGCGACCGTAATCATTGTCAAAGAATCTGGTAGTTCGAACGTGTTCAGCGATACCTTCAATAAATGGGGCTCATGCAGTGCGCGATCACTTGACATCGTGAACCACCCGAGATCAGGGACACACTCCCAAACAGTATCGACTCCCAGATCCTAAACTTCCTTCAATTGATCTGAATTGCACCTACTCCAATAAGTCACTCTTGCCAACAAATCCAGTCGCAATTGCCAATACGTCTTCAGAAATCAATGAGTGAAACACGGGTGTTGGACGCGGCCCTTATCAAGGACTTGCTGAACCACATTTACGAGAAGCGGAAAGCCACTGCGTTCAAAATCGAGGGCTTGACCAAGGCCGCTCTAGCACAGAATGACACTGCCAGAATCCACCTGATCATCAAGGTGTTGAGCGACTTGACCAATGCGGGTCTGACGTCTGGTCGAATGGGTGCTATCACCGCTTTGGGCAGTGTGTCGGTGGCCCTTGGCCTGTTGACTATTGCCTACTTCCTTGAAGATATTGTGCTGCCCATTTTTGGGACGTTCCGAGACACAGACGCCCGTGTGCGGTACTATGCCTGCGAATCGCTCTACAACATAGCCAAAATTGCTCGTGGCGAGATCCTCTTGTACTTCAACGAGGTGTTCGACATCCTCTGTGTTTTGGTGACCGATACTGAGCTGTCAGTGAAGAATGCAGCTGATATCTTGGACCGGTTAATCAAAGACATTGTCAGTGCGAAGGCCACAAGCTATGTCCTGGTTCTTCACCAACAGAACGAGGAACCTCCAGACGTGTCGCTGCATGTGACGATGCCAAACGGTATGGTGTTGCAGATCAACCATCCGCAAGACCCTCTGAAGGCGTTCTCGTTACCCCGTTTCATCCCCACCCTCTTGGAACGCATGTACACCATAGAGCCCTTTGCCAAGAAGTTCTTGTTGAGTTGGTTGGAACTCTTCGACGACATCCCACAGCTGGAGCTCATCACGTTCCTCCCGTATTTCTTGGAGCCGCTCTTCAAGTTCTTGATGAATAATTGTCCCTCGGACGTGCGGATCGAGACGCAAAATCTTCTCAATGTGTTCCTCAAGGAAGCCAAGACCATAGCCCGCATCAAGGCAGACTTGCGCCGCCGGAAGCGTGAAGAGCCAGAACAAGAGACGTCTGATGCCGCCTCAGTCAAGAGCAACTCCACCACAATCATTCACACCACCAACAACAACACCACGACCAGAAGCGACTTGGACTCAAGCATCTTCGTGAGTGGACAAGACATATTCATCGACTACCCTAAAATCATCGAGATTCTTCTCATGTTCTTGAGCCCAGGCCCCGACTCCAAAGTGAACTTGGCCACCGAGCCCCACGAGGTCTGCTTGGAGATCCAGGCGACAGCCCTCAAATGGCTCCAAGAGGTCTTGAGCATTAGCCCCGCCAGTTTCCTGCGCTTCATACCGGAGTGTGTTTCTGTCATCATGCGGAACTTGGCCATCACAGACGACCACAACGATATCGACTTACGCAACCAATTCCTTGCCTTCGACAGAGACTTGCAGTCGTACCTCCTTGTCCTCCAGCGCCAGCTGGGCTCCAACCCACCACCCGAATCGGAGAGTCTAGACACGGATGCCTACGACGAATTTGTCGAATTGTACTTGCTCAAGACAGCACAGGTTGTCTTGTCGGAATGCTCTCTGTGTGTGAACGAGCTCGCACGCTTGACCAGTCTTGACTGGTTGAAATTCCTTTACCTGAATTACAGATCCAGTGTGTTCTCATCGGCTCCCGACCTGCCTGACGGGTCGAGTCTCGACCTCACAGGCTTGCTCAGATCCTCGGTGGACGCCAGCAACGATGTCATCTCAAAAGTGTTGTCCTTGGCAGCACAAATTTCAGAAGAGAGCCCAGAGTTCTTCCAGACATTCATCCAGAAATTGGTGGCTTTCTTCGAGGCAGAAGGTCCCGATGACTCAACACATGGCGTGCTCTCTCGTCAGAAGGTTGAGTTCATCGTCAAACGCCTTTGTGTTCTGATCAGCTCCGAACTCATCTTCAGGAGCATTTCGGAGGTCCTCAAGGGATACGAAACAAGAAACCCAGTCTTTGTGGGCAACACCGTTGTGACCCTCAACAACATCCTACTAACGAGCCCGGAGCTCCAAGGTCTACGCAAAAAGTTGAAAGCACTCGACACTCTGGAGCCTGAAGATTACGCGTTTTTCTCTGCCTTGTTCCAGACATGGTGCCACAATGCCCCCAGTGCGTTGTCACTCTGTTTGATCACCTCGAACTATGAGCTCTCTTATCGCCTTATCACAGAGCTCGCAGACTCTGAAATGACGTTCCAATTGTTGAGTCAAATCGACATCCTCGTGCAGCTCCTTGAGTCCCACATATTCATGAAGTTGCGTCTACAGCTACTTGAGCCCGAGAAGTATCCCTTCCTTTACAAAAGCTTGTATGGTATACTTATGATTATGCCTCAATCATCAACATACACCACACTTTGGAATCGTCTCTCATCCATCTCCGCCCTTCAATACGTCCCTTCTCAAAGAGAGAATGAGACTTCGTCGCTTTCGTCGGACTCGAAGACCGTGGAGCTTGCCGAGATGTTCGCAAAAGTGCACGAAATACGTGAGCTGACAGAGGTGAAGAGGCTACAGAAAGTGCACCACAAGTCGTTCCCCAGCTCAGAGTCAAAGGCGTTGATGCCCGACTATTTCGCCCCTGAGCTGCGGGATGCACCCACGAAGAGTAAATAGACATGTTTCAATATGTATCTATGTTTGCATGGAGATCGTCACAGGCAGCTCTGGAACACTCTCGATCTGGTTGAGAATAGGATTTCTGTTGTACAAAGCAGCGCAAGCGACATCCAACTCAGACGGGCGATTCGGCTTCGAAGGTCGTTTCTGCAAATCCAATAATTTGAAGACTGTGGTCGCCTGTGTCGAATGTGACATTCTGTGATCTGAGAGTGAATCGGAGTCGGCGAGCCGAAGTACCTCTTGTGTCGCAATGGAGGAGAAAGTGTCTTCCGACCTACTCTTCGGCATCAAATGGGGAGGATCACCACTTATTTGGGACACGACCAAGGTATCGGGATCACCTTGATAGGACCACTGGTTTTCACCTGACAGGGTGTCGCATCCCGTTTTCCGTTCGATGCCAGATGGCAGCTGTTTGGGCCTGGCCAACTCTCTGTAAGAGTGACCTGAAGACTGCCCCACAGACCTGTTGTCCATGCTTGATTCATGGGAAGTCTCAGGAAGTATGTCATGAGCAAATACATGTGACCTGAAAGAAATTTGAGGTGAAGGCATGTCTGAGCGCACAGAGTTAGACTTGGCATGATTCGATTTTCTCAGGCGCCTTCTCCTTTGATGTCTCGGCAAGTTCAGTGAGTGTTTGCGCTGATGAAACATGTTGGTGGATGACCTTGATCTGCTGCCCGTGGAATGCGACAGGGGGCTTGGCGGGTCACAAATGACAGTGCCTGCCAGAACCACGCCGGACTTCCTGAGACGGAAATCGATCTTGGCAGCCAAAGTGCGCCGCAAAAGAACCTCCAACAGAAACTGCGTATTGAGTAGGTTCATGACGCTCGAAGTGAGGTGAGCTGCATCGGGAAGAACATCCTGGATGCGGGGAGGAAGCCTGGTCTTGCCTGCAAGAGCACGCTGCCTGTATGCAATGTAGAGGTCTCGGGTATTGGTTGGAGGTGGCTCAACCTTTTTTGTTGTGGCCCGTGGGGCCACCAATTCTTGTATCACACCATTGCGCAGAATTGACCATTCCGCGGGTGTTACGACCAACTGTGGATTGCAATGTGTCAAACCCTTGTAGTCATACTTCATCATTGTGCGGGGAAGAACATCTTTCATGACTGCAGCAATGTTATTCATGAGGAAGTAGTTGTCAATGTCCTTTTGAGAGTTGAAGGGCCGCTCATGGGTGACAGGGTAGTATTTGAATGAGGTTCTGCGCTTGATGGGGAAAATCCACGGAAAACTTCGGCGAGGTTTCCGCTTGGACCTCTCCAGAGCAGTCAGGGCCGAGTCGTCGCCCAAGGCGGTGAAGCCCTCTTTCCGCATCATCTTGTTTCTGCGGCGGATGGTATTGCGGTGTCTCAAGCTGGCCTCACGAGACATGACCGAGCCTGTTCGCCTGACCAGCGAGCTGTCTATGATGGTGACAGTTGGCACGTGGGGAGGCCGCTCGATTTGGCGCCCTGCGAGAAGAGTGCTCTCTATCTGGATGTAGCTGGGGGACTTGAATGCGTCTTTGGCGTCGATTTTGGGGGCACTGCCATCTCGACCGTTGTTGTTTGTGCCCTCATATATGACATGGAACGGGCTTCGGGACCCCGAGCTCCCAGCGAGTTCTTTCAGACTGGAACTCGAGTCCTCAGATGACTTTTGCGGTGTTCTTGGGGCTCGTGTTCTTGGCGGCACCAAGGGCACCTGCAAGCTCTCGCCAGTCGAGGAGTCCGAATGCCGTGGGTTGATGCGGCCGGGCAGTCCATGTAGCAAGGCGTCCGCCTCCAGCGGCAGTGGTGGAGGTAGCTTCGGAAGCTCTTTCGTTGAGTATATGCTGAGGGACCTCGACTCGGGGTGGGTCTGTTGTGTGCTAGGCGAGTCCGTGATTTCTGATGCCCACCGTTGGCTTTGCTTGGATGGTGACCCGGTGACACCAAATATGTAGCCTGGTGGAGGCGGCTTTCTTCGAGCAGCCTTGAGTGGGGATGCAGATTTATTGGAGTTTAGAAGGGACTGCCTTTCCGCCAGAGCTTGTCGGCTGTGGCTTGGGGTACTCATGGTCCTTGTGGTTGAGCGGTATGATTTTTCTGAAATCTAGCAATGTGGTTGGATCGCTAAGCCTCACGGAATGATCCACGTAATGACACGAGCTTCGTGGTGGATCTGATCCCAGGTGTGCTGGCTGCGAAACCCCAATCGGGCAAGTCGCACATGGGGCGCACGAGCAGACCCGTCCTTCACCTCCTGTTCCTGAGGCCCTGCAATTATGTTAATCGCACGACCCACGACAGAGAAAGTTAAAAACGATGTCTGGCAAAAAGATGCGCAAGCCCGGAATCGAACCGGGGGCCCAACGATGGCAACGTTGGATTTTACCACTAAACCACTTGCGCTGTGTAATGCTCCGCGACGGGGAATTGAACCCCGGTCTACCGCGCGACAAGCGGTAATTCTAG